>CM076575.1:1832787974-1832860226 GCA_034641835.2 Pinus albicaulis | reverse complement strand
AGAGAATAGCTATAAACATACAGATGTTATTTCCATCAATGCCAAAGGAGATCATAGAAGTGTTGTCAATCTCAATGATGGTGTTGTGTAACCAGCTCCAAAAATAGAAGGAAAGAGATATCAACGCCTTAGAAATAAGCCACTTCAAGGGGGAAACCTCCAATACATTACATAAATGAACAAATCTTGGATGATCCAATTTACAAAACCTCCTTTCTATATATAGGAGTCCATGGGGCCATAATGTAATCCTAGTGGGCCAAAATGTAATCCTAGCCGACCTAACAATAATAATTTAAGGGCACAATAATAACAAAATGGGGGGTACAAGGGTACAATAATAACAATAAGGGGGTTACACTAACAATAATAAGGGACTATACTAGTAATATAGGGACCTAACATGCCCCTCTCCTTCAAAAAAGTGTTGTCCTAAATGCTTGAGTAGCTCTGGGTGCTTCTGTATAAAATTCTCATCCTCCCATGTAGAATCTTCAGTGGGTAAGTTCTTCCACTTGATGAGATACTCTGAAATTGATCGATTTCGTAGCTGTCGAGTTCTTGTTTCCATGACCGCTTCAGGTTCCAATATGATTTTTACTTCCTCATCAAGTTCTGGCAATATTGTTTGAACTGGAAGATTTTCACCTATAACCTTCTTTAAGCATGAAACATGGAAAATTGGATGCACTCGCGAAGAAGCAGGAAGCTCCAATTTGTATGCCATAGTACCAATATTTTGCAACACCTTGTAAGGACCATAGTACTTTGGCGATAATTTATTATCCTTATTATCTTTCTTGAGGGAAATTTGTTTGTATGGTTGTAGCCGTAAAAATACCCAATATCCTACATAAAAACTTCTCTCACCGCGATGTTGATCTGCCTGTTGTTTCATTCGATTTTGTGCCAAATTCAGGTTATCCTTTAAGAGTTGGAGAACTTCTTGCTGATGCTCGATGTGATCTTCCACTGCTTGAACCTTCGAATTTTCCTTAAAGATGATGTGATGGATGGTGGATGATATCCATAAAGTGCCATAAATGGGGTCATTTTTGCTGCAGTATGGAAGGAAGTGTTATACCACCATTCAGCAAGAGGTAACCACTTGACCCATTGTGTTTGTTTATCAGATACAAAACAACCAAGATATCCTTCCAAACATTTATTTACTATCTCAGTTTGACCATCAGATTGAGGATGATAAGATGAGCTATGAGCTAATTGAGTACCCAAACAAGAAAATAACTCCGTCCAAAAATTTCCAGTAAAAATGGGATCTCTGTCGCTCACAATAACCCTTGGGCTTCCATGTAGCTTTTGAATTCTATTCATAAATGTGGTAGCAACTGTACTTGCTTTAAATGGATGAGATAATGCACAAAAGTGTGCATACTTGGTAAGTCTATCAACTACCACCATGATGACACTCTTTCCTTCAGACTTAGGTAAACCCGTGATAAAATCCATTGAAATCTCCTCCCAACGTTGACCTGGAATGGATAAAGGTTGTAGAAGTCCTGGGGTCTTAATTGTTTCCACTTTATTCTGTTGGCAAACCAAACATTCCGCCACAAACTTTCGAATATCAGATTTAAGGCCATCCCAAAAAATTTCTTTCTTCACCCTGTGGTAAGTTTTTAAAAATCCTGAGTGTCCTCCTAAAGGAGAAGTGTGCAATTCCAGAAGAATATTTTGTTTTAGTTGGGAATTCTTACAAAGATATAAGCGATCTTTGTACCATAACGAATCATTTTTCCAACTAAATGTATCCGATGTAATAGGATCTTGCTGAAAATTTTGAATGAGTGTCCATACATCTTTGTCCTTCTTACATTCATCTCTTGCTTCGGTTATCCAATCTAGTTGGATAATAGAAATGGCACAAAGCAATGCTTCCACCTCTTCATTCTTTTTTGAGAGTGCATCTGCAACAACATTAAGCTTTCATTTTTTGTAGATTATTTTCAAAGTCATAACCCAACATCTTTGTGACCCATTTTTGCTGCTCTTCTGACGATAGTCTTTGTTCCAAAAAGTGTTTAAGACTATTATGATCAGTTTTTACCTTGAAGTGTCTTCCCATTAGGTAAGTTCGCCATTTCTTTAGTGCATGGACATTGCTAACATTTCCTTCTCATAAATAGGTTTCTGTAAATACTTTCCTTTGATTGGACGACTTTCAAAAGCAATGGGTCTTCCTTCCTGCATTAAAACTGCACCAATTCCATTTCCTAAGGCATCACATTCTACAATAAAGGTTTTTGTGAAGTCTGGCGTAGATAAGACCGGTGCTAGGCACATTGCCTCTTTAAGATGTTCAAATGCCTTAGTTGCTTCAGGAGTCCATGAAAATGCATCTTTCTTCAATAATGTTGTTATAGGTGCTGTTATTCTCCCATAATTCTTAACAAACTTGCGATAATAACCCGTTAACCCGAGAAATCCTCGCAAATGATTTATTGTTTTGGGGAAATTCCATTCCTTAATGGCTTTAATTTTTTTAGGGTCTACTTTAACACCCTCGTGAGATAAAATATGACCCAGATATTCCACCTCTTGTACTCCAAAGAAACATTTGGATTTTTTTGCATATAATTGTTTCTCCTGCAATAGTTTGAGCACCCTGTCAACATGTTCAACATGATCCTTCCAAGACCTGCTATAGATTAGGAGCTCGATATTGAAATTGGATTATCTCTGTGATTGAAGCACTTCAATATTTTAATTTTGCTACCAACCTATACCTCTAAATTATCTTTCGAATGCCACAGGACTGACCTAATTTGGATTCTCCAAGACAAATTTGTGTCCAATCTCCCACAATGACCTAATTATGGACTGGTTCAGTAGAGCGAACTTGTACAACTTGCCACATGTCATTGTTTCATCCTTCAACTCTGAAATTGATAGTCAAGAAACTAAAGTTCGTTTTCTTATGACCACTGTTTACGGCACTCCAATCCGATGCTCAGAGAGAGATTTATGAATATTTTCCCACGATCACCTCTTTGAGATGAAATTCAGGAGCCTGAAAAAGAACTACCTTCCACAGATCATATCTCCGAAAATATTGCGAACCAAGCTCTGAAATTTTTTGGCGATTTTCCTTAGGATTTCATCTTTGCACCCTAAAAATTTCAGCTTATGAAACTTTGTACAAAAAACGTTATAGCGAAAATGCCACGATGACCTGTTTGGAGCAACGAAACCCTAGAATCCAAAGCTCTGATACCAAATGTTGTGTAACCAGCGCCAAAAATAGAAGAAAAGAGATATCAACACCTTAGAAATAAGCCACTGTGAGGGGGAAACATCCAATACATTACATAAATGAACAATTCCTGGATGATACAATTTACAAAACCTCCTTTCTATATATAGGAGTCCATGTGGCCATAATGTAATCCTAGTGGGCCACAATGTAATCCTAACCGACCTAACAATAATAATTTAAGGGCACAATAATAAAAAAATGGGGGTTACTCCCAATAAAAATTCCTCTAATATTGGGTTGCTCCCAAAAAAATTCTTACCTCAATGATTGTCTTGGGCATTGGCTAATTCACAGTGACCTCAAACTTAGAGGGGTCTGTCCTCTGCTCGCCTCCTCCAACAATATGCCCCAAGTACACTAAATAAGTTTTACCAAAATTACATGTTGACATCTTAAATTTTTTTTTTTCTTTCCTTAAGACATCAAGTACTTTTATTACATGCATGACATGTTCATCAAGTTATTTACTAGAAATTAAGATATAATCTAAGAATACGACAAAAAACTCATCAAGAAATGGCCTTAAAACATCATTCATCACACACATGAAGGTAGCAAGAGCATAACATAAACCAAATGGCATAACAAGCCATTCAAACAAACCTTTCTTTGTTTTGAATGCTGTCTTACAAATGTCACCTTGAACAATTCTAATTTGATGGTAGCCACTCCTTAAGTCCAAATTAGTAAAACAATTTGCATCTTTCAATTGATCAAGTAAATCGTCTATTCTAGGAAGTGGATAACAGTTCTTTACCGTAATCTTGTTCACTGCACGTAAATCTACGCACATGCACCATTTTCCATCCTTCTTTGGCACCAACACAATAGGTGATCCACATTGTGAAGTACTTGGATGGATGATCCCTTTGTCCAACGATTCTTGGATTTTATTTTTTATTTCATCACTCTCCATCACCGACATCCTATACATGCCAATGTTAGGAAGAGGATAATATTGTTGCCACTGTATCTCATGCTGGATTCCCCTCTTAGGAGGTAATCCCTTTGGCTCCTAAAACATATCATTATCTTGATTAACGAATTCAATCAAATAAGATTTCAAATTTGGATCACAACGTTGGAATGCTTCATAATCAAAATCATTCTTTGGTTTAATCATACGAAGCACACAATTCTTGCTTGAGTTCACTAGTCTTTTCATTTGCCTAGCATTAACTATTGAAATATTTAGTTTCTTGAAATGAGCTCTCACAATATACTCCACACCATTTTTGAACAAGTTGTACTTGTTTTCATGGCGATAGAAGATAGCTTTTCTATCATAGAGGTAAGGACTACCCAAAATAATTCCTGAAATATCAAGTGGTACAACATCTAATTAACCTTCGTCAATGAATTTTGCTGTGATTGCAAACTGAAGAATACACTTTATTGTAACTTGCAAAATTGTGTTCTTGCATATCTAACCCAATGGATATGGTTTGTTATTAGGAATAGTTTCAAGATTAATTTTCTTGACTAAGTTTTCAGATATCAAATTAGCTTGAGACACACTGTCAAATAGTGTGTTGATTTTTGTATGTTTTGAAATAACCCTCACATGAAATAATTCAATTCTTGTTTCTTCATTTGGAGTACAAGTGTGACAATTTGATTAAATAGTGCTAGCAATGGATTATTTTCCCTTCATACCCATGGCTGTAATTTTTGTTTCATCACTAGAGTCAGATCCCAAATCTTGTTGAGTGGTTGCCGCTATTTTTTGTTTTCCTTTGTTGTTAAATTTCTTTGGCCTCATCTTTGGATGAAGCTTCCAACAATGGTTTTCATCATGAACCTCTTTGGAACAATGTTTGCATGTAATTTTCAGTCATTCCTTTTTAACGAATGCATTTTTCTTTTGCTTTCCTTTCTCTCCACCCTTAAATGGCTTCTTTTCACCCTCTTCTGGAATAATTTTCCTTTTTTCCTCAAGGTGGGTGGCTTGCACACAAACCTCATCTAGGCTAGTGGGATTGAACATAAGGATAGGATGCCTTAGGTAGCTATGTAAACCCCCTATATACTTCATTAATGTGTCTTGTGAATGCAAATAAACACCTAACATAAGAGATCTTTTTCTAAATTCTTGGGTGTAATCTTGCACACTTTGACCCTTAACTTGTCTGAAGTTCTGCCAATTCGTGATGGATTTTTGAATATATGATAGAGTGTAAAATTGTGTTTTAATTGTAGCAATGAAATTAGGCCAAGAGAGTGAGATCTTACCCTTTTTCTTTATCTTATCTTGTGTCTTGGCTTCCCACCATACAAGTGTTGCACCCTCCAGTCTCAAGGAAGCTAGTTGTATCTTTGTATCATCATCTTGAAGGTTTTGAATTTTGCAATAGACCTCCAACTGACGAACCCAATTTTCTAGCTTCTGTTACTTCACTTCACCATTATACATAAGAAACTCAAATTTGATATCAATTTTTAACAAGGGTTGTTTACCAATTCATTTAGAGGTAGGTTGATGAGTATGTGTAAGGGTTGTAGTAGTGGAATATGATGAAGATGAAGGTGAAGATGGTGGTGAGGATGATGGTGGAGTTGATGGTGGCTTATCACCATTTCCATTACCTCCTCCTCCTAGAGAAACCTCTCCTCTTGGAGGCCTGGAGATTTCACCATGCAACCTTGTGTTCCTCTCTTCATAGAGGACCTTCACCATCTCTTTCATGTCAAATAAATCCTTCCTAAAAGCCTTCTCATCCTCTGAAATGTTATCAATTCCTCCTTCATGATACATGCTTACTGAAGCTTCTACTGCAACTAGAAGTGAATCTTGTGGTGGAAATTGTGGAAACTGTGCCCTCCTTCTCCTAGCTCCAACTATAGAACCTACACCTATAATATTTCCTTATCCTCTCTTGAGCTTCAACCTTGTAAGCATTTAAACACTTGAAAAAAAATTTAAAGCCTATTTGCACTAGTAAACCTAGTTCTTAGATACCAACTTGATCTGAATGGGAATATTAGTTTTGCTATGCTATGATCTAATTCATAATTTAAATAAAGTGCTTGAGGATGATGAGGTTATTTGCAAGTTTAACATGATTTATTATGTGAATTTCATGAGAAAATTAACATAAATAAAACACTGAACAACAACATCTAACAAACATAAACATCACTATAAATAGTCACACAACACAATATGCTGAAGGATTTCACCCCGCCTTGGCTATGTCTCCTTGTTCCAACTTCCAATGGCTTGGCCCTCTTCTATTATGCTAAAAAATTTAAATACATGTGTTTACAATGCTCAAACAACTCTAAAACATGTTCCATCAACTCTAGAATGCCAAAAAATGTCTGTCTAGCCTCTTTCTGCATCGAATTTGGCAAAAAACTGGAGAATTTATGACTTCCCCTAGTTGCTCCACTATTTGTTCCATAAATTCCTCAAAATCCGGCACAATCCTACAAATCTGTTCGAAATCTAGCTAACTCAGCACCGATTTTTCTGAAAATCGGGTGAAATTGTCGCCATGCTAATTTTCCTAATGAGGCCTAAAAAACGGATTTAAAACCATACCCAATATGGTTGAATAAATTGTTTTTAAAATATGCGTTGATGGTTAGGCTAACCACCAGACTAAACTCTGGTTATGGGCACATGTGGCAGAGTCATGGTCTCCGTGGCGGTGTTGGCACTTGGTGGTTAGGACTCCGCAGTTCCAGATCCATTGCGGTCTCAGCATGGTCACATCCGGCAGTTACACTCTATGTTATGGTTACGAGTGGGGGCACAGGGCTAGCCTCCCACCCGTGGTCTCGCCTCCGGCGGTGACTAGGGCAGGGGCTAGACCCTGACCCCCTCCCCCCAATGTGGAAACAAAGTTAATACAAAGTTACCAAGCAGACTTCAGATAGGGTTAAGAAACATGGGTGGTAGCGCAACGATTTGGCTCGATGTTTGGTGTTCGTTGGTCATGGTTTTGACCCCCGCTTGCTCCATTAAGACTCAACCAAATATTTAGTGGCCACCTGTGTTGCCACGTGGCGGCATTTGATTGGGCCACATGGCAGCATATGGTTGGACACAATCCCAACCATTCAAAAAATGCCACAAACGAACCAATATCATCATGCCACTTGGCACCCAAACATAGTACGAAGAAAATTATGTTGACGAGTCAACCTACCACTGTGCATGCCTAGTCAGCAATACGAACTACTGACTGGGCTATCCCTGCAATTTTGTTTTCAAAATTTTACCTATTTGACAAAGTGGACAGAATGCATTTCTGGGAGCATACGGTGTCGGTTTTCTATGAAACAAGTTTCGTTGGATTCAGAACGATGAGATCTACATAGTCGTTCAGGTTCCAAACTGATCTGACAAATTTGAGTTTTGAGCATAATTTTGAGCACTTGATCACTATCCAAATTTGTTAAATGATGATTGGTGTTTTTTAATGATCCATCCTTCTTGATTTAAGAGAAAATTAATTAATAGTGCAAGGTATACCATGTTGTAATTGGTGAAATGATGATCCTATAGAGGCCTAAAAACCATGAAACAAAGGAGCGCCAATGAAATTGAATATATCTCAAGCAAAAATATGAACATCCATTGAGATCACACTTAAGAGGATAATCCAAATTGAGCTTTCAGAAAGGGCTAATTTTGTCTCTCCTTCTAGTTTGTTGCTACATAAGCAAAGTAGTACCACAAGCTAATTGAATATAGAATCATTAGAATCAAATCATTATATGTGTAGATTTATTACATTACTCCCTGATGTTTATCCTTAGCACATATATTTGATAAACATGCATTCATCTTTAGGTAAATTGGCTAGCATCAAATTCTTACATGTATTGTTATTATAGATATCAAGGACTCGAGGGTACATGCAAATTCCCATTGGATTTTGGATGCACTTAATATTCACGATGTTTCTTTCACATATTTAGATTCTCAACAATTAAAATTTGCATTAGGGAAAATTTTAGGTCTAAAATGGGCCTCTTAAGGAAATTATAAAATAATAGTGGAAATAAGAAAATAAGATTTTATTACATCATCAAATTTTAGAGGGAAAAAAATCTACTTTTTCATCTAGAATTGAAGCTATCAGAGTGGAATAGACAACAACTTGTACATAAAAGCAAATGAATATGAGCTTCTGATTGTAGTAGTGTATGTAGATGATATCATGTTTGGAAGCAGAAAATATGACTTAACAAGAGAATTTTCTGAAGAGATGAAATCAGAGTTTGAAATGTCTATGATTGGAGAGCTTACCTTCTATCTAGGACTACAAATTCAACAAAAGAGCACCGACACATTTATCTCACAAGAAAAATACCTAAAAGAGATGCTAAAAATATTCAAAATGGAAGACTGCAAGCCTGTGTCAACTCCCATGACTACTGGATGCAAGCTTTGTGCAGATGATGGAACAACTGATGTAGATCAAAAAATTTACAGATCCATGGTTGGAAGTATGATATACCTAACAACTTCTAGACCAGACATTGTGTTGGCTGTGGGACTGGTGGCATGATATCAAGCAGCACCAAAACAAAATCACTTACTAGCAATTAAAAGAATATTCAGATATATACAAGGGATTGCACATTATGGGCTATGGTATCCAAAAGGAAAAAACTTCATTTTGACAGCATATACAGATGCAGATTGGGCCAGCTGTGTTGATGACAGGAAAAGCACAAGTGGAGGTGCATTCTATTTAGGAGATATTTTGGTGGCATGGCTAAGCAAGAAACAAACATCTATTTCTTTATATACAATAGAAGCGGAATACATAGCAGCAACAACATGTTGCACACAAGTCATGTGGATGAAACAAACCCTCCAAGACATGAAGGTAAGCATTGATGAACCTATCTCTATCAAATGTGATAATGCAAGTGCCATAAACATATCAAAAAATCTTGTACTTCATTCAAAAACTAAACATATTCCAATCAAGTATCATTTTCTCAGAGAAAAAGTAGCTCAAAAAGTAGTGAAGTTGGAATATGTGCCAACAAAAGAACAAACAATAGATATATTTACAAAACCTCTTGCTAGAGAACCATTTGAATATCTCAGAGATAGACTAGGGGTAGTGTCTGTATATGCTACTCTTTGATATAAAGAGAAAGCATCGTTTCAGGGGGAGAATAGAAGAGAAAACATCATTTCAGGGGGAGATCCACAAAGAGCATGAAACAAGTCCTCAAGCTCAAAATATCACCCCTTAGCTATTGATTTCAAAGGGGGAGGAAAGCTATAAGCAGAGAATAGCTATAAACATACAAATGTTATTGCCATCAATGCCAAAGGGGGAGACTGTTAGAAGTGTTTTCATTGATGGCATGTTGTGTAACCAGCTCCAAAAATAGAAGAAAAGAGATATCAACGCCTTAGAAATAAGCCACTTCGAGGGGGAAACCTCCAATACATTACATAAATGAACAATTCCTGGATGATACAATTTACAAAACCTCCTTTCTATATATATGAGTCCATGTGGCCATAATGTAATCCTAGTGGGCCACAATGTAATCCTAGCCGACCTAACAATAATAATTTAAGGGCACAATAATAACAAAATGTGGGTTACAAGGGTACAATAATAACAATAAGGGGGTTACACTAACAACAATAAGGGACTATACTAGTAATATAGGGACCTAACATGCCCTCTCCTTCAAAAAAGTGTTGTCCTCAACACTTGAGTAGCTCTGGGTGCTTCTGTATAAAATTCTCATCCTCCCATGTAGAATCTTCAGTGGGTAAGTTTTTCCACTTGATGAGATACTCTGAAATTGATCGATTCCGTAGTTGTCGAGTTCTTTTTTCCATGACTGCTTCAGGTTCCAATATGATTTTCCCTTCCCCATCAAGTTCTGGCAATACTGTTTGAACTGGAAGATTTTCACCTATAACCTTCTTAAAGCATGAAACATGGAAAACTGGATGTACTCGCGAAGAAGCAGGAAGCTCCAATTTGTATGCCATAGTACCAATATTTTGCAACACCTTGTAAGGACCATAGTACTTTGGTGATAATTTATTATCCTTCTTAGCTTGCTTGAGGGACATTTGCTTGTATGGTTGTAGCCGTAAAAATACCCAATCTCCTACATCAAAACTTCTCTCGCTGCGATGTTGATCTGCCTGTTGTTTCATTCGATTTTGTGCCAAATTCAGGTTATCCTTTAAGAGTTGGATAACTTCTTGTTGATGCTCAATGTGATCTTCCACTGCTTGAACCTTCAAATTTTCCCTTAAGGATGATGTGATGGATGGTGGATGATATCCATAAAGTGCCATAAATGGGGTCATTTTTGCTGCAGTATGGAAGGAAGTGTTATACCACCATTCAACGAGAGGTAACCACTTGACCCATTGTGTTTGTTTATCAGATACAAAACAACGAAGATATCCTTTGAAACATTTATTTAATATCTTAGTTTGATCATCAGATTGAGGATGATAAGATGAGCTATGAGCTCAATGAGTACCCAAACAAGAAAATAACTCTGTCCAAAAATTTCCAGTAAAAATGGGATCTCTGTCGCTCACATAACCCTTAGGCTTCCATGTAGCTTTTGAATTCTGTCCATAAATGTAGTAGCAACTGTACTAGCTTTAAATGGATGAGATAATGCACAAAAGTGTGCATACTTGGTAAGTCTATCAACTACCACCATGATGACACTCTTTCCTTCGGACTTAGGTAAACCTGTGATAAAATCCATTGAAATCTCCTCCCAATGTTGACTTGGAATGGATAAAGGCTGTAGAAGTCCCGGGGTCTTAATTGTTTCCACTTTATTCTGCTGGCAAACCAAACATTCCGCCACAAACTTTTGAATATCAGATTTAAGGCCATCCCAAAAAAATTCTTTCTTCACCCTGTGGTAAGTTTTTAAAAATCCCGAGTGTCCTCCTAAAGGAGAAGTGTGCAATTCCACAAGAATCTTTTGTTTTAGTTGGGAATTCTTACAAAGATATAAGCGATCTTTGTACCATAAGGAATCATTTTTCCAACTAAATGTATCAGATGTACTAGGATCTTGCTGCAACTTTTGAATGAGTGTCCATACATATTTTTCCTTCTTCCATTCATGTCTTGCTTCGGTTATCCAATCTGGTTGGATAATACAAATGGCACAAAGCAATGCTTCCACCTCTTCATTCTTTCTTGAGAGTGCATCTGCAACAACATTAAGCTTTCCTTTTTTGTAGATTATTTCAAAGTCATAACCCAACATCTTTGTGACCCATTTTTGCTGCTCTTCCGAAGATAGTCTTTGTTCCAAAAAGTGTTTAAGACTATCATGATCAGTTCTTACCTTGAAGTGTCTTCCCATTAGGTAAGTTCGCCATTTCTTTAGTGCATGCAGTATTGCTAACATTTCCTTCTCATAAATAGGTTTCTGTAAATACTTTCCTTTGATTTGATGACTTTCAAAAGCAATGGGTCTTCCTTCCTGCATTAAAACCGCACCAATTCCATTTCCTGAGGCATCACATTCCACAATAAAGGTTTTTGTGAAGTCTGGCGTAGCTAAGACCGGTGCTAGGCACATTGCCTCTTTAAGATGTTCAAAGGCCTTAGTTGCTTCAGGAGTCCATGAAATGCATCTTTCTTCAATAATGTTGTTAGAGGTGCTGCTATTCTCCCATAATTCTTAACAAAATTTCGATAATACCTTGTTAACCCGAGAAATCCTCGCAACTGCTTTATGGTTGTGGGGACTTTCCATTCCTTAATTGCTTTAATTTTGTTAGGGTCTACCTTAACACCCTCGTGAGATACAATATGACCCAGATATTCTACCTCTTGTACTCCAAAGAAACATTTGGATGTTTTTTCATATAATTGTTTCTCCTGCAATAGTTTGAGCACCCTGTCAACATGTTCAACATGATCCTTCCAAGACCTGCTGTAGATTAGTATATCATCAAAAAATACTAGCACAAATTTTCTAAGGAGGGGTTTGAAAATGGAATTCATCAACCCTTGAAATGTAGAAGGTGCATTGGTAAGGCCAAAAGGCATGACCAAAAATTCATAATGACCCTCATGAGTTCAAAATGCTATTTTTCGAATATCCTCAGTCTTCCCTCTAATCTAAAGATATCCTGGACGAAGATCCAACTTGGTAAAATAAATTGCTCCATGTAATTCATCCAATAATTCATCAATCACAGGAATGGGAAATTTATCTTTAATGGTGAGATTATTGAGCTCCCTATAATCCGAACACATTCGCCATGATCCATCCTTCTTGTGTACCAATACTACAGGAGTAGAGAAAGAACTTTGACTAGGTTCAATTATACCCGCCTCTAACATTTCTGCAATCATACGTTCAATTTAACTCTTTTTGACGTAAGAATATCTATAAGGCCTGATGTTTGGAGGAAAACTTCATGGAATCAAATGAATAGCATGATCATGATCACAAATAGGTGGGAGTCCTTTGGGAGTTTCAAACACCTTGGAATGATTGTCCAAGACATGTTGGAGATTTGCAGAAATAGATGATTTTGATGTTGGAACTTCTAGTGAGCATAATTGTGCAATTACGCCTCATTGTTCTTTCTTTAGAAGCTTTGTCATGACATTAGAGGTTATTATCTTTCCCGTCTTCCTTGCAATACCCCGTAATTCGACTTCCTTTCCTTCTGAAAAAAATTTCAAGAAAAGTTCTTGAAAATTAAAGCTACCGTCCCCAAAGATTGTAACCATTGTACTCCTAGTACAACATCAGCACCTCCCATAGGAATGGAAAGCATTGGACTAGTCAACACATATTCCCTCATGGTTAGCTTGATATTATGGCATTTTCCAGAGCAATTTATAGTTCCTCCATTTGCAACCATCACTTGACATTCTGGTGCTGGGTATAGGAAACAATTTAATTCCTTGGCTACCTTACAATGAATAAAATTATGGGTGCTACCTCAATCAATCAACACTATTACCTTTTTCTTCTTGATCTGTCCTGCTATCTTGAGAGTTTGAGGAGTGGTAATTCCTGCCAGTGCATTACATGATATGGTCGGATTCATTTCTTCCGCTTCTAGGGCCGGTTCCTGGTGTATATCCTCTTCTTGTTCATTTTCTTCTTCTTCTTCACAATCTATGTAAAATAATTTCTTTTCAACACACTTATGACCTTTAGTGTATTTGCTATCACAACTATAGCAAAGCCCTTTTGCTCTTTTTTCTTCCAATTGTTGTGGTGTCAACCTTGTAGGTTGTGGAAATCTAGGCATAACAACACTTCCTTCTTTATAGAATTGAGTGGTAGGCTTCCTTGTCGCCATAATTTTACATTCAACTTTTCTTGCCAACCTGAATGCCTTCTCCAATGAATCAGGTTCCAAAACACGAACTTCATGTTGGATGTTATCCTTTAGAGTACCTATGAAGAGATCAATCCTGTGTTCCTCTGGAATATCAGTTACCCTTATATTCAATTTTGGAAGTCCTCAATGTGCTGCCCCACTAAACCCTTTTGTTTGAGATTTATCAATTGGCTAAAGAAGGTGTTGCTCTTTGTATCCTCATAACGTGCTATCATTTCCTCCGTAAAAATTGACCAAGTGACAATTTTTTTACGGGAGCAAAGCCATCGATACCATACAAATGTATTTTTTTCTAAATGTAAAGTTGCAATGCGTACCTTTTGTGTGTTTTGCACGTTATGGAGATCAAAATATTGCTCCATCTGTAGTATCCATGTTACAGGATCCTTTCCATCAAACCTCCTCATATCCATTTTTGGAATATGGTGGTTCTTCCCGCCAACATTAGAGTTTATGAAATCACGATTAACATTTATTTTGTTCTCATCATGAGGTTCTTCTACTATCTTTTCACCATTAGGAAACATTTCTTGTATCAACTTTGTCAAACATTCGATGTCTGTTTTTAGATCATTCTTCATGTTTTCCATGTTGTCTTTCATGTCATCCACTAGGTTTCTATGTCACTCATGCCATCCATCTTAGCTTCCATTCCTTTCTTCAAACCATCCATCTTCACTTCCACACCTTTCTTCAAAACTTCCATTTGTTGCACTTGCTCTTGTAATTTTGATAGATCATGTTGCAATTATTCATCTTCATGAGTCATAGTAGAGCCTTCTAAAGGCTTAATGGGTGTTGAATTATTTTTACGGGGCATATTTTAGAACCCAATACTGATATCTATTCTACAATATGCCCTTGGAATCAATTCAAATTGATTCTTCAAACAAGACTTATGCAATTCGGAAAACAAAATACACACCTTTTTATTGCTTTTGAGGAGCTCGATATTGAAATTCGATTATCTCTGTGATTGAAGCACTTCAATATTTTAATTTTGGTACCAACGTAGCCCTCTGAATTATCTTTCGAATGCCACAGGTCTGACTTGATTTGGATTCTCCAAGACAAAGTTGTGTCCAATCTCCCACAATGACCTAATTATGGACTGGTTCAGTAGAGCGAACTTGTACGACTTTCCACGTGTCATTGTTTCATCCTTCAAATTTCAAATATTAAAAGAAACTACAAGCCTGTTCTTATGAACAATTTTTTACAGAACCCATCCATGCTCGAGTTATGAAGATTTTCCCACGATCACCTCTTTGAGATGAATTAGAGCTCGAAAATAACTACCTTCCAAAGGACTATACTCGCATATTCACAACCAAGCTCAAATTTTGAAAATTTTCCTCAGGATTTCATCTTCGCACCCTAAAAATTTCAACTTCTGAAACTTCGTAGAAAAAACGTTATAGCGAAAATTCCACGATGACCTGTTTGGAGCAGCGAAACCCTAGAATCCAAAGCTCTGATACCAAATGTTGTGTAACCAGCTCCAAAAATAGAAGAAAAGAGATATCAACGCCTTAGAAATAAGCCACTTCGAGGGGGAAACCTCCAATACATTACATAAATTAACAATTCCTGGATGATACAATTTACAAAACCTCCTTTCTATAAATAGTAGTCCATGTGGCCATAATGTAATCCTAGTGGGCCACAATGTAATCCTAGCCGACCTAAAAATAATAATTTAAGGGCACAATAATAAAAAAATGGGGGTTACAAGGGTACAATAATAACAATAAGGGGGTTACACTAATAACAATAAGGTACTATACTAGTAATATAGGGACCTAACATGGCAAAGGACAGCAGCAGAGGCAGAGCAGAATATAGTGACAGAGGCAGAGCAGAATATAGTGACAAGATATGCAGGAGTATGAGGAGAACAGAGTGAGAAAGAGGCAAAACTGGTTTACAGTGACAGGATGTGTAGACAGGAAGCATGAGGAGAAAATTTACACTACCGCATAAGATTATACATATAGAGCATGAAAGGAGAGGTATTTACATTTGGCAGAGTAGCAAACTGCACATACAGGAAATTCAGTAAGGGTTTCGAAGAATTCGAAATACACACCTAGAATGCACATTGAATTTTCTGATAGAACTGTTGGTTTAGCATGCGGAAGCACCAAGAGTGCAACATAATGTGTATAATAAACCTTTGAAAGGTCAAGACATAACCCTGAGGATAAGAGGTAGAACCGAGCTTCAAGCAGTGAAAACGTAATGGAGTTTGGGGTCAAATCTTATGGTAGCATCGTATTAAAGTAAGAATGAAACATGGGTTTTTATGTTAAGGCAGAAATAAGAAGGAAAATCTTTGAACGAAGTATATATATATATATATATATATATCTTTGTATATAATGAAGGTGCGAAGGATTTGGAGCGGAACCATGAGTGGAAGAAGTGAACCTTTGTCTAGGTAATAAACCTGTGTTGGCGGAACAATGGTTAATATATGAAAGGAGTGAATGAATTCGTAGAAAAGGGGCAGAGGCGGAACCCTGAACGAAAGTGGAACCTTGAGTGAACAGTGAAACCGGGGAAAAAAGAAACTGTGGTTTTCACGTGGTCTCAAATATGGTAAGCAATTTTGAAGAAAATAACGTGATATAGCTTCTTGACTGCCGCGTGTCCATAAGTGGTTTACGAAAACCATTTATTTCACGCGATGTTGGGGAATTAACCCTCGTGCAATAAAGTAACGCGATATTTGTTTACGTTCATTGTATCAAAAAGGTTTATGCGATAAGATATCAGCCGTCAGATGTGAATGGAAGGATAACAAGTGGGGCCCAGTTCATCACACATGATCTGAGGTTTAAACACCATGCAATAAATAAATGCGATATTTATTTGTGTCCGTTGGATCATGACAGTCGGTGCAACGACTCTTCAATCATCGATTGAATAGGCGAGTTATGTTTTCTATGGGACTCATACGAAGTTAATAGTTGCGGTATTGATATAAAACCCAAGAGCTTAATATATGTATTTCAGCATTAAAAGGTGAATGCAGTGATAAAAGTGCAGTGGGGCCAGATATGAATATAATTTTCTGACTTTTTAATCTATTATATGGTTTTGATATTCAATGGTGAGCGCGGTGATAATTTACTTATTATAAAGATTTATGTGTGGATTATATAGCTGGTGCAAGTTAATACATTATGATATGCCAAGGGTTAAAGCCATGGTTGAAGATTGACTTAGGCTTATATATATATATATATATATATATATATATATATATATATATATATATATATATATATATATATATGGGTAGCGCTTTTTAAACAAAGGGTCAAAGTATATATGTGTATATATTTACATATATGTGAAGTACTCTATAGCTCGAGCCTAATACAACCAAAGAATTATACTGTGGGACCCTCACTAATCGCATTGGCGAATAGAGTAGAAGAGTTTAGAGTCTATAATGCTGTGGGGCCCAAATCTTTCAGAGGTTAGTTGGTTGTTCATTAATATAAAACCCATGGTTTATTAAGAAGGTTATAAATCATTTGATTGGCGAGCAGATATTTGATTTATGAGAATGACAAATCCGGAATGTATATTTAATGAGTCAAAGAATTTCTTTGCAATACGAAATCAAAAGGTTACAAGGTCTTATTTCATGATAAAGATTGTGAGTACAGTGTTGAGATTGCAACAAGATGATGAGCTTAGTGGAAAGGAGTCGCCTTCACTAAGTGGGCCCGTAGGCTATTTTTGGCGCAAAGTCTATTTTTAGAGATATGGATCATGTTCTATGAGTTGTAGGATGCTATTTGTGGATGGTTGGTCAAGTCGGAAAAAATAGATGGACTTCTATTTTTAGACATACTGGGCAGAATCTATTTTTAGATTGCCAGTCTAAAAATAGATATGTCGAATATTATTAGCTCTTAATAATATTTGGACTATAAACATTATCTTATCCTCTTGGAGCACTTCAAGCTAAGGGCAATGTAAGGGCATATGAGGACACAGGTATGAAATCACGCCATTCCCTAGGGTTATGGAGCGACAGATTGAGATTCTTAAGAACTCATGGACGGTAGTTTGTGGTTTAACAGAGCACGATATTCAATAACTCACAACATAGTTATGATAGTTGTATCTAGTCTAATCGATTGATACACTAGTGAGAGTGGTGTGAATTAATTAATCTAGTAATATCGCTCATAAATCAACTAGAACACATTAGTTACCTCAAGCATGAAAGCTTCAAGGAGACCAATAGAAGAGGCAGAAAGACAAGGTGATCATCGTCAGGACTATACTGCATGAGTTTCAAACACATCGATAGAGATGCCAATGAGGATTGCGCACACACACTGTGTGGATTCGAACTCAGATTGGGCCATTATTCATCTTGGATTGCGCAGTAGAGGCAGGCTAACAGGTGGAGCAGATTGGAGCATGTGTTTTGTGAGATCTGAGCTTGTGTAGTGTGTAACAATTGGAGATTGTACTGAGATATTGTGAGGAGTTTGTACAATGATTTTTACATGATATATATCATTATAATATACAGATAGTTGGGGGTTTTCAGCTTTAAGCTTTCCCATAAATAGTGTGTTTATATGTGTGATTGTTTATGGTTTTAATGTGCGCATGCGATTGTTTATATTTCCGCAATTAATGATCAATAGTAGAAGAGGTTATGTATTATGCATGAAGCTCAAATAGTGTGTGATCAGGACAATCTTGGTGAATAATTTAACAGTTATTCAAATTTCTACATACAGATATATTCGTTTTACTAAAAAGGTTCTATGATAACACCAAGAGTTTTTTTTTTTATGTTCGATTAAAAGACAATTGTACAGGCAGCAGTTATGCAACTGTAATGAACAGGGAAAATGAATATAGTGAAACGAAAAAGTGAGGCGTGGCTATTGATGAAGGAGAGAGGAAAACAAAGAGAGAGCAGAGTTGTTCAAAATTTATACTGTAATTGAATGAAAGTTTTTAACTATTTTACATTGTTTGTGAAGTAATTGGCAAGTCTCCAGAGAAAGACAAAATCCCACTGTAAAGTTGAAATGGATACATTTTTCTGAGTAAATTGAAAAAAGAACAGGGAATGCAGAATTGAAGAAAAATAAATAATCAAGCAAATATAAAGATTGGGGTACAGTAAAAAAAATAATTAAAGGTACAGAACAGAGCTGATATCCAAGGTAAATCAACAAATGTTTCTTTTATGAAAAAGAGGGAGTTGAAGCTTCCTTGCAATTTGTAGCTTGCAGAATTTGAGGTTGGAGCCTCCTGTAGGTTGGTGCTTACAGAAAATCAGCGGTGAGAGGGAGTTGGAGCTTGCCTTTACATCACAACAATAATAAGATGTGGTTTTATATTTTTATGGGTTTCCATGTATATCTGTTGTCTCTGTGCGTGATGTCTATGTGTTGATATGGTTATTCAGTCTGCTTAATACTTACTGATCTTGTCATAATTCTGCTGTTACATTATCTTAACATTTCTGCACATATAAGTTTGTTTCCATATAAAATTGATCATGAAAGATAAATTGTAAATAAGTTTAATTGGAAAAGTTTTTTAAATATTCTTGAAGGTGAAAAACTGATTCACCCCCCCTCTTAGTTTTCCTAAGGTTTCAACAGTTCCTCCTTCTGGATCTTCGTAGTGGAAACAATGGCCTTGGGCTCCACATCAATAATCTGTTTCCCTTTGTCATTCTCCTTGTTAGGTTCTGATTTAGAGTCGGAGCATGCATCTGACTCAGAAGCCCACATCTCGGCCACTAGTGACTACTTGGCCCGACACTCACTTGTGTTGTGAGTGGAGCTCTTATGGAACTCACACCAATTTCCCGTGTCCTTCTTTGGATTTGTAGTGTTGTTCTTTGCTTGTGGCTTCGATAGGTTGTCTTGAGTCACCATGCCTTGGCTCTATCCTTTGTTTTGCGGTTTGGGAGCACCTTTCCCTTGATTTTGATTCGCAGATCCAAAGTCTCGCTTCTTCTGTTTGAATTTTTGCTCAATCTTGGCAGCATGCCAGTATGCCGTACCAAGCGAGGAGATGTCGAGGAACTCCATTTCCTCTTGAATGTATATATGCAGACAATTGTGATACTTTAGCACCAGATGTTTCTCTGAATCTTTGATACCCAACTTGGTGCGCAGGGTATGGAACAGATTCCTCAGCTCATGCACATCTTGATCCCTTTGTTGTTGCAGCGTGGTCCATTGTATGTATGTGTCTTCATAGCTCCCCACGGGATAGTATTGTTCCTTGATTTCGTCTCAGAAATAATTCCAAGTGGGTACGGCCGAGAACAGAGAGGGTTATATCTCATCATTTTTCTCATAGTGGGTTTCCCACTAGTCCTTGACATGGGGGGCAGCTTTGAGGAGTGCAAAAATAATCTTCTCCCTGTCGGAAAAGTCATGAACTGAGAAATATCATTCTAATAGATTCAACCATCTATCTATGGAATCTGCATCTATTTGACCCTCAAATATGGGAATGTCAAAATTTACTTGTACCTTAAAAGGAGTCACACCTCCAGAGTGGCTGCTGGATGCAGATGCACCGCTGGTGGGCAGCCGTTGAAAGATCTGGGCAAAGTTATCCATCATCGCATTCCTTTGTTTTTCGAGGGCCTGATCGAGCAATATTTTGATAGGATCTACTACTCCCTCATCTTTCTTTTCGTCCCCCATGGGCGTCCGTCGGGGTTCGCGAGGCTGATCTTGCAAAGGTTCCACCAGATTGAGCCCTAACTCCTTATACCATGACCTCGTTGTGGACATGCAAAGAAGGATCGAGAAAAAGTAGTCCGCTCTGATACCACTGATCCAGATTTAAGCAGGAAAGCAACAGAATAAACACATAACCACAAATACAAAGATGTAGTGGAAATAACACTTCATTTCATTAATATCAAAGAACTGAAATTTGCTTACAGATAGAATGGAAATAAAACTAGCTAGGGCGCTGGTAGCTATCTCTGAGAAGAGATGTGGTGGCTACAGGCCTCTGAACTGAGTTACAATGAGGCTCGAGGGCCTATTTATTATTTAGAAATGATGGGAAATCCTAAACAGCCAAAACCCTAACCCTAGGGATGAAGCGCGAAAACTATGGGCCCCATTTAGGTAAATTGGTGTTTCAACTTCCCAGGGGCGTAACTTTGGCATACGATCTCTGTTTGATGCGTACCATACTCGTTAGAAAGATATATCCGAGGAATACAAATTTTGAATGAGAAGCATTGATCCATGGATGTGTGTTGCTCTCCGTTTTCCCAAAAAACGTCGTTTAGGGCCTCAAAACGGCTCTAGAAGTTGAGGACCTGAAAAACTGCTAAAAATAGTAAGTTGTGCCGAAACTGAAAAACTGAAAGAGACAATGGTGGGGCCCCAAGTGGAATAGGCGGGTGACCACCAATATCCACCTGGATCACCCATGGTCCCGCCTCCGTTGGTGACCAGGGTTGGGGCTAGACCTCGCCCCCCCTCCCCCTCAATGCAGAAACAGAGTTAATACAAAACCAAGCGAACTTCATATATGGTTAAGAAACATGAGAAATAGCGCAACAGTTTGGCTCAACATTTGGTGTTATTTGGTTGTGGGTTTGACCCCCACTTTATCCATTCAAACTTAACCAAATATTTTGTGGCCTCCCGTGCTACCACGTGGTGGCCTTTGGTTGGGCCACGTGGCAGCATCTGGTTGGCCACAAGCCAAACCAATAAAAAACTTCCATAAATGAACCAATCCAATCCTGCCACTTGGAAAACAACCATAGATTGAAGAAAATTCCATTGACCAGTCAACTTGCCATTGTGCATGCCTAATCAGTAGTACAGACTGCTAACTGGGCTGTCCCTGTAGTTTTTTTTCAAAATTTTGCATGTTTGAGAACGTGGAAATCACACGTTTCTAGGAGCATATAATGTCATTTTTTCCACGAAACAAGTTGCGCTATATTCAGATTGACGAGATCTACAGGGTCGTTTAGGTTCCACACCAATTTGACAACTTTTTTTTTTTAGCATAATTTTGATCACCTGATCACTCCTCCCCAATATCACTTTCAGTTGTTCAATAGATGAGGGTACAATTCTATCACCTTACCAATATCGATCCATTTTGCCTTAGAAGGATTTTCGCCTTTGAGCCCCACACGAAGGTAGTCGACACTCCCTCTTTTTGCTGTCCTTGTTCTTCTGTCAAGAATGGTGTCTTGTTGAAGCTCATCAAGGTATTCAGGATAAAAGTCTTCAATAGAAGGAATTTGAACCTATTCTCCTTGATATTCAATCAATGGAGGCTCAGAAAACCTCAAGTTCTCAACATTAAAAACAATGTAAATTTGCATGTATGAAGGTAAATCTAACTTGAAGGCATTTTCACCAATCTTTTCCAAAATTCTGTAAGGACCATAATGAATTGGTTTCAATTTTTTACCTTCCCCTTGATGACTCTCTTTGCTAATGTGAAGCCAAAATTTGTCACCAACTAGGAACTTGTGATCTACACGATGCTTGTCGTGCCTTGCTTTGTACTTTCCTTGGATCTTTTCAAGTTGATCTTGAACTGTTTGATGTATCAATTTGATTTGTTATATGAACTTCTTCGATTTTTCTATGTCTATATGAACATAAATAGCAACATCCTTCCCAAAAATGAAATCCAATGGCGATCTAGGAAAGTATCCAAGATATGCCTCAAGTGGCAATGTTTGTGTAGAGGAGTGTTTTGCACGGTTGTAAGCATGTTGAATGTAGTGCAAGTTTTCATCCCACAACTTAGGATGCTTGCTGCATTATCCTCGAAGAAGATGTATGACTGTTCAATTGACCACCTCGGTTTGACCATCTGTTTGTAGATGAAAAGATGTACTCTTCTTCAACTTGGTTTCCTTCAAGTCCCACAAACTTGACCAAAAATTTCCAACAAATTGAGAATCTTGATAACTAATAATGGATGTGGGCACAGGAAAATGAACCCAAATATGTTGAAAGAATAAGTGAGTTTTCTTTTCAAATGTGATTGTGTCTTACATGTCATTAGTATACACATCTTGTTAAACCTATCCACAACTACATACAAATAAACTATACCTCTCTTTGACAAAGGAATACCTCCTACAAAATCCATAGAAACACTCTCCCATGGATGTGAAGGTACAGGAAGTGGTGTGTACAATCCTAACTTCCTATTGCTAGGATTACTAAATTCACATAATGAAAAACCTTTAATGGAATGTGACACAATTTCAAGCATACGAGGCCAATAACAATACCTCTGAATATGTGCCACTGTTTTTCTTACACCGAAATGTCCAGCAATAAGAGAAGTATGTGATTCCCTTATGACATTCACTCTCCCCCCCTGTGGAATACAAAGCTTTCCCAAATGATACAACACATTATTATGTACATGGTAATCCAATTCCTCAACTTGGTTGCCTTGATTCAAGCTTGCATAAACATCTTGAAAGTCATTATCACATGCATATTTCTCAACACAACTTTCATGAAAAACATAATTATACTTGAGTAAAGTAGTTGCTCTAATAATAGGCCTAGAAAGCATATCAACAACATTGTTGTAAATACCTTTCTTATACCTTATGAACAAGTGGAATTTCTGTAAGAAACCCATCCATCGAAAGTGCCTTGACTACTGCAACTTATTTTGCGATTGCAAGTATTGCAATGGTTGGTGGTCAGTGTGTATGATAGTTTCCTTTCCCATAAAATAGTGTTTCCACATTTTCACACTTTGAACCAACACATAAAGCTCCTTGTCATAAGTGGGATAGTTAAGCACTGCACCATTGAAATTTTCTGAATGAAATGAAATGGGATTACCATGTTGCATACGGACTACACCCATGACATAGTCTCTTGCATTAGTTTGAATCTTAAAGGGTCGTCTCAAGTCTGGTAATGAAAGTACTGGGGATGAAATTATATTCTCTTTCAAAGCATCAAACAATTTTTGCTAATTTCCTCCCCACTGGAAGACTTTTTTCACACTAGTCAATGCATGCAAAGGAGCTGTGATAAAAGAGAAGTTAGCAATAAAATTCCTCTAATATTGGGTTGCTCCCAAAAAAATTCTTACCTCAATGACTTTCTTGGGCATTGGCTAATTCACAGTGACCTCAACCTTAGAGGGCTCTGTCCTCAGCTCGCCTCCTCCAACAATATGCCCCAAGTACACCAAAGAAGTTTTACCAAAATTACATGTTGACATATTAAAAAAAAACTGTTCTTTCCTTAAGACATCAAGTAATTTTATTACATGCATGACATTTTCATCAAGTTATTTACTAGAAATTAAGATATAATCTAAGAATACGACAAAAAACTCATCAAGAAATAGCCTTAAAACATCATTCATCACACACATGAAGGTAGCAAGAGCATAACATAAACCAAATGGCATAACAAGCCATTCAAACAAACCTTGCTTTGTTTTGAATGTTGTCTTACAAATGTCACCTTCAACAATTCTAATTTGATGGTAGCCACTCCTTAAGTCCAAATTAGTAAAACAATTTGCATCTTTCAATTGATCAAGTAAATCGTCTATTCTAGGAAGTGGATAACGGTTCTTTACCGTAATCTTGTTCACTGCACGTAAATCTACACACATGCACCATTTTCCATCCTTCTTTGGCACCAACACAATAGGTGATCCACATTGTGAAGTACTTGGTTGGATGATCCCTTTGTCCAACAATTCTTGGATTTTCTTTTTTATTTCATCACTCTCCATCACCGACATCCTATACATGCCAATGTTAGGAAGAGGATAATATTGTTGCAACTGTATCTCATGCTGGATTCCCCTCTTAGGGGGTAACCCCTTTGGCTCCTGAAACATATCATTATCTTGATTAACGAATTCAATCAAATAAGATTTCAAATTTGGATCACAATGTTGGAATGCTTCATAATCAACATCATTCTTTGGTTTAATCATACGAAGCACACAATTCTTGCTTGAGTTCACTAGTCTTTTCATTTGCCTAGCATTAACTATTGAAATATTTAGTTTCTTGCGATGAGCTCTCACAATATACTCCACACCATTTTTGAACAAGTCGTACTTGTTTTCATGGCGATAGAAGATAGCTTTTCTACCATAGAGGTAAGGACTACCCAAAATAATTCCTGAAATATCAAGTGGTACAACATCTAATTCAACTTTGTCAATGAATTTTGCTGTGATTACAAACTGAAGAATACACTTTATTGTAACTTGCAAAATTGCGTTCTTGCATATCTAACCTAAAGGATATGGATTGTTATTAGGAATAGTTTCAAGATTAATTTTCTTGACTAAGTGTTCAGATATCAAATTAGCTTGAGACACACTATCAAATAGTGTGTTGATTTTTGTATGTTTTGAAATAACCCTCACATGAAATAATTCAATTCTTGTTTCTTCATTTGGAGTACAAGTGTGAAAATTTGATGAAATAGTGCTAGAAATGGATTATTTTCCCTTCATAACCATGGCTGTAATTTTTGTTTCATCACTCAAGTCAGATCCCAAATCCTGTTGAGTGGTTGCCGCTATTTTTTGTTTTCCTTTGTTGTTAAATTTCTTTGGCCTCATCTTTGGATGAAGCTTCCAACAATGGTTTTCATCATGACCCTCTTTGGAACAATGTTTGCATGTAATTTTCAGTCATTCATTTTTAACGAATGCATTTTTCTTTCGCTTTCCTTTCTCTCCACCCTTAAATGGCTTCTTTTTACCCTCTTTTGGAATAATTTTCCTTTTTGCCTCAAGGTGGGTGGCTTGCACACAAACCTCATCTAGGATAGTGGGATTGAACATAAGGATAGGATGCCTTAGGTAGCTATGTAAACCCCCTATATACTTCAATAATGTGTCTTGTGAATGCAAATAAACACCTAACATAAGAGATCTTTTTCTAAATTCTTGGGTTTAATCTTGCACACTTTGACCCTTAACTTGTCTAAAGTTATGTCAATTCATGATGGATTTTTGAGTATATGATAGAGTGTAAAATTGTGTTTTAATTGAAAAAATGAAATTAGGCCAAGAGAGTGAGATCTTACCCTTTTTCTTTATCTTATCTTGTGTCTTGGCTTCCCACCATACAAGTGTTGCACCCTCCAGTCTCAAGGAAGCTAGTTGTATCTTTGTATCATCATCTTGAAGGTTTTGAATTTTGCAATAGACCTCCAACTGATGAACCCAATTTTCCATCTTCTCTTACTTCTCTTCACCATTATACATAAGCAACTCAAATTTGATATCAATTTTTAACAAGGGTTGTTTACCAATTCATTTAGAGGTAGGTTGATGAGTATGTGTAAGGGTTTTAGTAGTGGAATAGGACGAATATGAAGGTGAAGATGGTGGTGAGGATGATGGTGGCTTATCACCATTTCCATTACCTCCTCCTCCTAGAGAAACCTCTCCTCTTGGAGGCCTGGAGATTTCACCATGCAACCTTGTGTTCCTCTCTTCATAGAGGACCTTCACCATCTCTTTCATGTCAAAGAAAGCCTTCCTAAAAGCCTTCTCATCCTCTGAAATGTTATCAATTCCTCCTTCATGATACATGCTTACTGAAGCTTCTACTGCAACTAGACGTGAATCTTGTGGTGGAAATTGTGGCAACTGTGCCCTCCTTCTCCTAGCTCCAACTATAGAACCTACACCTATAAGCTTGCCTTATCCTCTCTTGAGCTTCAACCTTGTAAGCATTTAAACACTTGAAAAAAAATTTAAAGCCTATTTGCACTAGTAAACCTAGTTCTTAGATACCAAATTGATTTGAATGGGAATATTAGTTTTGCTATGCTATGATCTAATTTATAATTTAAATAAAGTGCTTGAGGATGATGAGGTTATTTGAAAGTTTAACATAAGTTATTATGTGAATTTCATGAGAAAATTAACATAAATAAAACACTAAACAACAACATCTAACAAACATAAACATCACTATAAATAGTCACACAACACAATATGATGAAGGATTTCACCCCACCTGGGCTATGTCTCCTTGGTCCAACTTCCAATGGCTTGGCCCTCTTCTATTATGCTAAAAAATTTAAATACATGTGTTTCCAATGCTCAAACAACTCTAAAACATGTTCCATCAACTCTAGAATGCCCAAAAATGTCTGTCTAGCCTCTTTCTGCATCGAATTTGGCAAAAAAATGGAGAAGTTATGACTTCCCCTAGTTGCTCCACTATTTGTTGCATAAATTCCTCAAAATCTGGCACAATCCTACAAATTTGTTTGAAATCTAGCTAACTCAGCACCGATTTTTCTGAAAATCGGGTGAAATTGTCGCCATGCTAATTTTCCTAATGAGGCCTAAAAACCGGATTTAAAACCATACACAATATGGTTGAATAAATTGTTTTTAAAATATGCGTCGATGGTTAGGCTAACCACCAGACTTAACTCTGGTTATGGGCACATGTGGAAGAGTCGTGGTCTCCGTGGCGGTGTTGGCACTTGGCTGTTAGGACTCCGCAGTTCCGGATCCATTGCGGTCTCAGCATGGTCACATCCGGCAGTTACATTCTATGTTATGGTCACGAGTGGGGGCACAAGGCTAGCCTCCCACGCGTGGTCCCGCCTCCGGCGGTGACCAGGGCAGGGGCTAGACCCTGATCCCCTCCCCCCAATGTGGAAACAAAGTTAATACAAAGTTACCAAGCAGACTTCATATAGGGTTAAGAAACATATGCAGTAGCGCAAGGATTTGGCTCGATGTTTGGTGTTCGTTGGTCATGGTTTCGACCCCCACTTGCTCCATTAAGAGTCAAACAAATATTTAGTGGCCTCCTGTGCTGCCACGTGGTAGCCTTTGATTGGGTCACATGGCAGCATGTGGTTGGCCACAATCCCAACCAATCAAAAATGCCACAAATGAACCAATATCATCATGCCAATTGGCACCCAACCACAGGTTGAAGAAAATTCTGTTGACGAGTCAACCTACCACTATGCATGCCTAGTCAGCAATACGAACTACTGACTGGGCTATCCCTACAATTTTGTTTTCAAAATTTTTCCTATTTGACAAAGTGGACATAATGCATTTCTGGGAGCATACGATGTCGGTTTTCTGTGAAACAAGTTGCGTTGGATTCAAAACGACGAGATCTACATGATTGTTCAGGTTCCACACTGATCTGACAAATTTGAGTTTTGAGCATAATTTTGAGCACCTGATCACTATCCAAATTTGTTAAATGATGATTGCTGTTTTGTAATGATCCATTCTTCTTGCTTTAAGAGAAAATGAATTAATAGTGCAAGGTATACCATGTTGTAATTGGTGAAATGATGATCCTATAGAGGCCTAAAAACCATGAAACAAAGGAGCGCCAATGAAATTGAATATATCTCAAGAAAAAATATGAACATCCATTGAGATCCCACTTAAGAGGATAATCCAAATTGAGCTTTCAAAAAGGGCTAATTTTGTCTCTCCTTCTAGTTTGTTGCTACATAAGCAAAGTAGTACCACAAGCTAATTGAATATAGAATCATTAGAATCAAATCATTATATGTGTAGATTTAGTACATTACTCCTTGATGTTTATCCTTAGCACATATATTTGATAAACATGCATTCATCTTTAGGTAAATTGGCTAGCATCAAATTCTTACATGTATTGTTATTATAGATATCAAGGACTCGAGGGTACATGCAAATTCCCATTGGATTTTGGATGCACTTAATATTCATGATGTTTCTTTCACATATTTAGATTCTCAACAAATAAAATTTGCATTAGGGAAATTTTTAGGTCTAAAATGGGCTTCTTAAGGAAATTATAAAATAATAGTGGAAATAAGAAAATAAGATTTTATTACATCATCAAATTTTAGAGGGAAAAAAAACTACTTTTTCAACTTATCTCCCCAATGGTTTACTCAAATTTCGAGTGGGAATACTCGGTGGATGAAAAATTTAATTCCTCATCCAAGGAGTACCCAAGTTGCATAATTTTGATGGACTTTGCTACATGAAAAATGAGAAATATATAAAAAAATGTGATTGCAATCACATTTTTATGTATTTCTCATTTTTTGTGTAGCAGGGTCTATAAAAAATATGCAACATGCGTACTCATTGGATGAGGAATTAAATTTTTCATCCAAAGAGTATTCCTGCTCAAAATTTGAGTAAACTCTCAGGGAGATAAGTTAAAAATATGAGTTGAAAAAATAGTTTTATTATTTTATTAATTTTTAATTTTTTTACTTTTTTACTCCAAAAATGGCGAATCATCCCCCATGGTTGACATCATCATCTTGAATCCTATTGGTTCTTATAAAGTTTATTTTAGTTATATTTTTTTCTTAGGATGCCCATTTTAGACCTCAAAATTCCCTTAATGGTCTAATTTCGCATGAACATGTTCTAATTGATTGAAATAGTACCCTTTCACACTTTTAAGTTAATATCAACATGATGCTTGAGATTTTTGGGAGATGAGTTGTGTATGAGATTTTGAAACATTTAACATTTTGAGTGGGAATTTCACCCATGATCAAGAACATAGTAAGTTGAAATAATAGAAAAAAATGGACATCAACCAATTATCTCTCTCAACAAAACTCCTCATTTTCCTTACTCTCTTAGAATTGATATATTGTCATGTTCCTTTTTTTGGTTGCTCTTACGACATGGTCAGGATGGACTTCAAGGGTTGGAGGCAGCTAGATCACATGAGTTGGTTTAATTTATTAGCGGGCCAAGGGTCCTTTGGAGGGGTTTTGAGGAGTTTCTATGAGGTTTGATGGAATTCTCTTGTATATTCCATCATCCACACAGTTTTCCTTTCATTCCGGTGCATTTTGACAACTTTCAAAAAACAAAGTTATTAATGGGCTTGACTCAAATAATTATGCTTAGGGTGGCATTTTAGGAGGAATACTTGACAAAACACCATAGTGTAATAGCTCGTTGGAACTGAAACAAGAATATCTATAGGATGGGATGGTTATAAGGGAGTTTTAGTGGCCTATGGATGCATAGTGATCAATTCACCATTTTCCTACATTAAAAAGCTATTTTAAGTGAGGGAAATGTGTTCAATGATTAAAATAATAATAAAATAGGAGCTTCTAGAGGGGTCCATCAGATCTATAAAAAAAGGAGGAGATCATTAGAGGACATCTTGGATTTAATATTTATTCTTGTATGAGAGGTTGAAAAACCAATTCTATACTTCATTGGTAGCCCCATGACGAAAACCCTAGCACAACATTGGAGCAGATTGTTGAGGCCAGTTTTTCCGTCTCAACTATTTTATTATATCAACATGTAAACCCCAGTTTATATTATAATAAAAACTGGAATTATTTCTACTTATCGTGTTATTGAATTGAATGCACTCTATTTGTTCTATTTTACATGGAAATATTCTATCAATTGAAAGGTTATTTTATGGAGAAATTTTGGTAGAGCTAGATTTATGCAAAATTAGTAAAATATCCCATTTGAGATATTACAGTGATATAAGAGCTGATGTCCTTGCCAGTCTGAAGGTCTTTATTGTAGATTTTTTGAAGGTTTATTATTTTTGTAGGCATTATTGGATCTGAAAAGGTTGCATTTCATGTGTTGGACAAATTTGTTGTTCCATAAGAAAATTGTCTAATAACTTGTCATCTTTCAAAAAATTGAATCCAATGTTTAAGAACGCCAAAAGTCATGTATCAAATATTGAATGTGCTCAGAATTAAAATAATTCAAAGGTGAAATTATAATTTTCAAAGGTTTATCTTCATAAGGTTGCCATCAAATCATCTAAAAATAAGCCAATTTTATTGCCGAATTGAGAAGGGGCTCTCAATAATTATCACGCCCAAGGGCCAAATATTTTTACTTGCCTCATCTTTTTTGGTTTAAGCAACTGGGATTCAATACTGGAAAAATAAGAATATTTCTTGAAGACCGAGTCTGATGGATGTAGCATGATTGATCGAGATTGTTTATAAGCATACTCAAAACTTAGGGTTGTATCAAAGTATCAGTTTTGACATTAAAACGGTGGGGGCCAAAGTTCAAATTTTTAACTAAATACTTGTGGTCATTATCGATTAGCATTGTAATAATCTTATACACAAAGAATAATATGTGGAGGAGCCTGTAGGTTTTAACCCTGAACATAAATTATCTGCACACGAATCTTACAACAGAAAATAAACAATAGCGAGAGCATAAAACATAAAACAGATAAACACAGAGATTTTCCCTGGATCCCAAATTGGGACTACCAGCTTGATTTTTCATTATATTCCTTTTAGTGTTACAACACATATATATACATGCTGAAGCATACATAAACCCCAATCCATTAACCCTGGATTAGAACATAACCGTAGTTCCCTTGACCGGATCTACAAAATACGAGGGGTCGAAAACCATCGTACCCCAAAACCATGTGCAAACTCATGCACAAAACATGGGTGGGTCCGCATATGAGTGGGACCGCATACAAAAAAACTTTTCGCCAGGGCGCTGCCCCGAACCTCGACAGGGGGGGCTGCCGCCCCCCCTGTGACCCCCCTATTGCGCCCGACGCAACGTACAGCGCATGGGGCTAGTCCTGGAAAGAATATAACACATACCCAACATTCTCCCACTTGTTGTTTTCTTTCCACAGGGGGCCACAGGAGAGCTTAGTCATTGGGCCAATTCTTCAACACCCATTGTTTCTCTACACCAAGAGAACTCCTGAGTGCTCACAAACTTCGTCAATGCATCTGCAACATTCTTCAAAGTGTCCACCTTTACTAGCAACACCCTTTAGCCTCAACCATATCTCTCAGAAAGTGATATTGAACATCAATGTACTTTGTCTTTGAATGACAATTAGGGTTCTTAGCCAAGAAAATTACACTTTTGCTATCACAATCTATCCTTATAGCTTGTTGCACCAACCCCATAATTGAACACAATATCTGCAACCAAACAGCTTCCTTGCTTGCATGAGTGGCTGCTATATATTCAGCCTCTGTAGTTGAAAGAGCCACTATAGACTTTCTTTTACTCATCCAACTGACTGCACCTCCAAATAGGCTAAACACATACCCACTTGTAGATCTTCTTGGTCCGTATCTCCACCTCATACCGCATCAACAAAACCATGAATGTCCAAAATTATTTCCAATCCTCGGGTCTCCCCCGTAGCACAAGCCATAATCACTAATGCCACGGTGAACATCTCAAACCCACACTCGCTGGCCCAATGCTCCTTCCTGGGTTCAGATAAACCCGCTCAATACTCCCACTACATGTGCAATGTCTCTATAGTATGTATTCATTTCATACATCGCTACCCACTACATCAGATATGGAACAACCTAGTATCCTCCTCTTTCTTTGTCTGACACCGTTCACTGCATAAATTGCACCCATGGTGGAATAGAAACACCACCGCCATTATCCCCGCATATTGAACTCGTAACGGGAACGACATACTGCTTAACCAGAGATTCCTCTTTTGCCGATCTCTCTTAATTTCCATGCCCAAAATATAGTTTGCAACACCAAGATCCTTCATGTCGAATTTGGAGAATAGTTGGGTCTTCAAATCTTGGATAATTTCTTTGTCATTTCCAATCAACAACATATCATCCACATACAAGAACAAATAAATAACACGGTCACCAATTAATTTAAAATAAACACATTGATCCTCCTTGCTTCTGGTGAAGCCAAGTCCCCGTATATAGGTATCAAATTTCTGATACCACATCCTTGGTGACTGTTTTAACCCATACAGAGACTTCTTCAACCTGCATACTAGTTATTTCTTACCCTTCACCATAAAGCCTTCAGGTTGCTTCATGTAGATCTCCTCTTCTAGATCCCCGTGAAGAAATGTTGTCTTCACATCCATCTATTCTATTTCAAAATCAAATGCAGCAGCAACAGATAAAAGTAATCTAATAGAAGTAACTTTGGCAACAGGAGAAAAAATATCACCAAAATCAATTCCCGGCACCTGGGAATAACCTTTCGCTACCAACCGAGCTTTGTATTTCTCCACTTTGCCTTCTACATTCATCTTCTTCTTAAACACCCATTTGCTCCCAATGGGCTTCCTTCCAGCCGGAAACTCCACCAGATCCCATGCATCATTTTTGTGCAAGGATGCCATTTCATCAACCATGGCCTCCTTCCAGAGTTTTCCATCCTCTCAATCTACTGCCTCCCTGACAGTTCTGGGTTCATCATCAGTTATAGTTAAGGCAAAACCTGAACAGAAAGCAGATGGACTATACCTTTCTGGTTGCCTTCTTTCCCGAACTGATCTTCTCAAAGATGGAGTTTGTGGCTCTTCATCTTCTAAGTCTTCTTCTGTTGTAGAGTCTGATTCATCCTCCTTTAGCTCAAACTCTATCTTTTCAGGTTCCTTTGATAGGACTTCATGTTTAACAACATCTTTCACTTCTCTAAACACCACATCTCTACTGTACACAACCTTCCTTGTTTCTAGGTTCCAAAGCTTGTAACCCTTTAAACCATCCTTATACCCAATAAAGATGCACCTTTCAGATTTATTATCCAACTTGGTCCTTTTCTCCTTTGAAACATGTACATATGCATCACATCCAAATACCCTTAGATGTGAAAGAGAGGGTTTCTTACCAGTCCATACCTCATGTGGAGTCTTATCCTCCAACGCCGATGAAGGAGATCTGTTAACTAAGTAACATGCAGTCTCCACTGCCTCTGCCCAGAATTCTTGTCCTAACCCGATACCACTGAGCATGCTTCTTGCCTTTTCCATCAATGTTCTATTCATTCTTTCTGCAACTCCATTTTGCTGAGGTGTGTATGGAGTAGTCTTCTGCCGTGCTATACCACACTTCTTACAGAACTCTTCAAATTCCTTCTTTCAGAACTCCCCACCATTATCTGTCCTCAACGCCTTTATCTTATTCTCTGTCTGGTTTTCCACCAGAGCCTTAAATTCTTTAAATTTGTCAAAGACTTCAGATTTCTTCCTCAAGAAATATATCCATGTATTCCTTGAGAAGTCATCTATGAATGAAACATAGTAGACAGACTTTCCCAGTGATGGAACTGACACAGGCCCAAACACATCACTGTGCACAAGTTCTAATATCTTGTTTGCCCTCTTAGCACCAGAAGGAAAACTCACCCGATTCTACTTCCCATATACACAATGTTCACAGAAATCAAAATCCAGAGAATAATTAGACATACCTTCTACCATACCATCTCTATGCAGTATCCGAAGGCCCTTCTCTCCAATATGTCCAAGCCTTTGATGCCATAGCATGGTCTTTTCTCCAGAGACAGCTAGGCTTTCCGTCCCACTTTCAGGAACCACAGAACTGTTACACCCATCAATAACAGTGCTACCTTGTAGCTTGTACATAGTTCCAGTCCGAACTCCCCGCATTAATACCAGTGCTCCCCGAACCATCTTGTAGGCATCTTTCTCGAACAATGTTTTTACACCTGCATCATCCATCTTGCTTACAAAAATCAGATTTTTGGCCAATACAGGAATATGTAGAACACCAGGAAGTGTTCTAATCCTCCCACCTTGCAGCTTCAGCTTGAACTTTCCACGTCCGACGATTCTGGCCTTCCTATCATCCCCTAGGAAGACATCACCACCATCATATTTCTCATACTCGTAGAACCACTCCCTATGGGGAGTGAAGTGAAAGGATGCACCTGAGTCAATCAACCATGAATCATGATCTACATGTGTATTTGAAGAAGAAGCCAAATACACATCCCCACCTTCATCCGAGGTGGTTTTTTCCTCTGCAGAAGGAGCTTCATCAGATCCCTTTCCTTTCTCAGGAGCTTTAGATCCGCATTCCTTTTTGTAGTGTCCTTCCTTTCCGCATTTCCAGCACACCTTTACAAACTTTCCAGGAGATTTAGATCTCCCTCTAGATTTAGATCTCCCACTCGAAACCTTATTCTTATTTCTATTTTGGGACCTTCCTCGTACAGATAAGGCATCTCCATTTTGACCCTCCATATTTCTCCGTCTCATTTCCTCCGACAGCAAGGCTGAGACAATGTCATCAAAATTCAAGGTAGTTGTGTTGCTACCTATTGCAATAACCAGAATTTCCCACGAGTCTGGTAGAGAACACAACAAAATGATGCACTTATCTTCATCTGAGATTTTAATATCAATAGATGACAGCTGACTTACCACAGTATTGAAGGCTTTCAGATGCTCTGTCACCAAGTCTCCATCCTTCATCCTTAGGTTATACAACTTTTTCTGCAGGAACAATTTATTCACCAGAGACTTAGATTGGTACAAAGTCCCAAGTTTTTCCCACAAGGTCTTCGTTGTAGCTTCCCCAGATACATTCAACAATACTGAATCTGAGACACACAACCGTATTGTGCTCTTAGCCTTCCGATCCAGTTTCTTCCAGTCTTCATCTGACATTGCCGTTGGTTTAGTACCTGGATCTATCGTGATCCACTAATCTTTATCCACCAGCAGATCCTCCATCTTGAGCTTCCACAACTCAAAACTATGATCATTAAATTTCTCAATCTCTATCTTTCTGCCGCTCGCCATCTTCTTTCACCGCAAGAATCGATCCCACAGATCTCCCACTGAACAGGGTCTACCACAGGCCCGAGAAAAAAACCCTCAACAACAAAGGTGTCCCCTTGAAGCCGAAACAAATCTGATACCAAATGTAGGTTTTAACCCTGAACAGAAATTATCTACACACGAATCTTATAATAGAAAATAAACAATAGCGAGAGCATAAAACATAAAACAGATAAACACAGAGATTTTCCCCTGGATCCCAAATTGGGACTACCACTCTGATTTTTCATTATATTCTTTAGTGTTACAACACACATATATACATGCTTACATAGAGCAACCCCAATCCATTAACCCTGGATTAGAACATAACCGTAGTTCCCTTGACTGGATCTACAAAATACCAGGGGTCGAAAACCATCGTACCCCAAAACCATGTGCAAACTCATGCACAAAACATGGGTGGGTCCGCATATGAGTGGGAACGCATACCAAATTTTTTTTCGTGGGGGCGCTGCCCCGGACCCTGACAGGGGGGGCTGCCGCCCCCCTTGTGACCCCCCTGCTGTGCCCGGCGCAACGTACAGTGCGTGCAGCTAGTTGTGGAAAGAATATAACACATACCCAACAGAGCCAAGCATTCGTTGGAAATAAACATCGATTTGTTGAACCATGTAGTGGCTATATGGAGCATGGGACTATCGTTGCATGGTGATAGAACATGGACTATATGGATCGATGACAGAGACGTTGGAGTGGAGCCTCCTAATTCTGGAACCGTCACAAATTACATAGTTTATTTCTGGGACAGAGTGAAGCCCACATCAAATCATGCACATACCTTGTTTTATGTGCGTTGCCAGTGGAAATTGATGAATGACTTGGGATTCTTATGCATTATATCTGATCTATTGGGTGGTGAGATTTAACCTATAAACGTATATGTATCATCAAGCTATCTGCATCACCTAGATTTAATGGTTGCGTTGGGTTCTATGGGAATTTCGTGATTGCTTTTTGAAACAAAGATATGACACCGATGTTATTATATTATTCTATGGAGCATTCACTGTAATGCAGTTTGAAATTTGGAGATTAAGTCTGTTCAGATGGCCAGTCAGCTGAACCATCTATTCTAGGTTCCTTTATCTTCTCTGCCTTGCATATATTTGTGAAATATGTTGTCACCTTTTGCATTCTGATGACACATATACAGTGTGTTGGCATCCATTTTCCTCATAATTATTGAGTCCTTAGAATTCATATGTAAAATGTTGTAAGCTAGAGAGGTGTTTTATTGGCCTTGTAATAACCTATTCCATCTTCATTGTACGGCCTTGTAAATATTGCTAAAGTTGTGCTCTAAGTTGGGTAAAGTTTGTTAGTCAATTTTATGCATAAAATAGCTTGATATATTAAAACGTGGATGAAACCTTCATCAATTCTCTTAATAAAATAACAACAGTAGTTAATAGATCCATTTCCAAGGGGATCCTTTCTATGCTACAACAAGAGTAGTCACAAGAGGAACATGAATTGGGGCCAAAAATTTATGCACTTGGAACTGATTTGAGATGTTGGGTGTTACAACAAAAACCCTTCTCAAATTAAAAGAACTTTCTTCACTCCTCTTCAAGGTGCATCAGTAAGATGGGAAGAGCATAATTTGGGCTCTCAAACCAACAATGCTTTACTTAGTACAACACGAGTATCTAGAGCACCCTTGTGTAGGATTCGAACTTCCATTTGCCTCTTGTTTAAGTAGTATCGTGATGCTAACCGCACCTATACCCCCTTACAATGATGACGTTATGAGGATAATATTCAGATTGATATTGGAGACCTTCTAGGTTTTGGATAAGAATGAAGGCCCTACCTTTAGGAATATGCTATATATTCTACAAGTCATGGTGTTGGTTAGATATTATGACCTCATGTTTGAGATGGAGTGTAACGACTTGATCCTGCAGATGTTCCAATGCCTCTTAAACATTAGGAAACGTCATCCAAACACAATCATAACACACACGCAGTCCATTTTTTCCTCATGTATGTGAGGCCATGATGCCATTTGCAGGAGGTCGCAGTATAGTCTTTTTTCCATTTGGAGGGAGGAACAATTGGTTTCATCTGCTACTTATGAGCTCGCCAAAACGTTAGTTGAGCAAAACATTTAGTTGTTTAGGAGACAATTGACCCAAGAGGAGTTGCAATGGATTTTTGGTGACCAACCATGTAGTATGAATGATTCGAGGAGGAAGGGTTTTTTCTTCACCTGTAAAGAACCTTGGGGAACTGACCACTCATGCATGGGTGACATCAAGGAGACGATAGGGGGAGATCAAGAGGAGATTCCTTCAGACTTTCAGGATGAATAGTCTTCTTTTATTGTTGAGTACATGGACACCTATGAGGAGCATGAACAGTTAGGGGGAGTTATTGCTAACAACTCAGAGATGCATCCATGTTTGGTAGAGGGGACTGATGATGGAAACAACCGTGATATGAAAAACTATATGGTGGAAAGATTTGATGAGCATTATATTATTCCCATGCAAAGAAGAGACCAACGCGATGAACTATTAGTGGTGATCCAACATGGTGAGTCCATAGAGGAGATTGAGAAGACCTGTAGAGATGCCTACAAAAACCCAGATCCACATCCATGTTAGATGAGCCATCACATGCAACACACTATAGAGCACAATATGTGTCATGGGCCGCTAGTGGCTTATATTGAGCCCATGATAGAGAAGGATGAGCAGTAGACCCTGCGTCCAACCATTGATGAGGGAATACAAATGTGTAGGCTGATAGAAGGGATACAATATTTGTATACATTGGTCATCATGAGGCATTGAGACCTGGAAGGACAAATTTTTTCAGTGATAAGTGGACCAGTAGAGCATGGGGTTTACATTCATATGAGGGAGGTTATTTTGGATATCGTGGCGCATCCATCTTTGGGTCTACCCATTGATGAGGTGTAGGTAGATGCAGTAGCAGCTAGCCAAACTACAATATTTCCATGAAAAAACCCTCTCCAGTATATAGACAGAGTGTGCAACATGGGTTGCCCACTTATAGGGAGAGAGGCAGGGATTCCTAGACATATCTGGTTGATTTGTTGGGAAAATTTGCATGAATTGAGCATGGTGCAACACAATAGACTTGTTCCCTATACAAGTGCCTATGCATTTGATCCTTCCCACATGATGGATTGATGGGAGATCATGAGTTGGTATCCTATTAATGGAGTGCCATTCTTAGTCAGGAGAGTGGTACAACATGGGTCCTTAGAGATAGGGGACACTACATGGACCAGTTGGCAACAGAGCATATGCTGGTCGACCATCAACATTCCATCACAACATCAACATAGTGGGGTTGACCTTGGTCTATGCTAGTGGTTAGATTGGAGAGAGTCGATGAGTTGGTACGCGATTGGTGGAGCACCATTCATATTCGTAGATATAACTCAACATAAGCCATGGAGCATTAATACTTGTTCTTGGTGGCATTGGGATCCAGGAGGATTTGTTGATGACAGTCAGAGTTTGGTCTGGGATCCAAGCATTGAGGGGTCCATTCATGGTGGGTTGACATAGAGGCATAGCATCACCCAATGGTTTGTATGGGATCTGGGCATTGGGTCTCAGTTTCATTGGGCCATTAGACTGGTCCATAGGTTTGGATTGCTTGAGGGTAAGTAATCTTCGTGCGGAAGGATTTGTCATGTTCCTTTTTCTAGTTTCCATTACGGCATGGTCAAGATGGACTTCTAGGGTTGGAGGCAGCTAGGTTAAATGAGATGGTTTACTCTATCAACATGCCTACATGCCTTTGGAGGGGTTTCAAAAAGTTTCTATGAGGTTCGATAACATTCTCTTGGTATATTCCATCATCCACATAGTTTTCCTTTCATTTCGGTGCATTCCAACAACTCTAAAAACATAGTTATTAATGGGCCTAACTCAATTAATTACACTTACAGTGGCATTCTGGGAGGAACGCATGACATAACACCTTAGCATAATATCTCGTTGGAACCGTAAAGTGAATATATCCAAGATGGGATGGTTTGAAGGGAGTTTCAGTGGCTTGAGGAGGCATGTTGACCAATTCACCATTTTCCCACATTAAAAAAATATTTTAATTGAGGGAAATGTGCTCATTAATTAAAATAATAATAAAATAGGAGCTTCTAGAGGGGTCCATCAGATCTATTAAAAGAGGAGGAGGAGGCCATGAGAGGACATCTTGGATTTGATATTTCTTATTATATGAGAGGTTGAGAATCCAGTTCTCTACTTCATTGGTATTCCCAGGACGGAAACCCTCAGGTGATTCAATGAGATTGTGCGAGTGTGCATCTCCCCTTGGTGAATTCATCCAGAATTCATAGGAGAGATCAAAGTGACATTTCAGTTAAGTTTTTAGAGGGCCAACAATTCATTGGAGTAGATTCTTGATGCTAGTTTTCCCATCTCGGCTATTTTATTGTATCATGTAAACCCCAATTTTTTTTAATAATATAAGCTGAGATTATTTCTGCATATCAAGCTATTGAATTGCATGCACTCTATTTGTTATATATTAGATGGGAATCTTCTATCAATTGAATGGTTATTTTATGGAGAAATTTTGATTGAGTTATATTTATGCAAAATTAGCAAAATATCCCATTTCATATATTACATATATGTGATTTGTACAATATTTACCTCAATAAATGGCTTGGTTTTTTAAGGGAACCTCTATGGGGGCACCTTTTAGGTGTGGCACACTCATTTAACCATTTTATTTTTGTTCAATATTTGGAAGAGTGCATCTCAAGGTAATTGCATTTCCAAAAGCTTCTTATTGAATTGATAATGATTTTGATTTATGTTGATTGATAAACATACAAATAATTGCATCCACACAAGGAATTTTCTTTATGAAAGTTATGTTTAATTGTGATGTATGTTGTGCTTGTATCTCTCCAAATTTGTTAGATGATGGTTGGTGTTTTGTAATGATCCATCATTTTTGCTTTAAGAGAAAATGAAATATTACTGCAACATCTACCATGGTGGAATTGGTGCAATAATGATCCCTTAAAGTCCTAAAAAATATGAAACAAAGTAGCGCTAATAGCATTGAGTATATCTTAAACAAAAATATAAGAATTCATTGCAAATCCTTTGGTAATGATCCACATCAATAAATAATAAATAAGTAAAGGGAACTATTTTATTAAAAAAGATTAAATGAGTAAAAATAGTAAAAACAAAAATATGGAAAAAATCAAATTAATAAAAAGAAAAAGAATAAAATAAGAGTAAATTATGGAAAGCTAAGTTGATAAAAAATTGCATGATGAAAAATGGATTAATGGATGAGGATTTTCTTTCCATTTTTTGAACAAATTGTTTTATTTAATGGATGAGGAGTATGTGTGTCATTCTTTTCCTAGGAGGATTTTAGGATAAGAGAATTACACTGGAAAAGGTAGTTGATTAAGATCTCGAGGGTGGCCAATTATAGAAAGTTGAAAAAATGAGCCTACAATTGGGACGATGGCCAATTATAGAAAGTTGAAAAACTAAGCCTACAATTGGGTAGGGTGTACATTTAGTTGTGATCAACAAGATCAAAATAGAAAAACAATTGTGAGATTGCATGTAAACCAATTATTCTTGTACTAATTAATCAAAATTTATTTATGTTGATGATTAATGATTTTGAATTTGTATAAATATTTTTTGTATTTAATTATATTTTATGTCAAAGCCATTACATATGATATCAAAGTTCCATTGCAACCCTTAAAACCTATAAACCTTTATACAATCATATAAATATTAATATAATTAAAAAATTCCACTTAAAAAAATATTATATTAATAAATTTAATATTCCATATATATTCTCAACATTTTACTACCATAATCAATATTGGTTGGTTTGAAAACAAGTTAATCATATCAAAACTTAGTTAATTATTTTTGAATGTAAATAAAGTTTTGTTTATGTTTTTGTCACTCGTTGTAAATAAAGTTTGATTTATGTTTTTATCACGTTGAGGTTGATAAGTTGATTTATTCATATAACAATAATTAAAATATATGATAAAAATATATTTTATCACTCACTATCTTAAACATGTTTTTAAGATATGTTATTTATTAAATATTTAATTTATTGTCAAATATATTAAAGCATTATGTAAGTAAAAATATTTTGGTTTTTTATTTGGTTTTAATTTATAAAAATAGACTCTTATCACTCACTTAAACACGTGATTTTAGAATGTTTTAATATATTTTTGTTTTTAATTTTGCTATAGTTTATTATATTTTTGTTTTAATTTATAAATATTTAATTGTTTTGAAATAAATATATATATATTTTTAAATGTTATTAAATTTATTGTAACTTCTAATATTTTATTTTATTTTTAGAATAAAATTTTAAACCATCAACTTGGTTGGTGAAGGACTCGTTGTAAATTGGCAGAGCAATTTATTTAGGAACTTTAAAATAAAATTGCTCCGACTTCCCATGACTGCTGAGATTGTTCCATGAATGTGTCAAATTGTTAGTTATTATTTTAAGCAATTAAATTCCTCAGCTAAGGACTTCTTGAAAAAAAATATTAAAGGAAAAGATTGGTCCACACCTCTTGGCCTCCACTACAACTTTTTTTTTTTTTCAATCTAGGATAATCGGTAACTGGTGAGAGTTATCCTGAACAAGGCCCAGGATCAAATCCTACTGGCTGCCACTATAAACCTAGGCTAGGTGCAACAACCTGCAAGCCACACAATAGCAATTAACTTATGCCTCAACTAGAAGAGTAGGCCTCCACTACAACTTAGCATGTTAAATGTCTGTCCCATAAAGGGTGAGTTAATGCCACTTGGCCAGTCCTCCGTGGTGGTATATCGCCTTCATAGACCATCGAATAGAGTCTCCTGTGCTGCACAATAATAATCATGGGCATGTTAAATCTTGTCAAAAATATATTGGGTTGGGTTAGAAATATAATTTTAAAAATCATGGTTATGTCGAATCTTGTTAAAAATTTATTGTGTTGTGTTAAGAAACCTAATCTTAAAAATTATGGGCATGCCAAATCTTAGTTAAAAAATTATTGTGTTGTGGTAGGAACATAATTTTTTTTTGGGGATATAGTCTTCATGCGAATATAGAATGAGTGCAGTAAAAAGTATGGGTATGCAAAATCTTGTTAATAGTTTATAGCATTGTTAGAAACATAATTTTTTTTGGCTTTATGTAAATTTGGTATATTCATTTGTGTGGAAGGAAAAAATTTTTGAACATAAAACTATGAGTCATAAGAAGTCCAAGATATCTCATGAAAACTAAGCGTTAAATCTTATTAAACATTTCTAGATGAAAACCAAGTGTCAGTGAAATTGTATTAAAAATCTCTTGAAAAATAAAATTTGAATGAAAAGCTATTAGTCATAAAAAAAATAAAACTTAAATAGAAAGCTATTGGTCATAAGAAGTCCAAGAGACCTCATCAAAACTAAACATTAAATCATATTAAACATCTCTAACTGAAAACCAAGTGTCAGTGAAATTGTGTTAGAAACCTCTTGAAAAATAAAAACCCAACATCAATAAAATCTTATTAATATGTATCATATGTAGCATTTGTGGGAAATAAACATCGATTTATTGAACCATGTAGTGGCTACATGGAGCATGGGACTGTCTCACGTAATCATCAAGCCGAAGTTCAATTTGTATTGTTTTTCTGTGCAAAATTTGGTACATGGTCTATACACCAAAGTTAGTCTTTTCCCCAGAGAATGCATAAAATTGAACTCTGCGATCTAAACCTCAGTTAATCACTCCACCCTATCGCATGAGATTATCAAAAGAGAAAATTCGCTATGCTGAGTTGATTTGGTTGAAAGAAGTGTTGCCTAGTGCATGGATAAAGTGCGTGTACTATGGTCGTTGTTGACAAAGCTGCACTACTATGAAAGAATGAGAGACTATATAGTGATTGCAGAGGCAATATGAGTATTCCACCAAGCAAGAAATGATGCACATACCCTATTTTAAGTGCATCGCGAGTGGAAATTGAAGAACGACATGGGATGCTTATGCATTATATCTGATCTATTGGGTGGTGAGATTTAACATATAAACATATGTGTATCATCAAGCTATCTCCATCACATAGATTTAATGGTTGCATTGGGTTCTATGGGAATGTCATGACTGCTTTTTGAAACAGGGATAGGACACCGATGTTATTATATTATTTTATGGAGCATTCACTATAATGAAGTTTGAACTTTGGAGACTAAGTATGTTCAGATGGCCAGTCAACTAAACCATCTATTCTAGGTTCCTTTATCTTCTTTGCCTTGCAAATATTTGTAAAATATGTTGTCACCTTTTGAATTCTGATGTTTTGTATACAATGTGTTGGCACCCATTTTTGTCATAATTATTGAGTCCTTAGAATTCATATGTAATATGTTGTAAGCTAGAGAGGTGTCTTATTGACCTTGTAATAACCTACTCCATCTTCATTGTATGACCTTGTAAATATTTCTAAAGTTGTGCTCTAAGTTGGGTAAAGCTTGTCAGTCAATGTTATGCATAAAATAGTTTGATTTACTAGAATGTGGATGAAACCTTCATTAATTCTCTTAATAAACTAACAACAGTAGTCAACAGATCCCTTTCCAAGGGAATCCTTTTTATGCTACAACAAGAGCAGCCACGAGAAGAACATGAATTGGGGCCCAAAATTTATGCACTTGGAACCAATTTGAGATGTTTGGGGGTTACAACAAAAGCCCTTCTCAAATTAGAAGAAATTTCTTCACTCCTCTTCAAGGTCAATCAGTCAGATGGGAAGAGCCTAATTTTGGCTCTCAAACCAACAATGCTTTACTTAGTACAGCAAAATTATTTAGAGCACCCTCGTGTAGGAGTCAAACTTCCAATTGCCTCTTGTTTAAGTAGTATCATGATGCTAACTGCACCTATACCCCCTTACAATGATGACGTTATGAGGAGAGTCTTCGAATTGATAGTGGAGACCTTCCAGGATTGGATAACAACGAAGGCCCTACCTTTAGGAATATGCTATATATTCTAGAAGTCATGGCCTTGGTTAGATCTTATGACCTCATGTTTGAGATGGAGTGTAACGACTTGATCCTACATATGTTCCAATGCTTCTTCAACATTTAGAAACATCATCTTGACAGAACCATAACATACATGCAGTCCATTTTTTCCTCATATATGGGAGGCCATGATGCCATTTGTAGGAGGGGTCAGTCTAGGCTTTTTTCCATTTGGAGGGAGGAACAATTGGTTTCATCTGCTACTTATGAATTAGCTAAAAGGTTAGTTGAGAAAAACATTGATTTTTTCAAGAGACAATTGACCCAGGAGGAGTTGCAATGGATTTTTGGTGACCAACCATGTAGTATGAATCATTCAAGGAGGAAGGGTTTTTTCTTCATCTGTAAGGAACCTTGGGGACCTAACTACTCATGCATGGGAGACATCGAGGAGATGACAGGAGGAGATCAGGAGGAGATTCCTTCTGACTTTCAAGATGAATAATATTCTTCTATAGTTGAGTCCATGGACACCTATGAGGAGCATGAGCAGTCAGGGGGAGTTTTTGACAACATTTCAGAGATGCATCCTTGTTTGGTAGAGAGGACTAATGATGGCAACAACTGTGATATGCATAACTATATGGTGGATATATTTGATGAGCATCAGATTATTCCCATGCAAAGACGAGACTAATGAGATGAGCTATTAGTGGCGATCTAGTATGGTGAGTGCATATAGGAGATTGAGAAGACCCATAGATATGCCGACAACAACCTGTTGAAAGTCAACAAGAAATTGCAGCACACACACTAGTGTAGGACTAGCGATACATTAGTGTGAAAGCCAATTTTATTAATTAAATTGGTGGAGTGTCTAATTTAATTATCCCTTAATTAAATTGGACAATAAAATGTAATCTTATCTCATAATCACTTGTAATAGTTAACTGAGTGTGATAAACTCATTTAGCTCATGAATTTCGAGTTAGGTGAGGTTGGTGAGGCATGCAGAGTGATTCTATTAGTTATGGAGTTTGAGTTGCAGTTAGTGCATTATTGTAATGAATGAGTAATAAGTTTACTCAGTTAAGTGAGTTAAAGTTAGTTGAACTAGTTGTAATTGTTTGTTGCACTAGAGAGAGATCAAGTGAATTAAATCATATTTAATTCGCAATCAATGATTTTCCATGCAATGGATGTTTTACTATTAATAGTTGCATGCATGTCAGTTCCAATGGAGATCCAGTTGAGACAAAGGTTAAAGGGAGGTTAAATATCAGTTGTATCATTAGTAGGTTGCCCTCATGCAACTAGACATCCATTGGATTGCCCATGATGCTTGCATAGTTTTGGAAGGCCATAATTCCTAAAGAATAGGGATTGCATTCATCAGGAATTGCGCAAGCAAGGCAGGATGATTAGAGGCTGAGAATTGGCTATGTGCATTAGGGGAATTTTGAGGTCTAAAATGAGCCTCCTAAGGAAATTATAAAATAAGATTTGATGTCATCATCAAATTTTAGAGGGAAAAAAGAAAAAACTACTTTTTCAATTTGTATTTTCAACTTATCTCCCAAATTTTTTACTCAAATTTCGAGCGGGAGTACTCGTTGGATGAAAAATTTAATTCTTCATCCAAGGAGTACCCATGTTGCATAGTTTCGATGGAACTTGCTACTTGAAAAATGAGAAATACATGAAAACATGATATCAATCACGTTTTTTCATGTTATATTTCTCATTTTTAGTGTAGCAGGGTTGATCAAAAGTATGCAACATGGGTACTCCTTGGACAAGGAATTAAATTTTTCATCCAATGAGTACTTCTGCTCGAAATTTGAGTAAAAAATTTGGGAGATAAGTTCATGATACGAGTTGAAAAAGTAATTTTATTATTTTTTAATCCTTTTACCCTTTTACTTAAAAAATGATGAATCATCCCAAATGGTTGACATCATCATCTTGAATCCTATTAGTTCTTATAAATTTTATTTTGGTTGTATATTTTTCTTAGGAGGCCCATTTTAGACCTCAAAATTTTCCTAATAATGGTTAGTTTTGTCTAGTCCAGTGTGAGACAGTTGTGAGAGTGCAAGTGACTCTTGTGAGAAGAGTGCATTGTAATTGTCTCATGATTCCATGGTGAATATGTAGAAATTTGAATAATAGCTGAATTATTCACCGAGATTATCATGATTACACACTATTTAAGCTTCATGCATAATACATAACCTCTTCTACAATTGATCATCAATTTGCGGAAATTAGAAGCAGCCTCATGCGCACATTAAAACATAATCAAGCACACATATAACACAGTATGTAATGGGGAAAGCATACAGCTGAAAACCCCCAACTATCTGTATATTATAATGATAGAGAACATTTAACAATACATAGCACAAAGCTCTCACAGCTCTCATCACTATCTCACATGCTACACACAAACTAGCACGGAAGATGAACAAGTCACAGGTTCAAATATCCTCCACAAGTCTGTCGGCCTCTACTGCGCAATCCAAGATGAATAATGATGAGATCCAAGTTCGAATCCAACTGGCTTGTACTGCACAATCCTCATTGGCAATCTCAATCAATGTGTGTGCAAATCTCATGCACAGCCATAGTCACAACTGATAGTAGACTCACCCTTTCACCCACCTCTAACACTGATCTCCACTGAACTGTCCATGCACTGCAGTTAACTGATGTATTCTTTAGTTGATTTATGAGTTAATAATTAGTGAATTAATTAATAATTAATTCACACCACTCATCACTAGTGTATTTATCAATTAGACTAAATACAACTAGTTCAACTAAGTTAAACCGAACACAACTCCACCAACTGTCTCATCAACTCCACCAAACTCTGCCACATGAGTTCTAACTGAAGTCAACCATGCAATAGCTCAACCAACCCTTAGGAAAAGCGTATTTCCTTCTGTCAGCTGCATGTGCCACATCCAAGCATCAAACTGAAGTGCTCCAAGAGGAAAAGATAATGTTTTTAGTTTAAATATTATTAAGGGTTAATAATATTTGACTGTTCTATTTTTAGCCCGGCAGTCTAAAAATAGAAACCGCCCAATGTATAAAAATAGAGGTCCATCTATTTTTACCAACTCGACCAATCATCCATAAATAGCATCCTGCAACTCATAGACCATGATCCATATGTCTAAAAATAGACTTTGCGCCAAAAATAGCCTGCGGGCCCACTTAGTGAAGGCGACTTCTTTTCACTAAGCTCCATCATCTTGTTGCATTTTCAACAGAATATACAATAGAATATAGAGGGGTTTTGAGAAATAAGCTTTCCCCAGGAAAATATCTGTGTTGTGGTTTGATTTGTTTCTTTCTGCACTTGTTTTAATTGGCGACCGTGTTTATTTTCCGCAATTGATTTGAAGAAGGATTCAATGTATTTCTTTAGTACATCGCATGATCGGTTTGAATTCATTGATATACATATGCTTGTATAATTTCTACATGGTAACAGAGCATGAGAAATCACAATAGTGAAGGAGAAGCTGATTTTGTGACTGAATATAATTCGAATTCGCAAAAGTATTCTTGGTGTGACAGGAAGATCAGGATCGAAATGGACTTTAATGGCTTGAGATTGGAGTATGCACTCAAGGGAAGTTCCAATTGTATTATGTGAAAAGATAGGATGGAGGAAGTATTGGAGGACAATGGGTTGAAAGAATTCATTGACAATGACATTCCAAAACCCATTGCAGTAGATGCCGCAAATCTTAATGCTTGGAAAAAGAAGGCTGCAAAGGCGAGGAGGATCTTAATAGAGGGAGTACGAGACCACATTATCTCAAGTCTGCATGGAAAAGCAACACCATATGCAATGTGGAAAGATTTGATAGATCTGTTTCAGAGCAACAGTGATCATAGAAAACTGGCACTGAAAGACAAGCTCAGGAAAATCAAAATGGAGAAAGGCGACACCATTCCGAAATATTTAAAAAAGTTTGTTCAATGTCGAGATGAGCTTGGGAGTGTCGAAATTACTATCGCAGATGATGACTTGGTGAGGATAGCTCTTCTAGGACTTCCCAAGAGTTGGCATAGTTGTCAAGACTCTGTCAATGGGAGGGCAAAGCTGCTAGATTTGGAACGACTTTGCTCGGATTTGGTGCAAGAAGAATTGATGTGGTATACTAGGGATGGATCTTCATCTAATAATGATGATGAAGAAAATTGTGCTTTGGATGCTAAGGTGAAGAAAGGCAAAGTAAATAAATCCTATTCCAAATCTGAGTCCAGAAAAGATGGCAAGAAGCGCGACATGTCTAGAGTGAAGTGTTTTCACTGTCACGAGCATGGACATTATGCCACTAATTTTCCACAAAAGAAGAGGAACAAGAAGGCTTCAGGATCTACAGCTAGTGAGGCTTTGGCCTCACAATTTGAGCTTGACTTATCTCTCATTTCATGAGTGGTGTCAAGTGCAATGGGATCGGTGTGGTACTTAATAGTGGTGCATATTTCCACATGATGGGAGACCAAGAAATTTTCAGTAGCTTGGAGGAGAAGGACCTACACTTGCATATCGAAATGAGTGATCACGGGAGGTACAGTGCTAACAAGATTGGTAGAGTTACATTCTAGAGATAGTCGAGTAAACCCTTCTTATTAAAATATGTAATGCATGTACCAGAGTTGAAGAAAAATTTAGTTTCAGTCACAATGTTCGAGGATAGAGGCTATGATGTGGTTTTCAGTGAAGGGAAATTTTTCCTTCGACACAAAGCCATAGGAAAAGCCAAGAAGATTGGGATTCATGTAAAGAATCTCTATAAAATTGATGGAGATGGCTACGCAACATGGGTAAGGCAGATAAAATGGTGAGCCGGGATGAGGGTGAGTTATGGCACATGACATTGGGCCATCTACACCACGGAGCCTTGAAGGTCATGCAACAAATTTCTACGGGTCTTCCCAAGGGCACTCTTCCGCTGTTAGACAAATGGAAGGGATGTACTATGGGGAAGTATGCAAAGGCCACTTTTCACGAGAATTTCACGAGAAGGAGAACCGAGCTTCAAAAATCCTTGAGAGAGTTCACTCATATGTGTGTGGACCATTCTCTACGGCTTCAACAGCAAAGCACAAGTACTATGTGATATTTGTTGATGATTTTTCTAGGAAGTGTTGGATCTACTTCATGCAGAAGAAAGATCAAACGTTCTCAAAATTTCTTGAGTTCAAAGCATTGGTGGAGAAAGATACGAGGAATCATGTGAAGGATCTTAGGAGTGACAATGGTGGTGAGTACATCTCCAATGAATTCAAGAACTTTTGTAGCAAATAAGGAATTCAGAAAGAGTTGATTGCGCCTCATAACACACAACAGAATGGGGTAGAAAAAAGAAAAAATAGAGCAATTGTGGGTCCAACACGAGCGGTGCTACATGATCAGGGCCTACCTTTTCATCTGTGGGTAGAGGCATGCAACACATCGGTATTTTTGCAAAAATATTGTCCTCATCGGATACTTGGCATGAGTACACTAGAGGAGGATTTTTTCTGGTAAGAAACCCGATGTTTCATATTTTGAAAATTTTGGCTCATCTGTTTATGTCCATGTGACCAAAGACGCCAGAAGAAGCTCGAACCAACAACTGAGATTGGGGTATTTTTGGGGTACACTGATACTCCCCACAAATATCAAGTGTATTTTCCAAACAACAAGATGATGTGAGACGAGATATTGAATTTTATGAGGAGAAAGCCATGTGATTGTATCTTGAGAGGGATTTGGATTTGCATGCAGATGAGGAACTCTTGGTTCCAAAGGATGAACCTCAAGATGTGGAGCAACCACATGCGGAGGATCATGGAGTGGAAAAAAAATCTCATGTAGATCCATCCATTAGAAATGGTATAAGGTGCACCACAAAAGCTGATAGATTGAGACTTGATGCCACAGAGCATGTAGGAGCACCTAATTCACTACGCAAACAGAGACATTATCCAGAAATGTTTACTGGATACATGGCTCTTATGAGCAAGTGTATTGTGACAGAACCATCTTCCAATGAGGAAGAAATGCAGAAACAAATTTGGGTTGATGCTATGGTAGAGGAGTATGAATCCATTGTCAAGAACAATGCATGGGAATTTGTCCCAAGACCGGTTAGAAAATCAGTGATTGGATCTAGATGGATCTATAAGGTGAAAAAAACAGTGGATGAGAGTGTGGAGAAGTGCAAGGCTAGATTTGTGGCCCAGGGATTCTCACAAGTTGAGAGGATTGACTCTGAGGAGACTTTCACACCAATTACGAGGTACTCTTCCATTAGATCTATCCTTGCACTCTCCGTGCAGATGGGGTGGCAGATACATCAGATGTATGTGAAGACTGTGTTTCTCAATGGATTCATTGAGGAGGAAGTGTACATAGAGAAACCAAAAGGTTTTGAGATCTATGACAGTGAGTCGCATGTGTGCCGACTCAAGAGAGCACTGTATGGGATAAAGCAAACACCTCGTGCTTGGTACACTCAGATTGAGATCTATTTCACTGGGTTGGGCTTCACCAAAAGTGAAGCGGATGCGAACCTGTACCAGATTGTGGTTGATGGTAAGCTCTTGATTATCATACTTTACATTGATGATCTAATTTTGACAGGTGATGAGCAGCTGATACATTCTTGCAAGGAGGATATTTCAAGAGAGTTCGAAATGAAGGATATGGGACTCCTTCACTATTTCCTTGGTTTGGAAATATGGCAGCAGGATGGTGAACTATTTGTTTCTCAAGGAAAGTATGCCAAAGATATTTTGGGTATGTTTCACATGGAGAGATGTAAACCCATGGAGACTCCTCTTCTAGGAAATTAGAGGAAAGAGGATGCTACTTCAGGAGAAGTAGTGGACGCTATTGTCTATAGGCAGCTAGTGGGTTCACTAATGTACTTGGTGAACACCAGACCAGACATTTGCTACACATTTAACCAACTGATTCAAGATATGGTTAAGCTAACCAAGCTCTTTTAGAAGGTGGGGAAGCATGTCTTGAGATATTTCAGGGGCACTACAAAGTATGGATTATGGTATAGAAAAACAAAAGGAGTGAAGCTTCAAGCCTTCACGGATGCATATTGGATAGGCAGTCCATCATATAGAAAGAGAACATTAGGATGGATCTTCAACATAGGATCGACAACAGTTCCTTGGTACAATAGGAAGCATTGATCTGTGGCACTCAGTTCAACCGAGACAGAGTACATGGCAGTAAATCAAGCTGCATGTGAGACCATCTGGATGAGAAAGATCCTGGTTGGTTTGTTTGGTTCTCAGATGGATCCGTGGTGATACATTGTGATAACCAGCGTTGTATTAAACTCTCGGTTAATCCAGTATTCCATGATAGGTCCAAGCACATAGTGTTGGGAAAAATACTGAGAGTCGATTCGACCGTATTTACTGCATATTCAAAACTTTTTACTTTTTTCATTCCTTAAAACCCATACGCTACTTTCCTTTAGTAAACTCACGTGTACATGCGGATATCCTTCATACAACTCACGTATTAGGAGAGATCTAATTATGCAGATATTTATTAACTTAGTTCTATGCAACATTCATTCATCTGATGTTCTGTAAACAGTAAACATGTGCAGTAAGAACAGAATAAACCATCACACATAAGCATCACACATGAACACCAGGATTTTAGGTGGAAACCCAAGTCGGGAGAAAACCACCGCTGCAGTTGCTCAGCCTTCAATATTTTATTACAGAGAAAACATCTTACAACATATGTGCTGGCGCAGACTCCTACCAGCACGCAGGCACCCACCTGCACTCGTTTACCAGCCTCTCCTGGAAGGGAGCTCCAACCCCCTGACTCGTTTACCAGCCTCTCCCGGAAGGGAGCTACGACCCCCTGCTCTCGTTTACCAGCCTCACCTGGAAGGGAGCTACAACCCCCTGACTGAAGGCTACAACCCTCAGCACCTCTATGGACCACGTTTCATCAATTTTCACACTGGATCCAACAACTACAATAGAGCACAACTTGCAGGCCTCTTTTCATCATATTTTCAGACTGGACCCTTTCCATACTTTTAAGCACAGTCAACCATGAACCAGATACATATAACTCACTGACAGATATTAGTAAACCATCAAAATAGATCAGACATTTCTTACCATAGACTTCAACAAACCCTAGTTTGCATACGCGCTTTCCCTTCACTGATGTTGCGTATATACGCGCTTCCGTTCACATAAACCAGCGTATACTTCTGTACATATTACAGATCCAATTTCATTGCGCATACGCGCTTTCTCTTCAGCAAAGCCGCGTATATACGCGCTTCCTCTGTGACGAACTAGCGTATGGATCTTCAACCATTATAGAGCTGCATACTTCTTCAGATCAGATATTCAGATCAAATTCAACCCTTTACTTCAGACAGATGTTCGCCTCATCACAGATCTAATCACTTCATAAACCGATCTAGTAGATGCAAATACATTTCAGATCTAGATCCCCTTCTTCATCATTTTCTTCATTGGTGCATCATAGATTCAGATCTATCATCAAGCCTTTACCCTTTCCATACATATATACTTCACAGAGAAGTATTCATTCAAGCTCAGACATCTTGCTCCCACGCTCATGATTTGCACAATGAATTTCTTCTCCTTATATAGGTTTATCCTTTTTCAATACCACGGGCCCCTTTTTCAATACCATGAGCCAAAACAATACCATGATCCTTCAATACCACGGGCCCCTTTTTCAATACCATGAGCCAAAAAAATACCATGAGCCTTCAATACCACGATGGTTACCCCTGGTTTTGCACTTTATGAGCGCTTTTTCCCATACGCAACTTGGAACGTTGTTTCCCGCGTGCATACACGACTTCCCCTAGACAAATCCGCGTATGCCTAGAGACATTCTCTTTTTATCATAGATCTATCACATACTGAATTCCTTTCTTCATTGCCTTCTGTACTCATTGTAGATACATCAGATTTAGTTCATCAAGACATGTTCTATCAAGCACAACTTCATCAAGTAAGTTGCCATCATCTTGCCATTCAAGGACAACACTCATCATCATATTGCTAACAAACATCACTTCATATCAGATTTACATCATTTACCAAGTCCATCAAGTCAAGAATAACTTCATCAGGTGTATTGCCATCAAGGACAACACAAGTCAATTATCTCTTGTCTTCATCTTCATTCAGTGGGTTGCCATCAAGGACAACATTCTGCATCATATTGCCAACACATAGACATCCGATACCCCCATCTCAAAGATTGTGTTCAGAGGTGCATTATGTTACTTCAGTACATTCCCACAGAGGATCATGATGTAGATATTCTGACGAAGGCGCTCTCCAGGAGAAAATTCGAATACCACAGAGGCAGGATCAAGGTGACAGATAATCCCTTTCTTTTTGAGAGGGAGTGTTGAAATTCAACAAGAAATTGCAGTACACACACTAGTGTGGGACCACAGGTCCTAGCTATACATTAGTGTGAAATCCAATTTAATTAATTAAATTGGTGCAGTGTCTGATTTAATTATCCCTTAATTAAATTGGACAATAAAATGTATTCTTATCTCATAATCACTTGTAATAGTTAGCTGAGTGTGAAAAAATTAGTTAGCTCATGAATTTCGAGTTGAGGGTGGTTGGTGAGGCATGCAGGGTGATTCTATTAGTTATGGAGTTTGAGTTGCAGTTAGTGCATTAGTTTAATGCATGAGTAATCATTTAACTCAGTTAAGTGAGTTAAAGTCAGTTGAACTAGTTGTAACTATTTGTTGCACTAGTGAGAGATCAAGTGAATTAAATCAGATTTAATTCACAATTAGTGACCTGCCATGCAACTGATGATTTACTATTAATAGCTGCATGCATGTCAGTTCCAGTGGATATACAGTTGATACAAAGGTTAAAGGGAGGTTAACTATCAGTTTTATCATTAGTAGGTTTCCCGCATGAAACTAGACATCCATTGGATTGTCCATGAAGCTTGCAAAGTTTTGGAAGGCCATAATTCCTAAATAATAGGGATTTCATTCATCAAGAATTGTGTAAGAAAGGAAGGATGATTAGAGGCTGAGAATTGTCTATGTGTTGGTCGATTTTTTCCAGGTCAGTGTGAGACAGTTATGAGAGTGCATGAGACTCTTGTGAGAAGAGTGCATTGTAATTGTTTCATGATTCCATGGTGAATATACAATAGAATATAGAGGGGTTTTGAGCAATAAGCTTTCCCCAGGAAAATATCTATGTTGTGGTTTGATTTATTTCTTGTTGCACTTGTTGTGATTAATGGTCGTGTTTATTTTCCACAATTTATTTGTAGAAGGATTGTTAAGTCCCTATATTAATAGTGTAGCCCCTTATTATGTTAGTGTAGCCCCCCTTATTGTTATTATTGTACCCCTGTAACCCCCATATTTTTATTATTGTGCTCTTACATTATTATTGTTAGGTCGGCTAGGATTACATTGTGGCCCCACTAGGATTATATTGTGGCCCCATGGACTCCTATATATAGAAGGAGGTTTTGTTCATTTGTATAATCCAAGAATTGTTCATTTATGTAATGTATTGGAGGTTTCCCCCTTGAAGTGGCTTATTTCTAAGGTGTTCATATCTCTTTTCTTCTATTTTTGGAGCTGGTTACTCAAAATTTTGTATCAGAGCATACATGGAAGTTTTGAAGAAAGGCATGGAAGTGAAGATGGACGGTTTGAAGAAAGGCATGGAAGCTAAGATGGATGGCGTGGAAGCTAAGATGGATGACATGAAAGACAACATGGAAAACATGAAGAATGATCTAAAAGCATACATGGAAGGCTTGATGACAAGCTTAAATCAAGAAATGATTCCTAATGGAAGAAATATAGAAGAATAACCTCATGATGAGAACAAAATAAATGTTAATCATGATTTCATAAACTCTAATGTTGGCAGGAAGAACCACCATATTCCAAAAATGGATATGAGGAAGTTTGATGGAAAGGATCCTGTAACATGGATACTACAAATGGAGCAATATTTTGATCTCCATAATGTGCAAAACACACAAAAAGTATGCATTGCAACTTTACATTTAGAACAAAATACATTTGTATGGTATCGATGGCTTTGCTCCTGTAAAAAAATTGTCACTTGGTCAATTTTTATGAAGGAAATGATAGCACATTATGAGGATACAAAGAGCAACACCTTCTTTAGCCAATTGATAAATCTCAAACAAAAGGGTTTAGTGGGGCAACACATTGAGGACTTCCAGAAATTGAATATAAGGGTAACTGATATTCCAGAGGAACACAGGATTGATCTCTTCATAGGCACTTTAAAGGATAACATCCAACATGAAGTTCGCATTCTGGAACCTGATTCATTGGAGAAGGTATTCAGGTTGGCAAGAAAAGTTGAATGTAAAATTATGGCGACAAGGAAGCCTACCACTCAATTCTATAAAGAAGGAAGTGTTGCTACGCCTAGATTTCCACAACCTACAAGGTTGACACCACAACAATTGGAAGAAAAAAGATAAAAAGGGCTTTGCTACAGTTGTGATAGAAAATACACTAAAGGTCATAAGTGTGCTGAGAAGAAATTATTTTACATAGATTGTGAAGAGGAAGAAGAAAATGAACAAGAAGAGGATATACACCAGGAAACAACCCTAGAAGAGGAAGAAATGAGTCCGACCATATCGTGTAATGCATTGGCAGGAATTACCACTCCTCAAACTCTCAAGATAGAAGGACATATCAAGAAGAAAAAGGTAATAGTGTTGATTGATTCAGGTAGCACCCATAATTTTATTCATTGTAAGGTAGCCAAGGAATTAAATTGTTTCCTATACCCAGCACTAGAATGTCAAGTGATGGTTGCAAATGGAGGAACTATAAATTGCTCTGGAAAATGCCACGATGACTTGTTTGGAGCAGCGAAACCCTAGAATCCAAAACTCTGATACCAAATGTTGAGTAACCAGCTCCAAAAATAGAAGAAAAGAGATATGAACACCTTAGAAATAAGCCACTTCGAGGGGGCAACCTCCAATACATTACATAAATGAACAATTCTTGGATGATAGAATTTACAAAGCCTCCTTTCTATATATAGGAGTCCATGGGGCCATAATGTAATCCTAGTGGGCCACAATGTAATCCTAGCCGACCTAACAATAATAATTTAAGGGCACAATAATAACAAAATGGGGGTTACAAGGGTACAATAATAACAATAAGGGGACTACACTAATATAATAAGGGGCTGCCACCATTAATATAGGACTTAACAAGGATTCTAATATCTTGCTTTAGTACATGGCATGACTGGGATTGAATTCATGGATATACATATGTTTTTATAATTTCATTAATAACCCAAACATCCACATCCATGTTCAATGTTTTGTGAATGGTAAGTTTGAAGAAAGGCGTGAAGTGAAGATGGAAGAAGAAAAGAGAGCGCATGACCCTCGCAAAGAGGCTTAAGCAAAAATGTGAAAATGGAAGTTTTGAAGAAAGGCGTGGAAGTGAAGATGGATGATTGGCAGCGCATGAAGCTAAGATGGATGGCGTGGAAGCTAAGATGGATGACATGGAAAGACAACATGGAAAACAAGGAAGAAACTGTACCACAAAAATAGAAGAAAAGAGATATGAACGCCTTAGAAATAACACTTTGAGGGGGCAAAAGGGGGAAAACTTAATACATTACATGAATGAAAAATTCTTAGATGATACAAATGAAAAAACCTCCTTTCTATATATAGGAGTCCATGGGGCCATAATGTAATCCTAGCTGACCTAACAATAATAATGTAAGGGCACAATAACAACAATATGGGGGTTACAGGGGTACAAAAATAACAATAAGGGGGGCTACACTAACATAATAAGGGACTACACTATTAATATAGGGACTTAACATGCCCCTCTCCTTCAAACAAGCGGTGTCCCAAACGTTTGATTATTTCTTGATGCTTCTGTATAAAATTCTCATCCTCCCTGAAATCTTCTCTACAGAGTTATTCCACTTGCTACCTATGGCCGAGATACTCAAATTAATTGTACTTGTTTCCAGTTCTTGTTTCTATGGATCGTTTCCATAACTTATTTCATGTCATGTTGATTTTCCTCATGTTTCATTAGACTTCACCAAAGTTGGGTTATCCTTTGAGAGTTGGAGAACTTGTTGTTGATGCTCGATGTGATCTTCCACTAATTTATCATCCATATTAGCTATTATTTGATCCTTCAAACCATCCAACTTAGCCTCCATTTCTGATTTTAAACCATCTATGTCATCTTCAGTTGCTCTTCGTAAGATCGAAATTTGTTGCACTTGGTACCGTAATTTTGATATCTCATATTGCAATTCTTCCTCCTCATGCGTCATAGTATAGATTTCTGAGGGATTAATGGGTATGAAATTATTTTTTGGAGGCATAATATAACCCATTACTGACAAAAATTCTTCAATATGCCCTTGGAATTAATTCAACTTGATTTTTCAAACAAGACTTATGCAATTCAGAAAAAACAATACACACCTTTTTCTTTATTTTGAGGAGCTCGATATTGAAATTTGATTATCTCTGTGATTGTGGCCCTTCAATATTTTAAATTCATCACTGAAGTAGCCCTCTGAATTCTCTTTTGAATTCCACAGGTCTGACCTGATTTGGATTCTCCAAGACAAAGTTGTGTCCAATCTCCCACAATGACCTAATTTTGGATTGGTTCAGTAGAGCGAAATTGTAGGACTTTCCATGTGTCACTGTTTCGTCCTTTGTCTCTGAAATTGATAACCAAGAAAATAAAGTCTATGCACTTGCGACCAATTTTTATGGCACTCCAATCCAATGCCCAGAGAGAGAGTTATTGAACTTTTACCACGATCACCTCTTTGAGATGAAATTCAGGAGCCTGAAAAAGCACTACCTTCCACAGATCATATTTCCAAAAATGTTGTAAACCAAGCTCTGAAATTTTTTGAAGAATTTCCTCAAGATTTTAGCTTTGCACCATATGAATTTCAGATTCTGAACCTTCGTATAAAAAAAGTTATAGCGAAAATTCCACGATGACTTGTTTAGGAGCCTGAAACAAGACCTAACTTCCACAGATGATATCTCCAAAAATATTGCGAACCAAGCTCTGAAATTTTTAGGCAATCGTCCTCAAGATTTCGGCTTCGTACCCTAAACATTTCAGCTTCTGAAACTTCGTAGAAAAAATTTATAGTGAAAATGCCACGATGACCTGTTTGGAGCAACGAAACCCTAGAATTCAAAGCTCTGATACCAAATGTTGAGTAACCAGCTCCAAAAATAGAAGAAAAGAGATATGAATGCCTTAGAAATAAGCCACTTCGAGGGGGAAACTCCAATAAATTACATAAATGAACAATTCTTGGATTATACAAATGAACAAAACCTCCTTCTATATATAGGAGTCCATGGGGCCACAATATAATCCTAGTGGGGCCACAATGTAATCCTAGCCGACCTAACAATAATAATGTAAGGGCATAATAATAACAATATGGGGGTTACAGGGGTACAATAATAACAATAAGGGGGGATACACTAACATAATAAGGGGCTACACTATTAATATAGGGACTTAACAAGGATTCAATATCTTGCTTTAGTACATTGCATGATCAGATTGAATTCGTTGATATACATATGTTTTTATAATTTCTACACAACCCATATCCACATCCATGTTCAATGTGCCAACACATGCAACGCACAGTAGAGCACAATATGCATGATGGGCTGCTAATGGCTCATATTGAGCCCATGATAGAGAAGGATAAGCAACAGTCCCTGGGTCCAACCATTTATGAGGGGCATAAAAATCTATAGGCTGATAGAAGGGAGACAATATTTGTATACATTGGTCATCATGAGGCATTGGGACCTAACAGGACAATTTTGTAGGTGACAAGTGGACTAGTATAGCATGGGGTTTCTGTTCATATGAGGGAGGTTCTTTTGGATACTGTGGCACATCCATCTTTGGGTCTACCCATTGATGAGGTGTAGGTAGATGTAGTAGAAGCTAGCAAAGCTACAATATTTCCATGCAACAACCCTCTCCAGTAATAGATGGAGTGTGAAAAATGGGTTTCCCACTTATAGGGAGAGAGGCAGGGATTTCTAGACATATCTGGTTGATTGGTTGGGAAAAGTTGCATGAAATGAGAATGGTGCAACACAATAGACATGTTCCCTATACAAGTGCCTATGCATTCGATCCTTCCCACAAGATGGATTGACAGAAGATCATGAGTTGGTATCCTATTGATGGAGTGTCATTCTTAGTCAGGAGAGTGGTACAATATGGGTCCTTCGAGATAGGGGACACTACATGGACCAGTTGGCGGTAGAGAATAGGTTGGCCGTCTAGATCAACATTCCATCATAAAATCAACATAGTCGGGTTGAACTTGGTTTATGCCAGTGGTTGGATTGGAGATAGGTGATGAGTTGGTACATGATTGGTGGAGAAAAATTCATAGTCGTAGATATAACACAAAATGAGTCATGGAGCATTAATACTTGTTGTTGGTGGCATTGGGATCCAGGAATATTTGTTGATGACAGTCAGAGTTTGGTCTCAGATCTGAGCATTGAGGGGTCCAGTCATGGTGGGTTGACATAGAGGCATAACATCACCCAATGGTTTGTATGGGATCCATGCATTGGGTCTCAGTTTCATTGGGCCATCAGACTGGTTCATAGTCTTGGATTGCTTGAGGGAAAGCAATCTTCAGGCAGGAGGATTTTTTATGTTCCTTTTCTAGTTTCCATTACGGCATGGTCATGATGGATTTCTAGGGTGGGAGGGAACTAGGTAACATGATCTAGTTTACTCTATAAACATGCCTACATGCCTTTGGGGGGGTTTTGAGGAGTTTCTATGAGGTTCAATGACATTCAATTGGTATATTCCATCATCCACACAGTTTTCCTTTCATTTTGGTGCATTCCGACAACTTTCTCAAAATAGAGTTATTAATGGGCATGAATCAATTAATTACGCTTAGGGTGGCATTCCGGGAGGAACACTTGACATAACACCTTAGCATAATATCTCATTGGAATTGTAAAGAGTATCTACAAGATTAGATGGTTAGAAGGGAGTTTCAGTGGCTTGAGGAGGCAAGTTGACCAATTCACCATTTTCCCACATTAAAAAAATATTTTAATTGAGGGAAATGTGCTCATTGATTAAAATAATAGTAAAATAGGGGTTTCTAGAGGGCTCCATCAGATCTATAAAAAGAGGAGGAGAAGACCATTAGAGGACATCTTGGATTTGATATTTCTTATTGTATGAGAGGTTGAGAATCCAATTCTCTACTTCATTGGTATCCCCAAGACGAAAACCCTCAGGTGATTCAGTGAGATTGGGCGAGTACCCATCTCCCCTTGGTGAATTCATCTAGAATTCATAAGAGAGATCAAAGTGACATTTCAGTTCAATTTTTGGAGGGCTAGTACATCATTGGAGCAGATTCTTGATGCCAATTTTTCCAACTCAGCTATTTTATTGTATTAGCATGTAAACCAGAGTTTTCATTATAATAAAAGCCGAGATTATTTACGCAAATCATGTTATTGCATTGCATGCACTCTATTTGTTATATTTTACATGGAAATCTTCTATCAATTGAATAGTTATTTTATGGAGAAATTTTGATTGAGCTAGATTTATGAAAAATTAGCAAAATATCCCATTTCAGATTTACTTTTATGTGATTTCTACATTATTTACCTCAATAAATGGAGGGGAACCTCTATGGGGCACCTTTTAGGTGTGGCACCTTGCTTAACCATTTCATTTATGTTCATTATTTCTAAGAGTGCATCTCAAGGTAATTTCATTTCTAAAAGTTTCTTATTGAATTAATATTGATTTTGATTTGTGTTGATTGATAAATATACACATAATTGTATCGAGACAAGGCATTTTATTTATGAAAGTTATGTTTAATTGCAATATATATTGTGCTTGTACCTCTCCAACTTTGTTAGATGATGGTTGATGTTTTGTAATGATCCATCCTTTTTTCTTTAAGAGAAAATGAAATAGTAGTGCAACATCTACCATGCTGGAATTGGTGCAATAATGATCACTTAAAGGCTTAAAACTATGAAACAATGTAGGGCCAATAGCATTGAGTATATCTTAAGAAAAAATATAAGCATTCATTGCAAATCCTTTGGTAATGATCCACAACAATAAATAATAAATAAATAAAGGGAATTATTTTATTAAAAAAGAGTTAATGAGTAAAAATAGTAAAAACAAAAATATGGAAAAATATCAAATTAATACAAAGAAAAAGAATAAAATAAGTAAGAGTAAATTATGGAAAGCTAAGTTGATAATAAAGTGCATGATGACAAATGGATTAATGGACTAGGATTTTCTTTTCACTTTTTGAACAAATTGTTTTATTTAATGGATGATGAGTATGTGTGTCATTCTTTTCCAAGTAGGAATTGTTGGATTTTAGGATAAGAAAATTTCACTGGAAAAAGTAGTTTATTAAGATCTAAAAGGTGGCCAATTATAGAAAGTAGAGCAACTAAACCTACAATTGGCCAGAGTGTACGTTGGTTGTATTTAATTATATTTTATATCAAATTCATTACATATGATATCAAAGTTCCAATGCAACGATTAAGACCTATAAACCTTTATACAATCATATAAATATTAATATAATTTAAAATCTTCACTTAAAAAAATATTTAATATATATATATATACTACATTCTACTAATTAATATTGCTTTGAAAACAAGTTAATAATATCAAAACTAGTTAGTTAATTTTGATTGTAAATAAAGTTTGGTTTATGTTTTTGTCATTTGTTTGTTGAAGTTGATAAGTTGATTTATTCATATAATAATAATAATTAAAATAAAAGATAAAAATATATTTTATCACTTATATTTAAAAAAAAAATACTTACTCAAACTTATTTTTAGAATATCTTAATTCATTGTCAAATATATTAAAAAATATTATGTAAGTAAAAATATAATTTTTTTAAAATTTTGTTTTAGTTTATAAAAATAAATTCTTATCAACCACTTGCTTTTAGAATATCTTATTTATTGAATATTTAATTTATTTTTAAATATATTAAAATATTATTTAATTAGTTATATTTTTGTTTTAGTTCATATATATATATATATATATATATATATATATTTAAATGAATAATTTCTTTAAAAACCTTATCAAATTTGTTGTAATTTTTAATATTTTATTTTTGGGAATAAATTGTTAAACCACAACTTGGTGGGTGAAGGACTCGTTGTAAACTCGCAGAGAAAATATTTAGGAATTTTAAAATAAGATTGCTCCGACTTCCCTTAACTGGTGATATTGTTCCATGTACGTGTCAAATTGTTAGTTATTATTTTAAGCAATTAAATTCCTCAGCTAAGGACTTCTTGTAAAAACCAAGGATCAATAAAATCCTATTAATATATATCATATGAATGAAAATAAATCGCATAGACCAATCAAAATGAAAACCAAGGGTCAATAAAATCCTATTAATATATATCATATGAATGAAAATAAATCCCATAAATCTCATGCTTATTGAGACCAATCAAAATGAAAACCAAGGGTCAATAAAATCCTATTGATATATATCATATGAATGAAAATAAATCTCATAAATCTCATGCTTATTGCAAATCTATCTTAGTAAATTCCAATGGTAGTATCAGAGCTAATAGGTTAAACCAATAAAAATGAAATTGGATGGCCTATAACTCTTTAAGACTGCCAATAGAAATGGTTTCTTACTGAAATATTGAAGTCACTATAAGGTTTTATGAATAAAACATAAAAAGACACTATTAAATTTAAAAAAAAAAAAAAAAAAACCAAAAATCAATAAAAACCTATTAATATATATCATATAAATGAAAATAAATATTATAAATCAATATCATAAATCTACTACTTATTGTAAATCCATCTTAGTGAATTCCAACAATGGTACCAGAACTAATAGGTTAGACTAATCACTTTATGCACTTTTCTCTATTAGACCAATAACTTTATTCACTTTTCCCTGCAAATACATTAAATTCCAACGCTGTCAGAGCTTGGGCTCTCATTAGACCGTGGGTGCTTTGATACTGTCTAATTTCTTGCAAATACGATCTTTGAGCTCTCCATAGTCTAAAGAAGTAGCGAAATGGTCCAGAATCCGGTAAAGATTTTGAAAAAATCCGGCAAAGATTTGCCCATAATCTTGTTTACAGTTGTTAAACCTTAATATTTTGAGTGCCCTAAGGGTTTTTGATAGTGCTAAATCCATTTCCACTATCAAAAATGGATTCCAAACACTCCAACTACCTGATTTTTTGAATTTTAGTTTACCGAATTCAGGCAAAAAACTGTCGTCCAGACTATTCCACATGCTGAGTAGACAACTTCCTTTGAGCTCCACTTCTCCTGCAATATCAGTCGACCTGTCGACCTATCGTCGAGACTTCAACTCACCTTTTTTTTTTTGGGTAAGAGCGTTCCAATGATCTTATCTCACTACGAATAAAAAGAGTTGCAATGTGGTATAACTTAAGGCAAAGGGTAACACTATTATTTAAAATGGAAGATGTGGAGGTAAAGGACATAGGTTATTTAAGCAATTGCTGAAGGCAAGGGTCTCATCCAGGAGACCATACCTATTCATACGCTATAATAGGGCTTTTCCTTTGAATATCCACCGAGGGTTTTTTTCGTCCACCATCATAAGTATATGTGTTGCATTTGGTATGTGGCTCAATCTATATTGAATCATAGTTATTAAGTTCGGTTGTATTGAAAAAAAATTATAAATTCGCTGATTTTATTACTTATGTGTATTAATTTGGTTATTCTAGTTTGATAGATTGATGAAAGCTTTTATATTAGAAATTGCTCCAAAATGTACAAAGATATGTTTATAGGATTGTGAAATTGAAAAAGTTGTACTTTGACTATAATTATTGAGCAAACAAATTTTTCCACATCACCTAAATTTAGTTTATATGTATGTTTGTCCCTGCAACTGATTTTGTAAAGGTTGTTAAATTCAGAAAGTTGTAGTTTGGGTTCCATAATCATGCTCCTGAAACATTAATTATAATATGAAATACTGTAGTCTCCAAAAAATAGAAAAATGATTTTATGTCATTGTGAATAAACATTTAATGAGTAGAAATATTAAAAATATTTGTGAATAATTAATTAAATAAAATATTAAAATATATAAATAAAATAATAAAATAGAGTTGATACAAACTGCCCATTTTTAAATAAATTCAAAATATATAAACAAAAATTCTCAACCTTCTTTTAAAAAATGTTCATTATCATTTATAAACTATTCCTTATGAAATAAAATTGAAAATAAACACATATATTCTCTCTAATCTAAATCTAACTTACAAAATTATTTTTTATTACAATAGGAAATCATATTTTCAATTCCTCCAAGAGTTGTATCTTTTTAAAAGTTTCCATTTTTGAATTAATTGTATTAAGAAGCCTTTTATGTATAATTAAATAAACTTTATTTAAATTTCAATTTTATAAAATAGATTAAAAATATTAACTAATTATAAAAGTCACATTGTGAAGCAAACGTTTAGAAATAACAACTCTATTGGAATGAAGTTATTAAAAATAATTACGTTACCATGATCATATTTCTTAGATATTGCCTTATTTTGATCACAAGTCTACCATGTAAACTACAAAATGAGGATGGAATGGTTAAAAAAATATGTTGTAAGAATTTATAGAGCATGGAGATAGATATCTACCATGTACACTACAAAATGGGGATGTAAAGGTTAAAAATACGTTGTATGAATTTATAGACCATGAATATAGATATTCACTCATTCAACCAAATTACCCTCAATGTAAAGGTTAAAAATACGTTGTATGAATTTATAGACCATGAAGATAGATATTCACTCATTCAACCAAATTACCCTCAATGTTATTACTTAGAAAGAGTGGTATTTTTCCAGTGACGAGATCAAAATGACTGACATTGGTTTTGCTTGCTTTGGCTCCTTTTTCGAAGCTCTAGTCCATTTTCTTGATCAAAATGAAAGTAATTATTCACTTCCTTGTTTTTAATTTCATTAATACTGCATAGATTGCAATTGCTTTGTGAACTTAAACAATGTGGTTGCAACAAATACTAGTAGAAGGTGTTAGAGATGTTATAATGCACCTCTTGTAAATTGATTTTCCATGTTACTGTAATATGTTTAGTATTTCTATCTTGAGCGTATTTTCGTATTGATAAAGTTGAGTTAGAAAAATAACTTCTTCAAAATTAATTACAAAATAAAATATTGTAGCATGCAAAAACTGGAAAAATGATTTTATGCAATGATTTCTAAAGAGACACTTATGGTAATATGCCTTTCATGCCATTGTGAAAAAACATTTTATGAATATAAATATCAAAAGAATTTCTGAATCATTTTGTTAAATGAAATGTTAAAATTGTCCTTTGATAATTTTATTTGGTATAAAGAGTGATATATTTGATATAAATTTAAATTTATATTAAAATAGAAACAACGAAATACAAATTTCTTGAATGATTTCCTTGCAAATCCTTTTACATTTATGATTATATTTCATGGTCCCAAAAAAATAGATTTATTAGTGAAACTAAAATAAACAACTAATTTTCCTTTTCTGGATATTCATCTCCTGCACAGAAGAAAAATATCCATAATAAGGAAGTGAAATATGACCTTGCAAATCCTTAATTATTTAAAACAATAAAATATGACCTTGCAAATCCTTAAATATTTAAAACAATAATCTATTTATTTAAAAAAAGAATGATTAATAAAAGTATACAACATCACTGTTAATTGTGAAAATAACCTTGAACATACCTTTTGGCAAAGGGCCTCCCTGCAAACCAATTATTAAAAATTATTACAAGAATTTAAATTATTGCGTGTCAAAATTACTGATTCTATTTGATTTCCATGTCACTTTTAATGTTTGGGAATTTCTATTATTTACTGTCAAATAAGTTTGAAAAAAAACAACCATTGCATTCATGATGAGGGTGACTACAAGTTCCGAGCAATATTAATGGAATAAATAAGAAAAAAGAAAAGAAACTATGCCAATGACACAAGTGATCCATAACGGTTATACAACATAAAAGATATCTGAAGTTATTTGTTGAATTTCCTTTTGTTAAATCCTTGTTAATTCAAAATCTTGCAATCTTCTTGCTGAATATTCTTATTCCAATTTCAAAATACCACAATTGCTAATCTCCATTGGGAAACATTTTAGGTTGACTTTATTTTCCTCTAACGAAGGAAGTAGATGAGTCAGGTCGATCTAGTAGTATGTGTGGGACTACAAAATATATGGCACCTGAAATCATTCAAGATAAAGGCTATGCGAAAGGTGTTGATTGGAGTGTTGGAATTATTTTGTATGAGACACTCACCAGACAGGTAAGCAAGATCTACCAGTAGATCTGAAAATTGATCCAAAGAATCATATAACAATATAGATGCAAGAAAAGAGAATAACATAACATATATGTGTTGATTTTTGGTACTATCAGAAGTGCTCTAAGTCTCAAACTTTGTGGAGAGGCTTAGGCACATGTATTCCAAAGAACCCAGAAATCGTTTGTGGAAATTCCACTAAGAACACGTTTTATTAAAATAAATAATTATTTTAATGGAGACCCTAAGTCTAAACTTAGGGAAATTAAATAGTTAAAGGGTATTAATAAAACAGAGTGTTAATCTTCTAAAGAACATGGATCAAGTCAAGTTATGATCTTAGCCATTGATTAGAGATCTAATCTCGGTTGTTGATATCTCAACGAGAAGAATATAAAGGAAGGCTTAAGGGTCATTTGGAAAACACACAAATGCAGATACTCAGTTGCCCAAGTAAAATCAATTTTCTTAGTGGCTAAAGTTTGACAAGAGAAAATCGATCCAAAGGGAGAGTTGGATGTGGAGGAGAGACAAAGAGGGTTCAACATCAATTCGGGGTACAAGAATAGGTGACGTAGTGGTAGGAAGGGACAATGCAAAGTTAGGAAGAGAACAATCTAGAGGTGACACAGTTCTGCACAATCCCCACATAGAGCCAGCGTAGTGGTGACGCAGGAGGCCCAGGAGAGTCCTTCCGGGGTCATTTCTCAGCAAAAAAATTGTGAGACATTTTTCCAGTGTTATCATAAATAATTTCTCTTCGTTATTGTTGATTTAATTGTACAAGAAGATTTTGATGAAGAATAATAGAAACTCTCATTTGCTGCACTGATTTTCCCGCATTGGGTTTTTCTGGGGAAGATTTTCCAAAATATCCGTGTCATTCTTATGCTATTTGTTGTGAAACCAACTCCAAAAATAGAAGAAAAGAGATATCAACGCCTTAGAAATCAGCCACTTCGAGGGGGCAACCTCCAATACATTACATGAATGAAAAATTCTTGGGTGATACAAATTACAAAACCTCCTTTCTATATATAGGAGTCCATGGGGCCACAATGTAATCCTAGTGGGGCCCAATGTAATCCTAGCTGACCTAACAATAATAATTTAAGGGCACAATAATAACAAAAAAGGGCTAGGGTATGCAACTGTCAATAAGGGTAACAAATAACAACAATAAGGGACTATACTAGTAATATAGGGACATAACATGCCCCTCTCCTTCAAAAAAGTGTTGTCCTCAACACTTGAGTAGCTCTGGGTGCTTCTGTAAAAAATTCTCATCCTCCCATGTAGAATCTTCAGTGGGTAAGTTCTTCCACTTGATGAGATACTCTAAAATTGATCGATTTCGTAGTTGTCGAGTTCTTGTTTCCATGACCGCTTCCAGTTCCAATATGATTTTTCCTTCCTCATCAAGTTCTGGCAATATTGTTTGAACTGGAATATTTTCACCTATAACCTTCTTTAAGCATCAAACATGGAAAACTGGATGTACTCGCGAAGAAGCAGGAAGCTCCAATTTGTATGCCATAGTACCAATCTTTTGCAACACCTTGTAAGGACCATAGTACTTTGGCGATAATTTATTATCCTTCTTAGCTTGCTTGAGGGACATTTGTTTGTGTGGTTGTAGCCGTAAAAATACCCAGTCTCCTACATCAAAACTTCTCTCGTTGCGATGTTGATATGCATGTTGTTTCATTCAATTTTGTGCCAAATTCAGGTTGTCCTTTAAGAGTTGGAGAACTTCTTGTTGATGCTCGATGTGATCTTCCACTGCTTGAACCTTCGAATTTTCTCTTAAAGATGATTTGATGGATGGTGGATGATATCCATAAAGTGCCATAAATGGGGTCATTTTTGCTGCAGTATGGAAGGAAGTGTTATACCACCATTCAGAGAGAGGTAACCACTTGACCCATTGTGTTTGTTTATCAGATACAAAACAACGAAGATATCCTTCCAAACATTTATTTACTATCTCAGTTTGACCATCAGATTGAGGATGATAAGATGAGCTATGAGCTAATTGAGTACCCAACCAAGAAAATAACTCCGTCCAAAAATTTCTTGTAAAAATTGGATCTTTGTCGCTCAAAATAACCCTTGAGTTCCCATGTAGCTTTTGAATTGTGTCCATATATGTAGTAGCAATTGTACTTGCTTTAAATGGATGAGATAATGCACAAAAGTGTGCATACTTGGTAAGTCTATCAACTACCACCATGATGACACTCTTTCCTTCGGACTTAGGTAAACCTGTGATAAAATCCATTGAAATCTCCTCCCAAAATTGACTTGGAATGGATAAAGGTTGTAGAAGTCCCGGGGTCTTAATTGTCTCAACTTTATTTTGCTGGCAAACCAAACATTCCGCCACAAACTTTTGAATATCAGATTTAAGGCCATCCCAAAAAAATTCTTTCTTCACCCTGTGGTAAGTTTTTAAAATCTTGAGTGTCCTCCTAAAGGAGAAGTGTGCAATTCCAAAAGAATATTTTGTTTTAGTTGGGAATTCTTACAAAGATATAAGCGATCTTTGTACCATAAGGAATCATTTTTCCAACTAAATGTATCATATTTACTAGGATCTTGCTGCAACTTTTGAATGAGTGTCCACACTTCTTCGTCCTTCTTCTATTCATCTCTTGCTTCGGTTATCCAATCTGGTTGGATAATAGAAATGGCACAAATCAATGCTTCCACCTCTTCATTCTTTCTTGAGAGTGCATCTGCAACAACATTTAGCTTCCCTTTTTGTAGATTATTTCAAAGTCATAACCCAACATCTTTGTGACCCATTTTTTCTGCTCTTCTGAAGATAGTCTTTGTTCCAAAAAGTGTTTAAGGCTATCATGATCAGTTTTTACCTTGAAGTGTCTTCCCATTAGGTAAGTTCTCCATTTCTTTAGTGCATGCAGTATTGCTAACATTTCCTTCTCATAAATAGGTTTCTGTAAATACTTTCCTTTGATTGGATGACTTTCAAAAGCAATGGGTCTTCCTTCTTGCATTAAAACAGCACCAATTCCATTTCCTGAGGCATCACATTCCACAATAAAGGTTTTTGTGAAGTCTGGCGTAGCTAAGAATGGTGCTAGGCACATTGCCTCTTTAAGATGTTCAAAGGCCTTAGTTGCTTTAGGAGTCCATGAAAATGCATCTTTCTTCAATAATGTTGTTAGAGGTGCTGCTATTCTCCCATAATTCTTAGCAAACTTGCGATAATAGCCTGTTAACCCGAGAAATCATCGCAACTGCTTTATTGTCTTGGGGACTTTCCATTCCTTAATGGCTTTAATTTTGTTAGGGTCTACTTTAACACCCTCGTGAGATATAATATGACCCAGATATTCCACCTCTTGTACTCCAAAGAAACATTTGGATGTTTTTGCATATACTTGTTTCTCCTGCAATAGTTTGAGCATCTTGTCAACATGTTGAACATGATCCTTCCAAGACCTGCTGTAGATTAGTATATCATCAAAAAATACTAGCACAAATTTTCTAAGGAAGGGTTTGAAAATGGAATTCATCAACCCTTGAAATGTAGAAGGTGCATTGGTAATGTTAGCCACCTATGAATTTCTTGACAAGCCAACAGGTGGCTAAAATGTCTTTGAGCCTTCAAGAAATACATTTCCTCTGAAAACATATCATTCTTGAAGCCTCCTTGTGTCATTTTCCCTTTGAACAATCTTCATTGCTATTTCCATGAGAAAGCCCTCATTGTTTGTGGAATAAAATGATCAAAAAGTCCTTCATCTGCCCTATATCTTCCTCACAAGACCCCCATTTTCCAAATCCCCGCCAAATCTCCTCTTTAACCCTCCATATTTTCCTAAAACCATTTTTAATCCTCATAATATCCCTCATTTGGTCTTAAAATCTCCTTTGTTGCCTATCGAAACCCCTTTTAAAGCCTTAAAATTCCTCTTTTTGGCTTAAAAACACTTATTTTTCATTACAGGCTTAAGCCCCTTTCGGCTAAGCCCCTAACCACTTCCCCACATATGACCCGTGCTAGGACTAGGCGCTAAATCCCCGAGCATTAATCACAATCGGAAGATTTATTAACGCCTTTCCCTTTGTTTATTATATTTTCCTGATGCGATTGGTCCCTTTCTAATAGACCCCTGCCGCAATCTCGACTGTTGATCCTTTAAGATCTAACGGTCAGCGTTAACCGTGCATCATGCTCATCCCCTCTCCATTTACCCCTCTGATCATATGTGAGCCATTGATCTTCCTGCTAGATCCGACGACTGACGCGTAATCGCATCACTGCTAATCGCACCAATTCTTAAGTGCCACTGTGTGTTCCCTGATTGGCGATCCACGATCCAATTGTGACCATAGATCTCGCCTTGATCCGATGGTCCACGCGCAATCGCAACATCAACCATCGGAGTTTTGGCCCCTGCCTTCTCCGATTGCGATTGGATCTCACCGTTGATCCGTCCGCTGATCCAACGGCCCTGGTGCAATCGCAAGTTCAAATATCAAAGCTTTGGCCCCCTGCCATTCCTCCGTTGCGATTTGATCCCTGCCGTTCGTACCTTTAGATCTGACGGCCCTCATTCTTTCCGCCCGTTCGCATACCCATTGCCTTCCCGCTCCCTCTTTTAAATCATGACCGTCCATCCTATAGATCCGACGGCTGGGATCCAACCCGCCTTTGACCTCATCACATTTAATCGCCCGTGCATCTTACCTTTATCATGCACCAATCTCCACCGTCAGATCTCATCACTCTCCATCCGACGGTCAAGATGCATATCGTGTTTTTTATTTGTCTGGATGTTAATGGTTCAAAATCGCGCGATATAAGCAGTTTTTTAGTGCCACGTGTCATGCAGCGACATATATCACATTTTGTTTGGAGAATTTTTCAAACTGCTCTGAAGCCACGCGACACCGGCGATTTTTTCCCACTAATACCACCTTTCCCTTTGCCCCTGAAATCTCTATCATTCAATCTTGACCATTGATTGCTTTGATCTAACGGCCCATATCGCATTGCGTTTCCATCCGCCTCCATTCATCGGACCTTTCCAATGATTTCGTTAGAGGATCCCCACCGTTGATCTCCTCCAGAGATCCAACGGTCTACATTCAAATCGCCCTCCGCCCTCCGGTCCCACCATTAAAGGCCCCGCTTTCATGCATTTTGCTCCATTTCCTTTGTATTTGCCCAAAGTTAAACCTTTGTGTTTTAACATTAAGGGTTATCTCTTCCACCTAACTTAAGTCTTGACAACTCCGTTAGAGAACCCTGATCGTTGATCGCTATTACCTTATCTAATCGGACGGTCCACGACCCTCTCTGCA
>CM076575.1:1832723583-1832787874 GCA_034641835.2 Pinus albicaulis | reverse complement strand
ACCAAACCTCTGGCAGACCATTCTTTCACCGTTCTGTAGTGATTTTCATTTTTTTTCCACCTGCATCCACCATTTCTGCCACCATTCCACAGGCCTCCGCAACAATCTTCCATCACTCCCATGGATTTTATAACAGGTTTATCATGTTTTCGCAGGGTTTACAGAGTGAGAAATTCACTCTATCTCCATAGTCACAGTCACTCTGACTCAGAGCGCAGAGAGACCATCCAGTAGTGGAAAAGTGTATCAGTAGAGACAAATTAAGGGATTTAATGGCTCCTAATTGAAGATTTAACATCTGTAGTCCAATGATTAAAGGACAGAGGTGCAATGAAGACCATGAAGACAATTAGAAGGGCCTAATAAGGTCTAAAGCACACTAATAAGTCATATCAGTGTTACAGCATCAACAGAACATGTTTTCCCCAGAAAGGACACCTTCCTACAACGTTCTCCATGCTTCCTCGAACCCTTAAAATTTATTACACTGACAGGAGCTTATAAACTGTTAGAACAACAGTCATGGAAGTATGGAGACCTGCAGAATTTTGAGCCACATTACTTATTTCAGAAGGCAATACAGAGTACCATACAGTCAGAGAGGACTTCAAAGAACATACCTGAGGTTATGTCAACCTGACAAAGACTTCAAACCAGACTACAGAGTACAATGCAGAGCCATTAGGAAGAGTGGGCACTAGCACTTCCTCCACTCTCTGTCTTAATGAAACAATTGAATTTACATCTACTACTACTACTATTCATTCTCCTATAAGAACCCCTGAAGAATACATTGTAAAGGTTGTTGTTGGTTGATAGGGATTCATTGGATTGTTAGAATTGTTATTGGGGGAAGTAGCTGAGTAGTTTGTAAATAGTAGGCTGGGGAGATAAGTTTTGACTGTAACAAGCCACTAAGCTCAAAGTATGTGATTGGTTTTGCACATAAATTTAACAAGAAAATTTCACAGAATCCTGGTCTATATTACGGGTGATGTTTTCCTTACTTATTTCATGTTTAATCATACTGTCCATTATTCTCTGATAAGAATCAGTAATCTGGATTAGGATATACTCCTGCATAGTACCCTAATGCTTTCCTGCTCTTCTTATCTTTGATTTTTTCTGTTGATTTTCTATCTAAGAGTAAATTAATATAATTTATCCATTCAAAGACGTTGGCATGCCCATGCTTACTGATGTATGAGTTTGGAGTTTACTTCTTAGATGTTCTTGCTGGGTTTAAGCTAGAAGAATTGGGATATCGGGGATTTAGATTTAGCCCTGTCCACTAGGGTCCTTTTCTAATAGCTGGCCTTTCTAAGATCCCTTTGAGTGAGTGTCAAAAGCATTGAAGGTTCAAAGTCCTTCTCTGATCTTAGGCCTTACTCTATGTTAAACCTTAATTGTTTTTCCCTTAAGAGTATGCTGAAAGCATATCTGGAGTTAAATGACCTCTGATCTGATCTTAAGCTACCCTTCGTGTCTTTATTTGAGAGTTTCCTTTGAAGTATGTCAAAGTAGGATAGGTTAAAAGTCCTTACCTGATCTATAGACTACATTTTGGCTACTTTCATTTCTTTCATCTCACTCTTAATGTTCCATTCCACCATCTATCTAAAAGTTCCTTTAGTATAGATGACTTGCCCTATGCAAAGCCTTGGTTAGTTGTTATGCAAGTAATCTCCTTTCATGATTCCATAGCCCAATGGATTGGCACTTTCTTTGACCTACCTTCCCATGTTGAAACATCCTACCACCCTTCTCCTTTTTCATTCCACATAAACTTCTTAGTTAATGATCTCCAGCCAAACAAACCAACCAACTCAAAAAACCCCTATGCTTCATACCTAGCCTAATACCTCATTTTGAGCTTCAAAGATATATCATTCTTTGCATTTATAGAGAGATCCCTCTCTGGATCCATGAGGGCTAGATCTTAGGATCCCAAAGTGGTTTGATGTTGTCTTATCTTTTGGTCTTGCCAATCTAGCCAAAACATAGGAACCACAACATAATGGCGACTCCGCTGGGGAAACAGACCACTTAGCTTAGATTTGTATTCAAATTGTTGATGGTGGACGACAACCTGCTTCGAACATTCAAATTCATCCACCTGGCGACTCCACACTCCATAACTCCTAACAGACCAAATGACTCGACTGGTAGAAGACCCTGAATTGGTTGAGAAGATACAGTGACCTCCTCTTACAAACATGGATCCAAGCATGGACAGAGAAGCAAAGCTAGATGCTTTGTCAGATAGATTCGCAAGAGTGGTAAAATTTTTTGGTGAACTAATGGTGAAGGTGTATGGGGCCAATTTAAATACAAATTTTGATTGCCCGAGCAGCCCATGCTTCTTCCAGAACAAGAAAAAACTCAAGACCTAGACAATGAGCAAGACATGTATGATGCTCAAGAATATATGGAAGATGAAGAGGAACTAGGTGATCAAGAATTACCTAATTGCCTACCTATATCTTGTACTATGGTGATAAGAGAATATCATGACCTAATGGAAAAAGCTAATAGGGAATGCCGCTTTGAGGAAATAAGAGACCACAGAGAAGGTGCAGAATCTAATGTGGAAGAAGAAACTACTCATGAGCCTTGTATTCTAACTGAATATCATCATGATCATGAGGAATTATTTGAAACAGAAAGATATTTAGAAACATCAGAAAACACTCAAGGTTTCCTTGCAAGAAAAAGTGAAGATCTCCTAGAAGAGGCTCAAGAAGACATCCAGCCTCCAAATCAACTAATACAAGAAACAAAGAGCTGATGCACTTCTGCTCAAAGAGACATAAGAAAATCCTCCACTTTGACAAAATAAGAGATTGATCAGATATTAAATCAGCAGTCCACCTCTAGAGTCTTTTATATAACACCCACCCTCACTCATTCATCGGTTGAGTTTGATTATGCAGATCCAGAAAACTCCTCTGTGAATCAAAATGAAGAAAGACTTGCTGGCAATCCAGTATGTCTGATTGGTGGCATTACTTACTTTAATGATTTTCCTGACATCGATTCATCTGATGATGATGTTCTACAAACAGAAGATGATCACGCAGGGCCATCAGCAGTGGATTTTCCGGAGGAAAATCAGTTACATCAAATTCCAGAGAGTAATGAGCCAAGTTAGGCTATCTATGATATTGATGAGGAGAGTTATGAAAGCCTAGTAATAGATGAAGATTCATTGGATTTTCACTCTGTTACACCTCTAATCATCAGTGATAGTTTCCATGTGACTGGAGACTAGTAGCCTTTCATCTCAGAGGATGAAAAGGAAAACAAAGAAATGATTTTTGAGCAGATTGAAATTAAGGAGCCTACTCTTGAAAGAGAGGAAGCAAAGGAACATACCCCTACTAAAAAATACATGGATCTTTTCACAGAGCTCACCCCACCAGATCATAACATCTCAGAGCTACAAGAGGACAAAGTTGCAATATATTATGAGTCCTCTAGTTTAGATGATGAACAAGATGAGGGAGATTCTCCTTCTCAAGAGAGTCTTGTTCTTGATCCAGTGGAAGAGGAAGAAATCTTGGTTGAAGCCTGCCTGCCAAATATTCACAACCAGGTATCATTTCATGAACCTTATGCTCTTTTCATGCAAACATTTGAAGAAGGATCAAAGGTCATTTTGAGCAGCATGTTCCAGACAACAAGAAACATTTTAAAAGTTGCTGTTAAATAACAAAGAGAATGGGAGTGGCCCTGCCTATATAGCATTCTCAAAGAGATGAGCAGAAAATACCAGTCATGGGATCATTTGATTGACTGGATGTATTGGAAAAGAGTGTTTGCTAGCTAGACATGTAAATATCTCAAGTTAGAGTAGGGTATGTAGGAAATATCAATAAATCTCAGCCTGTGAGCATTTAGTTAGTTGTTTTTAAATTTCTGCAAAGTTCAGTCCATGAGTAGTTTTGTCTTCATGCCATGGCCCACAGCAAGCCAGATAGTCTAATCCTGGTTTGGCTGTGTTTCAATTTCTATTTTAGAATGTAGAGAAAGAAATCTGCTAGATAGTATAATCCCAGCAGATAGTAGTTTAGGTAGAGAAGCTATGAGGCCAATTGTTTAATCTGGTCTCATGGAGTAACAAGGGTACAAGTAGAATAGGTTTATTACATTTCCTTTGAAAAAATATCATTCTTGAAGCCTCCTTGTGTCATTTTCCCTTTGAACAATATTCACTTCTGTTTCCATGAGAAAGCCCTCACTGTTTGTGGAAGAAAATGCTCAAAAAGGTCTTCATCTACCCTATATCTTCTTCACAAGACCCCCATTTTCCACCACTTTTCCCCTTTTTTCAAACCCCACAAAATCCCCTCTTTAACCCTCCATTTTTTCCTAAAACCTTTTTTAAGCCTCATAATATCCCTTATTTGGTCTTAAAATCTCCTTTGCTGCCTACCGAAGCCCCTTTTAAAGCCTTAAAAATCCTCTTTTTGGCCTAAAAACACTTATTTTTCATTACAGGCTTAAGCCCCTTTTGGCTAAGCCCCTAACCACTTCCCCACATATGACCCGCGCCAGGACCAGGCGCTAAAGCCCCGAGCGCTAATCACAATCAGAAGATTTCTTAACGCCTTTCCCTTTGTTTATTATATTTTCCCGATGCGATTGGTCCCCTTTTAATAGACCCCCGCCGCGATCTCGACCGTTGATCCTTTAAGATCTAATGTTCAGAACTAACCGTGCATCGTGCTCATCCCCTCTCCATTTACCCCTCCGATCATATGTGAGCTTTTGATCTTCCCGCTAGATCCGATAGCTAGTGCGTAATCGCATCACCGCCAATCGCATCAATTCTTAAGTGCCACCGTGTGTTCCCTGATTGGCGATCCCCGATCCAATCCCGACCATCGATCTCGCCTTATTCCGACAGCCCACGCGCAATCGCAACATAAACCATTGGAGTTTTGGCCCCTTCCTTCTCCGATTGCGATTGGATCTCACCGTTGATCCATCCATCGATCCAATGGACCTGGTGCAATCGCAAGTTCAAATCTCAAAGCTTTGGCCTCCTGCCATTCCTCCATTGCGATTTGATCCTTGCCGTTCATACCTTTAGATCTGACGACCCTCATTCTTTCCACCCATTCACATACCCCTTGCCTTCCTGCTCCCTCTTTTAAATCCTGACCATCCATCCTATAGATCTGATGGCTGGGATCCAACCCGCCTTTGAACTCATCACATTTAATTGCCCATGCATCTTACCTTTATCGTGCACCAACCTCCACCGTCAGATCTCATTGCTCTCCATCCGAAGATCAAGATGCATATCATGTTTTTTCTTCACCCAAATGTTAACGGTTCAAAATTGCATGATATAAGTGGTTTTGTAGTGCCACATGTCATGCAGCAACATATATCGTGTTTTTTTTGGAGAATTTTTCAAACCGCTCTGAAGCCGCGCGACACCAACGATTTTTTCCCACTAATACCACCTTTCCCCTTTTCCCCCGAAATCTCTATCATTCAATCCTGATCGTCGATTTCTTTGATCTAACGGCCCATATCGCATCGCGTTTCCATCCGCCTCCATTCATCGGACCTTTCCAATGATTTCGTCAGAGGATCCCCACCGTTGATCTCCTCCTGAGATCCAACGGTCCACATTCAAATCACCCTCCGCCCTTTGGGTCCCACCATTAAAGGCCCCGCTTTCACACATTTTGCTCCATTTCCTTTGTATTTGCCCAAAGTTAAACCTTTGTGTTTTAACATTAAGGGTTATCTCTTCCACCTAACTTAAGTCTTAACAACTCCGTCAGCCAATCCTGATCGTTGATTGCTATTACCTTATCTAATCGGACTGTCCGCGACCCTCTCTGCACCAAACCTCCTGCAAACCATTCTTTCACTGTTCTGCAGTGATTTTCACCTATTTTTCACTTGCATCCACCATTTCTGCAAGCCTCCGCAACAATCTTCCACAACTCCCTTGGATTTTATAACAAGTTTATCATGTTTTTGCAGGGTTTACAGAGTGAGAAATTCACTCTGTTTCCACATTCACAATCACTGTGACTCAGAGCGCAGAGAGACCATCCAGTAGCGGCAAAGTGTATGGGCAGAGACAAATTAAGAGATTTAATGGCTCCTAATTGAAGATTTAACGCCTGTAATCCAATTATTAAAGGACAGAGGCACATTGAAGACTATGAAGATGATTAGAAAGGCCTAATAAGGTATAAATCACACTAATAAGTCATATCAGTGTTATAGCATCAGCAGAACGTGTTTTCTCCAGAAAGGACACTGTCCTACAGCGTTTCTCCATGCCTCCTTGAGCCCTGGAAAGTTTTTACACTGATAGAAGCTTCTAAAGTTTTTAGGACAGCAGTTATGGAATCATGGAAATACCTGAAGACCTTCAGTCACCTTACTTATTCTAGAAGGAAACACAAAGTACCATACAGTCAGAGAGAACTTCAAAGAATACATCTGATGTTAATGTTAACCTGACAGGACTTATTGACCAGCCTAAAGAGTACCAATATGTCAACACAGAGCCATTAAGCAGAGTGGGCACAAACATTTCCTCCACTCTGTCTTAATGAATCAATTAAATGTACATCTACTACCACAATTACTCATTCTCCTATAAGAACCCCTGAGTAATACATTGTAAGGTTGTTGTTGGTTGATAGGGATTTTATCAACTGTTAGAACTGTTATTGGGGAAGTAGCTTAGTGGTTTGTAATTTAGTAGGCTAGGAGGAGAAGTTTGGAATGTAACAGCCATTGATCTCAAAGTATGTGATTGGTTTTTCACATCAATTGAACAAGAAAATTTCACAGGATCCTAGTCTATATTACGGGTGATGTTTTACTTACTTATTTCATGTTTAATCATACTGTCCACTATTCTTTGATAAGAATCAGTAATATAGCCTAGGATATACCCCTGCATGGTACCCTAATTCTTTCCTGCTCTTCTTATCTTTGATTTTTTTTTCTGATTGTGTATCTGGGAGAAAATTCATATAATTGAACCAGTCAAAGATGTTGGCATGCCCATGCTTACTGATGTTCAAATTTGGAGTTTGTTGCTTAGATGTTCTTGTTGGGTTTAAGATGGAAGAATTGGGATATCGGGGATTTAGTGTAAGCCCTGTCCACTAGGGTCCTTTTCCAATAGATTGGCCTTTCTAAGATCCCTTGGGGCTAGTGTCAAAAGCATTGAAGGTTCAAAGTCGTTCTCTGATCTTAGGCCTTGCTCTGTGTTAAATCTCAACTGTTTTCCCTTGAGAGTATGCTGAAAGCAGGTATGGAGTTAAATGACCTCTGATCTGATCTTAATCTACCCTTTGTGTCTATATTGAGAGTTGCCTTTGAGGTATGTCAAAACAGGTTTGGATTTAAATGACATCTGATCTAATCTTTAGACTGCACTTGGGTTTCTTTCCTTCTTTCACCTTCACTCCTTAATGTTCCATTTCACCATCTATCTAAAAGATCCTTTAGTATATATGACTTGCCCTATGAAAGGCCTTGCTCAGTTGTTATGCAAGTAATCTCCTTTCATGACTCCATAGCCCAATGGATTGACACTTTCTTGACCTATCTTCTTTTGCCGAAACATCCTACTACTTTGTTACTTTTCATTCCATTTAACCTTCTTAGTCAATGATCTCCAACCCAAAAACCAAATCATTTAAAAACCCTTGTGCTTCATAACTAGCCTAATACCTCATTTTTGAGCTTCAAAGATATATATCATTCTTTGTATTTATAGAGATATCCCTCTCTGGACCCAGGAGGGCTAGATCCTGAGGTCCCAAAGTGGTTTGATGTTGTCTTGTCTTTTGATCTTGCCAATCTGGCCAAAACACAAGAACCCCAACAGGTAAGGCCAAAAGACATGACCAAAAATTCATAATGACCCTCATGAGTTTAAAATGCTATTTTCAGAATATCTTCAATCTTCATTCTAATTTGATGATATCCTGAACGAAGATCCAACTTGGTAAAATAAATTGCTCCATGTAATTCATCCAATAATTCATCAATCATAAGAATGGGAAATTTATCTTTAATGGTGAGCTTATTGAGCTCCCTATAATCTGGACACATGCGCCATGATCCATCCTTCTTGTGTACCAATACTACAGGAGCAGAGGAAGAACTTTGACTAGGTTGAATTATACCCGCCTCTAACATTTCTACAATCATACGTTCAATTTCGCTCTTTTGGACATAAGAATATCTATAAGGCCTGATGTTTGGAGAAACACTTTCTAGAATCAAATGAATAGCATGATGATGATCGCAAATAGGTGGGGGCCCTTTGGGAGTTTCAAACACCTTGGAATGATTTTCCAAGACTTTTTGGAGATTTGCATAAATAGATGATTTTGATGTTGGAATTTCTAGTGAGCATAATTATGCAATTACGCCTCGTTGTTATTTCTTTATAAGCTTTTTCATGACATTAGAGCTTATTATATTTCCCAACTTCCCTCCAATACCCTGTAATTCGACTTCCTTTCCTTCTGAAAAAAAAAAATCAAGAAAATTTCTTGAAAATTAAAAGCTACCATCCCCAAAGATTGTAACCATTGTACTCCTAGTACAAGATCAACACCTCCCATATGAATGGAAAGCATTGGACTATTTAATACATATTAACCCATGGTTAGCTTGATATTATGGTATTTTCTAGAGCAATTTATAGTTCCTCCATTTGCAACCATCACTTGACATTCTGGTGCTGGGTATAGGAAACAATTCAATTTCTTGGCTACCTTACAATGAATAAAATTATGGGTGCTACCTGAATCAATCAACACTATTACCTTTTTCTTCTTGATATTTCCTTCTATCTTGAGAGTTTGAGGAGTGGTAATTCCTGCCAATGCATTAGCCGATATGGTCGGACTCATTTCTTCCTCTTCTAGGGTTGGTTCCTAGTGTATATCCTCTTCTTGTTAATTTTCTTCTTCCTCTTCACAATATATGTAAAATAATTTCTTCTTAGCACACTTATGACATTTAGTGTATTTTCTATCACAACTGTAGCAAAGCCCTTTTGCTCTTTTTTCTTCCAATTATTGTGGTGTCAACCTTGTGGGTTGTGGAAATCTTGGAGTAGCAACACTTCCATCTTTATAGAAGTGAGTGGTAGGCTTCCTTGTCACCATAATTTTACATTCAATTTTTCTTGCCAACCTGAATGCCTTCTCCAATGAATTAGGTTCCAAAACGTGAACTTCATGTTGGAGGTTATCCTTTAAAGTGCTTATGAAGAGATCAATCCCGTGTTTCTTTGAAATATCATTTACCCTTATATTCAATTTTTGGAAGTCCTCAATGTGCTCCCCCATTGAACACTTTTGTTTGAGATTTATCAATTGGCTAAAGAAAGTGTTGCTCTTTGTATCCTCATAATGTGCTATCATTTCCTCCGTAAAAACTGACCAAGTGAAAATTTTTTGATGGGAGGAAAGCCATCGATACCATACAAATGTATTTTGTTCTAAATGTAAAGTTGCAATATGTACCTTTTGTGTGTTTTGCACATTATTGAGATCAAAATATTGCTCCATCTGTAGTATCCATGTTAGAGGATCCTTTCCATCAAACTTACTCATATCCATTTTTGGAATATGGTGGTTCTTCTGTCCAACATTAGAGTTTATGAAATCACGATTAACATTTATTTTGTTCTCATCATGAGTTTACTCTACTATCTTTTCACCATTAGGAAACATTTCTTGTATCAAATTTGTCAAACCTTCCATGCTTGCTTTTGTATCATTCTTCATGTTTTCCTTCTTAGCTTCCATGTCATCCATCTTAGATTCCATGTCAGCTTCCATGCCATCCATCTTAGCTTCCATGCCATTCTTCAAACCATCCATCTTAGATTCCACGCCTTTCTTCAAACCATCCATCTTAGTTTCCATGCCTTTCTTCAAAACTTCCATGTCATTTTTTGTTGCTCTTTGTGAGAGCAAAATTTGTTGCACTTGCTCTTTTAATTTTGATATGTCATGTTACCATTCTTCATCTTCATGAGTCATAGTAGAGCATTCTAAAGGCTTAATAGGTGTTGAATTATTTTTAGGGGCCATTTGAGAATCCAATACTGATATCTATTCTATAATATGCCTTGGGAATCAATTCAACTTGATTCTTCAAACAAGACTTATGCAATTCGGAAAAAAAATACACACCTTTTACTTGCTTTTGAGGAGCTCGATATTGAAATTGACTTATCTATATACTTGCAGATCCTCAATATCTGAAATTCGGCCCTATAGTAGTCCTCTAAAGCTTCTTTCAAATTCCACAGGTCTGACTTGATTTGGATTCTTTAAGACAAAGTTATGTTTAATCTCCCACAATGACCTAATTATGGAATCGTTCAGTAGAGCGAACTTGTATGACTTTCCACATGTCATTGTTTGCTCCTTTGGCTATGAAATTTATAGACATAAAACTACAGTCTATGTACTTCCAGTCACTTTTTATATAATTTCAATCTGATGCTCAGAGAGAGAGTTATGAAGCTTTTCCCACAATCACCTCTTTTAGATGAAATTCGGGAACCTGAAAAATACCTATCTTCCATAAATCATATCTCCAAAAATATTGCGAACCAAGATCTGAAATTTTGAGATGATGTTCCACAGGACTCCAGATTTGCACTCTAAAAATTTTAGCTTCTGAAACTTCGTATAAAAAAAGTTATAGCGAAAATTCCGTGATGATCGTTTTAAGTGAAATTCAGGAGCCTGCAAAAATACCTAACTTCCACAGATCATATCTCCGAAAATATTGCAAACCAAGCTCTAAAATTTTGTGACAATGTTCCTCAGGATTTCAAATTCGCACTCTAAAAATTTCAGCTTCTGAACCTTCGTAGAAAAAAAGGTATAGCGAAGATGGCACGATGACCTGTTAAGAGCAGCGAAACCCTAGAACCCAAAGCTCTGATACTATGTTGTGAAATCAGCTCCAAAAATAGAAGAAAAGAGATATTAACGCCTTAGAAATAAGCCACTTCGAGGGGGAAACCTCCAATACATTACATGAATGAACAATTCTTGGTTGGTACAAATTACAAAACCTACTTTCTATATATAGGAGTCCATGAGGCCACAATGTAATCCTAGTGGGGCCCAATGTAATCCTAGCTGACCTAACAATAATAATTTAAGGGCACAATAATAACAATATGGGGGTTACAGGGGTACAATAATAACAATAAGGGGGTTACAATAACAACAATAAGGGACTATACTAGTAATATAGGGACCTAACACTTGTATTTCCTTATTATTTTTCTCAGTAATTGTATGGTGATGTCTGCATTTGAATTTATTTCGATATTTACTGAAGAAATTTTTGCAAATAACTTATTTATGAATAGTAAGTAGAAGAAGTAACATTAGATAATGCAGTAGGATTTCAAGTTGGAATTTTCACATGGTATTAGAGCAGGGTTAGGAAAGAAAGCAGGGGGTCTATGCCAAAGGGAACTCGTAGTGCTGCCTTGGCAGCCAATCGTACTCTTAAAGGGCTTACACATTATTTCTGCAGAAACTGCCGGAGAAAGGAAAAGCAAGGAGAAGATGGAAGATCGATTTTTGTCAGAGTTGGCCTGTAGGCTGGAAAAATAATGTACATGTTTATCGAACACTACATCATCAGATGATTGGTATATTGATAGCGAGTCTTCAACTCATATTACTGAAGAAAGAGATCATTTCCCTAACTATCAAGAAGAATGGATGGACTTCCAAATTACTATAGGAAACATGAAAAAGTGTACCCCTATGGGAAAATGGACTATTGCATTTTTGTTAGAAGCAGGAGAGAGTCTCCGAGCCATTAATGTGCTGCATGTGCCAGGTATGGGAATAAATTTACTTTCAGTGTCTCAATTGTAGGACAAGGGATACAGCGTATACTTTATCAAAAGAAAAGTCTATGTCAAACATCCAAGCTAGAAGAAGAAGGCTTAGATTGGGACTTGAAGTAACAGACTATACAAGTTGCATCTCGAGCCTCCAATGGCACTGGTAGGAAGAAATCTAAGAGGCGACTCAGATCAAAGTGAACAATGGCACAGGCGAATGAGGCATCTACACCATGGAGCTTTGAGAATGATCAGAGAAATAGTTACGGGAGTTCCAATTCTTAGTACCAAACATGATTACTTATGCAGAGGATGCGTTTTGGGAAAATACACTAAGGTAGTGTATTCCAGGAGCAAAAATAGGGCAAAAATTTTATTGGAACTAATACACTGAGATATCCGCGAACCAATGTCTACTAGAGCTCTTGGTGGAAGTGAATATTTTTTCACTTTCATACATGACAATTCCAGGAAAAATTTGATTTACTTCCTAAAGACCAAGGATGGGGTCTTTGATCGGTTCAGAGAATTTAAAGCTCTGGTAGAAAATTTATCTAGGAATAAAATCAAAGTATTGCATTCATATAACGGTGGCAAATATACTGATATGGAATTCACAGATTTCTACGCCAGGGAGGGCATCATAAGAGAATGGACCACTCCTTACAATATGAAGCAAAATGGAGTTTCAGAATGAAAGACCATGAATATTATTGGGGAAACAAAGGCAATGTTGTATGACTAGGATCTATCTAGATTTCTGTTGGAAGAAGCATGCGGCTCAACTATATATATCTAGAACAAGACCCCTCACAGAGCATTGGTCAAGATAACGCTCAAGAGTGTCTTCACAGGGATGAAGCCGTAGGTAAGCCACCTCAGGTTTTTTGGGAGTGCGGTGTATTTCCATGTTCCAGATGATAAACAAAGAAAACTAGATCAAACTGTTGAGAAAGGGTATCTCGTAGGATATAGAGAGACATCTAAGGCATACAGAATCTACATTTCAGCTAATAGGAAAGTTGTAGTAAGGAGGGATGTGAAATTCATGGAGGGTCGAGCGTTCAGAAATCCCATGAAATGCCTACTGAAGAACAGTATGAGGATGAACCTCTTGTCCAGTGGAAACTAGGAGAAGATCTAGTAGATGGACAACCATCTGGATCTAGCACTGTGACCAGTACTAGTATTTCTTCAAGAGAAGAAAATCCAGATAGCTCACAACAGATGGGACAATAGGAAGAAGAGATGATTGAGCCACCCACTACCAGTGGCACAATAAAAAAAGAAGTGAGATAGATGCTAAGGGACACCAAGGAGTTTATAGGGCTCCTAGAACTGAGAAAAGGAACCATAGTTAGCTTGACAAATACCAAGCATTGGTAGCACATTTTGTCGAGCCATTTAGATTTTAGGAAGCCATTCATCATCAAGTTTGGGTGGATGCTATGGTAGAGGAATACAACTCTATCATGACCAATGATGTCTGGGAAGTCGTACCTAGACCACAGGGCATATCAGTTGTAGGTTCCAGGTGGATCTACAAGATTAAGTATGCTGCAGATGACATTGTAGAGAAGTAAAAGGCTTGGTTCATGACTAAGGGGTATGATCAGAAATAAGGGATAGAATATGAATAAACCTTCAATTTTGTAGCCAGATATACCTCTATCAGATCCATTATATCTCTTGCAACACAGATGGGATGGGAGATTCACCAGATGGGCATCAAGACTACGTTCTTGATCGGGGTGATAGAAGAAGAGGTTTACATTGAACATTCAGAAGGCTTCAAAACACATGAGAATAAAAATTATGTATGTAGGATGAAGAAATATCGGTATGGACTCAAACAGGCACCTAGAGCATGTTACAGTCGAATTGATGGTTGCTTGTAGCAGATGGGATTTTTCAAGAGTGACGTTGATCCCAATCTATACTATCTCAAAGAATGATTCTATAATTTTGGTATTGTATGTAGATGATTTATTTTTGACAGGATCATCTAGGCTCATCAAAGACTGCAAGAAGAATCTCACAGAAGAATTCAAAATGAAGGATTTGGGGTCGAGGAACTATTTTTTGGGATTGGAAGTTTGGCAACAGAAGGGAGAAATATTCCTTGGCAAGGAAGATACACTGCAAAAATTCTAAAGATATTTAGAATGCAGAACTATAGACCCATGGATACTCCAATGATTACAAATTGGAAGAAAATTGATGTATCTGAATATAAAGAAGTGGAACCCACCTTGTACATGTAGCTCATAGGGTCTCTCATGTATCTGGTCAACACCCGACTAGACATTTTCTACGCTGTTAATTCCCTCAGCCAGTTCATGGTAGAACCAAAGAGGGTGCATTGGGAAACTGCCAAACACATTCTCTGATATGTGCGAGGAAAAATAAGATATGGATTAAAATACACCCAAGGCGATGGCATCATTCTGCATGGATTCATAGATGTGGATTGATAAAGAAGTTCAGTAGATTAGAAAAGTTCCACAGGGTACTGCTTCAACATTGGATCATGAATGACCTTCTAGTGCAGTAAGAAGCAGAATTTCGTAGCACTGAGAAGAACTGAAGAAAAATATATGGTAGCCAAGACAAATTTGTGTGAGGTCATATGGCTTAGAAAAATGCTCGTGAATTTATTCATAAGGAATATGGAGGCGACCAATTTTTTATGTGATAATCAGAGTTACATCAAGCTCTCTTAGAATAATGTTTTTCATGATCGGTTGAAGCACATTGAAATCATGTGTAATTTTATCAGAGACTGTGTTCAGTGGGGAGCAGTGAAATTGTAGTACATTCCCACAGGAGATCAGGTAGCAGACATTCTCACCAAGGCCCTATGGAGAACAAAGTTTTTTCACTTCAGGGAAAAGATGGGGATGATTGAGAATCCGTTTCAGTAATGAATGAAGCAAAACTTGAGAGATAGATGTAGTACAAATGAAATAGTGGAAATAGTAGTGTCATGGGCAGTAGTACAGTGGCAGCAACAGTGAAGTGGTTGATGGAAAAGTTATCATATATCAACAGTGCAGAGGATTCTTCATGGTCAGAGCAGTATGCAACATGCATATTGTTAAAGCACTTTCCTCACTAAGAGGGAGTCTTGATTTTTGGTAGCGTCAAAAGTGCTCTAAGTATCAAAACTTGTGGAGAGGCTTAGGCACATGTGTTCCAAAGAACCCATAAATCGTTTATGGAAATCCCACTCAGAATATTTTTTATCAAAATAATTAATTATTTTAATGGAGATCCCAAGTCTAAACTTAGGGAAATTAAATAATTAAATGGTGTTAATAAAACAAAGTGTGAATATTCTAGAGAACATGGATCAAGTCAAGTTATGATCTTAACGATTGATTAGAGATCTAATCTCAACCATTGATATCTCAACGAGAAGACTATAAAGGAAGGCTTGAGATTCATTTGGAAAACACACTAGTGCAGATACTTAGTTGCCCAAGTAAAATCGATTTTATTAGTGGATGAAGTTCGACAAGAGAGAATCGATCCAAAGGGAGAGTTGTAGGTGGAGGAGAGACAAAGAGGGTTCAACATCAATTCGGGGTACAAGAGCAGGTGATGAAATGACATGAAGGGACAATGTAGAGGCAAGAAGGGAACAATGCAGAGGTGTCGCAGTTTTGCGCAGTCCCCACCCATAGCCATTATAGTGGTGACGTAGGAGGCCTAGGAGAGTCCCTCCGGGGTCATTTCTCATCTAAAAAATTTGTGAAAAATTTCTCAAGTGTTATCATAGAGAATTTATCTTCATTATTACTAATTGTAAATTGTATAAGAGGATTTTTATGAAGAATAATAGAAACCTTCATCTGCTGCACTAATTTTCCCGCATTGGGTTTTTCCGGGGACAATTGTCCAAAATATCTGTGTCATTCTTGTGCTAGTATTTCCTTATTCTTTTGCTCAGCAATTGTATGGTGAAGTCTACATTTGAATTTATTTCAATATTTACTGAAGAAATTTATGCAAATAAATTATTTATGAATAATAAGTAGAATAAATTGTTGAAAAGTGTATCTAGGATCGGTCTTCATATTGACTATGTAATTATGTATTTATGTAAAGAAGAAGACAAATATAATAAAATGTATTTTTTTGTACTTGCTTCATGGGTTTCATGAACAAGATTTTATTATAGGTTAATATACTTCTTCTTAATGTCTATTAGGGTTTTGAATTCTAGGTATAAATATAATTAAGTGTCATATATGTGAAGGATCTAGTTTAGAGAAATTCTCCAAGACATTGCCAAATAAAACCGTGAAAGAATGGCTTAATTCAGCCCTCCATCAATGATGAAATATAAGCTCAAATCATGTGTCAAAGTCGGCCTTCCAACAGCCAGACAAGTCGACCTACAAGAAAAAGGGAGGGTCGGCCTAAATGTGGAGACAGTGCAACATATATAGTGATGAAGCTGCAGATCATTTAACAAGAAGAACATGAAGATCTCTCTGAAGAAGTTGTTAGTTCCCAAATCCACCTCAGGCTGAAATAAGGTAAAATAAGGACAACACCAAACCACGCTCAGCCTCGTAGCTAGCCCTACGAGGACAGGAGAGGGCTCTATCCGGCTCAATCTCAATGAAAATATTCAAAGAGGCTTGAGATGAATAAAAAAATAACTGATCTTAGGCTAGATAAACAAATAGGAGGGTTTGATTTTGATTTTTAGGGGTTCTTGTTGGAAAAAGGGAAAGGCAATTTTGGGCTTGGGGATGAGGCCAAATTCTTGCAGAGTTCAAGTTGAGGCAGGGTAGGCAATGAATTTGATGTCTTAGATTAAATGGATGGATAGAAAGACTACTGAGGAGCTGAAAAGGGTGAGAGAGTGCAAGGATCCTCTTCAAACTGACAAAAAACATATAAAACTAAACAAAAGTCTAAGGCAGAGCACCAACAAATCAATGAATTCTACCTCAATTGCTCATTTGTTTAATTCAGAAGCAAAGAGAAGGGAAATGGCATACATAGAAAATTAATGAAACTTAAAATAACATGAGAAGAACATCATCAAAACTCAGAAGCCACAAGGATCCCAACAAGTGCTGCAAAACTCTGGTCTTTCCTTTGCCAAAAATATGAAAAGAATGTACAATAAGGTGCCAAACTTTTCCCAAGTATCCAACCCTGAAAATGTCTCAGAAAATACAATATATAGACCATCCTAACCCCTTCCCATGCCTCTAGGGGTCGAGCTCATCATTCTAGGAGCTGTTTCAACCAATTCTAAACATGGAGCTAAAATCTAGGCAGCCAAACAACTTGCCTCTATATGCTAGGAAACTGATCCATTCACTTAATTTTCACTTTTTAGTGAATGAATCCTCTAGAACAAGTAAAAAAATGCCAAATTTACATCAAATTCATCAAATTACATCATGGTAGGTCAATCATCACATGAAAAAGTAAAACTAGTAAAACTGGCCGAATTTTTGAGCTGAAAAGTGAAATTTGGGCAAAATTCCTCTATGCGTCGCGCCACTTTGAGCCTGTTTTTGAGGCACTTTCCGAAGTCCAAATTGAGCTCATGATAGCTTTTTGGAAAGCCCTGGATTTCTGCTATCCAACCCAAGTGGAATTTTGCAATTTTGATGTCACTTGCCCCTCCAAAATTGCAATCTCCCAAGACTGGTTCCTGCTGGTGCAAAAAGTGGCAGAAAGGCCATTTTTGAAGTGTTTTTGACCTTTAAGACCACCCAGAACTTCATGAAATCTCTCGTCCATTCCTGAACATACATAATATATCATGAAAAACCCAAAAATGCAAATTTTTCCTCCAGAATATGTCCCAATCATAAGCGCGCGTTGGGCGGAAAAACCTGTTTTGCAACCAAAATTTTCAAAAATGACAAAATCTTCTCCAAATTTGCTGAAATTTGGAGTGAAGGTCTCCCATCATGTCTCATGCTCAGCCAAGGAAACTTCGGCCAAGATTCAGAGTGGATCCGACCTTTTCCGACATTTCAGTGCTTTTCTCAACCTCGCCTTCAGGATCTTCATTTTTGCTCTGCAAACGTGTGTGCGGGCCCAGTAGTGATTTTTCATATGTCTGAGCATGTCTTTGTTCCTATTAGCCTTCACCAAGAGCTTCTCTAGATGAATGTTGACGTGTGTAAGGCAAGTCTCTCGCTCAAATGGTGTCATGTCACCTGGTCTCTTTCGGGCCAATTCACGGTCTTCACAGATTTTCCACAACTATATGAGTGTCTGCTGATCCTCCAGTTGTTTATTCCGCTGCTCCAAATAATGTATAACCCACTGAGCTCTCTGCAACTTCACGGTCAAAGTGTCAATCTCAGCTTTTTGTTCCTGGATTATTTCTTTCAGCTTTGAGCTAGGAGAGCTCGAATCAACATCGATCAATATAAAATCAGTGTCTTGGCCTCCCGAGGGGCCCTCATCGTGCATAGGCTTCTTGCCTCTGTCCTATACCTGTGTTGATGTAGAAGGAAAGACCCTTCCATGCCATGTGGAGATAGTACTCGCGCTGCTGATGAAGATAACGAGACCCCTTCCACCCCTGGTGGAGATAGTACTCGTCGTGCTGCTGCAAATAAGGCTCTGTGGCCTCTCTGATATGTGACACACAATGGAGCACTGATAGGCTCGGTCTCAGGAACCTCAAACTGATGTGAAGGCTCTGCCTCATCATGAACAATCTCGGGAGGAGGTTGGGGGGCTGCAAAGAAGTCATGAGAGATGAACTCTTCCCATGCGATTCCCTGCAATCCAAGCTGATGTACTACAATTATTTTAATGAGCGCATAATGATAAATGATGTTGTGTTGCTGTTCTGGAGTCTTCTTCTGCACAAGGGTAGTCATCCACTCTATGTTTCGGCACATGAATTATGGAACATTCATCATTCGCACTCTCATGAAATGCATCAAGAGTCTGACATGGTATGCATTAAGGCGCGAGAATCTAACCTCACAGCTGAAGTATCTAATGATGAGTTTCATTAATGGCGCGTAGGAATCCTTCAGAAACCGGAACGGGAATACCCTACTCAACTGCCTCAAATATCCAGGCCCGATGTAAGGTTCATAATATGCTCTATCCAGCTGCTATCTCTTATTCCACTCCTCACCAATATTCGGTATCCCGGTCGCCTCAGAAATGGTCTCTGGTGTCAAAATGAAGTTCACTCCACCAAGGTTTACATGACCATCACGCAAATGTAGGAAAAATAAGCGAACCAACTCTGGATGGTGCTGAATCTAAGATATCATCTCACAATACCGAAAACATGAATGTTGCTGAAAGCATGTCATTGCAAGCGGGCAGGCCTGTAATTGAGCCAAAGAAGTGGCTCCTCCCTGACATGCCTGCCACTCTTATTAGACCTCCTTGGTACATTTAGCTCTGTGGTTATCATTTTCCTGCTCATATCCCTGCTCATATGATGAATTTGTCTCTGACATGATGCTGAAAACAAGGTGTTTAACAAGTATGTGCTGATATATGTATGGTGAAAACAAGAGTTTGTTTTTCAAAACCAAGTGTGCCACATATGTAAAGAAAGGCTGCAAGGAAATATCACAATGAATACCATAGACTATCAAGGGAATTTGGAGTGAAAGGACAGTCACTCACTGCTTGAGAAACTTCGGAATTTGGATCCTTTATAAGTGATATAGGAATAAGTGATAGGGATGGGGGTAGTTTTTAGGAACAAGAGTCAATGAAATGGAAAAATATAAGTGAAATCAAGAATATAGAGGCAGCCCTTGAATGTTGTGGAAATTAGGATTTCACCAATGATAGGAAGGGAGGGAAATGATGGTAAATGATAGGGTTTGAGGATTCAAAAACATGGGAACAAAGGGTATAGGGAATATGAGACAGTGGAAATAGGAGAAGGGATCATGACAACAATATGATCACAGTATAATAACAATGATAACAGTGATGAGAGAACAAATGAAAATGGGGTGGTAATTTTAAGCACCAAAAACCTCTTTGCAAACCCTAGGGAACATATTTTAATATGAATATAGGTTCTATTCTTTTACCAACCAAAATCCAATGTCTTTGCCTCTAAACAGACCACACATGAATAAAATCACTGAACAAGCTTTGTCAACCTACTTGGAGAAAAATTGAGTTGAAACAAATTGAGTTTTTATGGAGAAGAAGTGATTTTGGCCTTTGGGGGCTCTGTGCGTCGTGCCCCAGCACAACGCACCGTGCCAGTGTAATTTTACACTGGGAAAAATTGTTCTATGCGCCGCGCTCCTACCCAATGCACCGTGCCATAAATAGTGCATTTTGAAGGAGGATTTTGGAGGCCTTCCCAGTGTCAAAATTGGGCACATGATAGATCGTTGGAAATATATTTGAGTCTAGTTTCCAACCCATGTGGAATTTTTCAATTTGGAGTTCATTTACCCTGTCAAAAATTAAATCTCCCAAGGCTGGTCAAAATGAGAAGAATGAGGTTGCCTCAAGGCAGAGTGTTGTTGCAGTCAACTTTTGAAGGTCTTCCTCAACTCTAAATTGAGATCATGATAGCTCATTGGAAATATATTTGTGTCTAGTTATCATTTGACTCATCAAGCAAGTCATTTTTCCAACCAAGCTAGGAGAAATCTTGATTTTCCCAAGGTCACTTCAGAGGTGCATCAATTCTCCTGAGGAAACTGTATTTTTGACATTTCTCCAAAACCATGACACCTGTGTAAAAAGTGAAGGAGATTTTTCTTCCTTGGCATGTTTTGGACAAAAAAACTCTCTCAGTTTTCCAAAATTCATCTTTTATTGCTCTAAAACATCATTTGAGTGAAACCTATCCCGATGTGAAACAAGGGATTTGTCGAAATGAAGCGAAATGAAGGGGATAAGGGGCTTCTAAATTCTTGGGGAAATTTTTGGAAGTATGGAGGGATGTTAGGAAGCAGGGGAAAGTGAAATATCAGAAATTGAGTGAGGGGAAGGGGTCCAAAAGGGAAAAACAAAGGCCTAGCCTAGAAAATTGCCAAATTGTAGCAAGAAACTAGGGTTTGTGCAAAAATGAGGAATTTGGGGGATCTCAGTGATGGGAAGAATTTAATCAGGTACATTAAGGATAGGGGGAGGTGTATGAACATCAGGATACAAGTTTTGATGATGATTTGACCATCCAAGAGAAATTACCTCCAAAACCCTAGGAGAGGGAAATGAACCTTACCTAGGCACAATTGAAGCATGAACAAGGTGTAAAATGACCCTTTGGAATCTGGCATGATGATGAAAACCCTATGAATGATGGTACACTCAGCTGAATGGTGACATGGACCGAAATTTGGACAACTCTGGAAGGAGTGAAATCAAACCCTAGACCTAGTACTGAGTGGGCAAATTTTTCTTGAAGGCTCACTGAAATGACAAAATTTGACCCTGACACCTCAAAATCATTTTGTAAGAGAATGTTTGATCACTGGAGGAAGGCTGCAAAGACTGACACTAACAAAAGTAACAATAGGAAAGTGAAAATTCCTCTGCGGATTACAATGGTAAATAATGTAGGTTTATAACAAGACAACATTGCGTACTTATGGAAGAAAAAGATACATATTTCTCTAAAATTTCAACAGTGATAAAGTGTGGATTTGAATAGTGATAAAGTGACGATTTGAACAGTGATGAAATGCAAATTTCATAAGTGAAAAAGTGCTGATCACAAAGGTTAAAAAGGTGTTGATTTTAGAGGTTAGAGAAGTGCGGATTTTAGTAAGAACATAAGTAAGGAATTCAGACAAGTTCAGGATTGAATCTGTGATACTATTATGCTGATACATTTGTGATACATTTGTAGTATAAATTAGGATAAGAACATAAGGTTATAAAGATGATGTGCATGCAAAGGATGAGAAAAAGGACCTCAAGATAAACTTAGAGACCGAGTTCTCCAATGTTGATGCAGGTCAGTGCACATTAGTGAATAAAAGAAAGATCAGCATTGAAGTAGTGTCAAGGTCTTGGAGGCATTCATAGGTTAAGGGTATTAGTCTTGGTCATGGTACTTGTCATTTTAAGATCTATAAGAAGAATTTCTCATGGGTTTTCCTCTCCAAGAGGGAAAGGTTTTGCCCTAGCTCGAAGAGCCTAAATTTGTGTCTTTTGTATTTTGGTAATTGAATTGATGAAAGACTAACTAAGCTAAGCAAGAGAAGACATAAGTAACTCAAGTAATTTCACAAGTAATTATAAAGAAGAGAATTTGAATTAATCTCAAGCCCTCCAAATTCTCGACATAAATAATGTCAGATAATTTTTGAGGAGGTAAATCCCCTCTGCAGACAGAGGAGATCTGACTAGCCCTAGATTGGGTCTAGAAAAAATTGAATCACAAAATGACGTTGGTTCCTAGTTACAAGAAAAACAAAGACCACGATAAGTAGCCTACCTCAAATCCCACACTGCTGTTGTCGATGAAGAAGCAGTGTTCCTCGCCTCTAGCTTGACAGATCACAATCCTTTCGTTCGTCACATCCGGACACCTGTACACATGCAGAGAAACGACGACATACAACATAATACTAAAAGCATGTAACTATATATGATTCAGAGATGATATAATTCATTGCATCACATGAAAGAGTAAACACAGGAATGGAACCAAAATCAGAGTCGCTTATATTATAAATGACAAAAGGGAGATTACAACCAAATGCTCTGACCCTATGATCTTCCTTTGGTAGGGCTTGTAGCGGAGCGTGTTTCAACAAAGCCTGTCGGGAATCTGGACAAGGCTCTCTCTCTTACGGGGTTCTCTTCTGCTTTGCTCTCAATGGTTTCCTGGCTATAGTTTCCTTCCTACCAATTCAGCTAGCTAGCAAATAGAGAGGGAAAGCTTATATAGATGGAGGAAGGGAAGTTGGGATCCCTATAATCATGGGATAGGCCCTATCTCTTAGGAAGGTTCCATGAGAGGTGGAAAGCCACTTCATATACATGGAGATCTAGAGCCAAACCACTCAACTTCTTTTGATGATTCATTCTGGAATTTTTTAGAACTAAACTTCTGCCATTTATTTTTAAAAAACATCCCTTAATAAGATTGGCATGAGTGAAACACAGGGACAGAGCGCCAGTTGGTGCACCCTCTAGTGTGGATTTCCCTCATTGGCGCGAGGGATGAATTGGCTAGTCGCAACAAGGATAAAACATCTGTTTTTAGGGTTTTACAGAGGAAATGTCCTTCAGGAGAATGTTTTTCCTTATGCAAGAGGATGCCATGAAGGTGTTTTCAGGAAATTTTACTGTTCACAGGTCATGGGAATATTCCTCCATTGTACAAGATGAGAGGTTGCAGGGACGGTGAAAAAATGCTGTGTAACAGATGCCCCCTAAAGCATGAGGTCCGAGAGAGAGGGAGGGGTGAAATGCTTTATGAGAACGCGCCCAACTGAAAATACTACCATTGGAAGACCTGCATATACAAATACAACTGATATCTTTGATACATGATATGTGGTATGGGCACATCCGTCCATAACAGAGTGCATAATAACTGGGATCCACGGTATGGACACAGCCACCCCGCTTGAATTTGGTTTCATTTTTACTCAAGCTTGAAATCAGAAAACTCTGCTTGAAGTTGGTTTCATTTTTACACAAGCTTGAAACAAAGATAAACTATGCTTGAAATTGGTTTCATTTTTACACAAGCTTGAAATGGAAATAAACTATGCTTGAAAAAATTTGCATGCCCGCAGCATGGTGACTCAATTCGAGGTACATGCCCCCCAAGCTTCAATCCATATGAAAGGCAGATGGAGTGAAGGTTCAAGTTATGAGATCAAGAGAAAGACTTGACTGGGATTTTATGAGATCTTATCAAAGACTCGAATTGAACAGGAAAGCGTTTCATTGTTTTAACGAGGTTGACACATTAAAAGAACTATCCTCAAGACACCTTGTTTCATTGTTTAAGGAACTTGACACAAGACAAGGAACTCTGCTCTGAAGAGCTTGTTTCATTTTTTAAGGAGCTTGACAGAAGAAAACAAACTGTGCTCCGACAACCTTGTTTCATTTTTTAAGGAGCTTGACAAAAGAAAATGAACTGTGCTCTGAAGATCTTCTATCATGTCGAATAAAAATTCATGGACTCCAAGAGGTTCGCATCTGATGGGAGAACAACATCTTGGAAATCAGGACCCAATGCCCCCAACACGCGATGCACAACGACACTATCACTGAATGCAGGCACGGGATAGGTAGCCACATAGTTAACCTGTGACATGGAATAAAAAACTGGTGGATACAGACCTAGAAGGGATGATGGTGGACCAGATGTCATGTTAGGACCAAAGAATAAATGCTGATCAATGGTCATGATCCGACCTTGGTGCAGAAAACACATCACACGAAAGAGGGAGGAGACAAGCACTCCCATGGCATAAGTATAATTGCGACCCAAGAGTAAATTAAAGTCCAAGGGTCCAGGAACAACCATCACGTCCATATGGAGAGTTTTCCCTCCCAAAGTAACAGGCAAATACGGAAGGATCCCTAACGATTAACTAGTTCCTCTGTTAAATGCCAACAGATTATGGGTAACAGGCACAAGCAGAGGCAAACCAAAAGCTTTCCAAGTAGTGCAATACAGAATACTAACAGATGCGCATTCATCTATAATAGCGCTGGGTACGACCAGATCAAAGGTTTATACTGTTATCTCGAAAGGCACATAAGATGGAAGGCGGTATCCTGAAAATCGACTCCAATCGAAGGAAGCGACAAAAATACTTGGAGGGGGTACCATTGAACTGAGATGGTCTTCCCCTGGTGTTACATGAGAAGAAGGAGCATCCTCCGCCACCTTCATCATGGACGCAAAAGGAGTATCCTCTGGGACCTCCATCATGGGAGGCGAAGGAGTATCTTCCAGAGGTATAGGGACGGGAGAATCTTTCTCCAAGTTTGAGGAATCTGAAGAAACAAGAAGAACCTAATGGATGTGAGATATACTCTCAATGGAAAATACTTGGTGCACCGCAGACGGGGCCAACTCAATTGATCCCACGACCAATGGTTGGTCAGGGATGGATTCATGATGGTGAATTTCTGGGACCAAGCAAGGATGACTCCTGACTGATTGTTGAATCAACTGGTGAAGGACTCAAATAAAGCTATTTGTAACCAGCCAAAAGGCAGGGTGCATAAACAGTCGAGTTTTCCACTCTTGGCTTCATCCATATATAGAAAAAGGTGAATGGCATGGTGCCCTCCACACAATTTACAGGGGTTGGTAAGCTTACCCTACTTCTTAGGAGCTTTACCAGCACTAGCTAAAGACGTGCCCCCAACCTGACTCTCGGAAGCCAAAGGCAATGGTGGATGACTGTTGGACCATACTTCGAGCACCTTGGGAATGCCAGGTCAATATCGAAGAAGATGGTTACCTTTGCACAACATGCAAGGGAATTTGACTTTTCATGGAAGGTTGGATGGTTTATCAATGGGAGGCTTCTTAGGAGCAACAACTGCAGCATTAGCCTCTCGCTTATCTAACTTCTTCTTCTTCTTTTTCTTCTTAGCCACTTGGTTACTTGAATCCAGACTTTCACTAGGTGAAGTAGAAGAGGAGGATGCCAAAACAGGCGAAGAAGGGGAGAGGTCCACTTTAGAATCAACATGATGTTGTTTAGGTGGAGGAGATGGTTGTACAGTGGGTGGAACACTCAAGGCCATAGAGGTCGAGAATAACCAAACAGGAAACCCAACAGTTAACCCAGGAAGGGACAATATTGCCATATAAGGAGCACCAACATTCCAAAAAGGAGGGAAAGGACCAGGATTCCTATCAGAGGGGATTCCTTGGTTGGTGAACTCCCAAAAAGTTGCCATCAGAGACGACCTTGAAATAAAACACTAAGGACAAAAATTCTAACCAGGAATATTCCGTGGGTGATTAATTTTTAAAACACTAAAACCTAACTCTGTTGTTTCATATTTTAAGAGTCGAGAAACAAGAAAAAGGTGACACTATCGCTTTTAGGTTGGACACGAGCTTGAAAGGACAAGAGCTCGATGATATTTTTAGTTAAAAGAGTCAGTAAAGATCAAAGTGACTGCTCTGGTAATCTAGGTAATTGGGTGTACCAGATATCTGCGAACTGCCATATATACCTTGGTAAAAATGAAAGAGAAATCAATTTAGGACTTAACGTACGTGCATGTAATCTCCCCGAATGTTGTGTTCGGTGTATCACGGGTAAGAGGTGGCAAACTCGGCTTCCTATGGATAAAATATTTTCAACCTAATGGGGTCTCCCTTTATATACGCAACAGTACGGGGAGCACAAGTCCGTACTAGCACTGTCTGAAGCCAAATGGAAAGTGACAGCTGCTAGGCTTAAAGACGCTAGAACACGTCTCTACCTAGACCACTAAAAATGTTTCGTTAGGTTTCAATGCTTCCTTAGGTTAATTAAATAAGTTTTAAAGTTGATCTTGAATTATGTCTCGGTTTCAAGGCCCTATCACATCTCATCTGACAATCTCCTATATGCAGCTATATGAGGAAATAAATCTTTCAATTTGATGAATGCTATCTAGTTAAGGGAAGAGTTACAAACAATGATGCAACAAAAAAACAATACTGAAAACAAAACTTTTTCCAAACTAGATGACTTTCAATATCCAAAAGTGATCTATGCAAAATTCTCTTTTTTGAAAACTATGCAATTGTAATCTATGCACAATTTCCTTTTTTTGAAAGAATAAGAATGCACTCAATGCATTTTTCGATGAAATTAGAATCTACTTAATGCATGCTTTTAATGAAAGAGAATTCACTCAATGCGATTTTTAGTTTTCAATCATTAAACAATGTAATCTAAGTTCAATGATGGATCTCAAAAAATACTTTTCAATGCAATGTGATCTAATGCATTTTAACGAAAATAAAACTTTGAGACAAAAACTAAATGAACGCAAATCTCCTTAATGGAAGGATGAATGCAAAAAGGATGCAAAACCACACTAAGAATGCAATCGTTGTTTTAAACACTTTGTAATGAAATTCCTCAAAAGGCTACAAGACATATGAGGTCAAGCACAAAAATGACTTCCAAGGCATGAGCTCAAAACAAGGCATTCATTCCCTTTTACATCAAGCAATCAAAGAAAGAATACTTTTCAGTTGAACAATAAGCAATGTAATCTATGCTCAAAAGTGAAAAAGTAAAGGGGAGAACGTGTACATCATACAGATAAAAGGACCGGAAGGGCAAGACACACTGGTGAAGGATTTAGGGAAAAAACCTCATTTTTTCATACACCCTGAAATTGGCATGACTTTGGTGGGTGAAACTAGTGCCAACTAGCGCGATTTGCTCACTGAAAACTAGCGCCAATGGCTAATTGGCGTGGGTTGCTAATTGACAACTAGTGCCAATCGACGCGACTATCAGAAAAATAAAAGCGCCAATGCCTGAACAAGAAAAAACAAAGAATTTCTCCCAACCAAGACCAAACTCACCATTTCAAGCAAAAACTAAAAGATTGTAATTGATGAAAAACATAGGAACAAATAGGGAAATGACTGTTTGACTAAATACGTCAAATGACTAAGACCTCAAAGAGTGACAAACTGAAAGGAAAATCCCCAGTGGAGTCGCCAAATTATTAAGGAGGTAAATCCCCTCTGCGGATGGAGGTGATCCTACTAGCCCTAGATTGGGTCTAGCAACAATCGAACGACGCAATGATGTTGGTTCCTAGTTACAAGAAAAACAAAGATCACGATAAGTAGCCTACCTCAAATCCCTCGTTGCTGTTGTCGATGAAGAAGTGGTGTTCCTCGCCTCTAGCTTGACAAATCACAATCCTTCCATTCGTCATGTCCGAACACCTATACACACGCAGAGAAACAACGACATACAACGTAATACTGAAAGCATGTAACTATATATCAGTCAGAGAGGATATAATTCATTGCATCACATGAAAGAGTAAACATAAGAATGGAACCAAAATCAGAGTCACTTATATTATAAATGAAAAAAGGGATATTACAACCAAATGCTCTAATGCTATGATCTTCCTCTAGCGGGGCTTGCAGCAGAGCGTGTCTCAACAAAGCCTATCGGGAATTTGGACAAGGCTCTCTCTCTTATGGGTTTCTCTTCTGCTCTGCTCTCAATAGTTTCCCGGCTATAGTTTCCTTCCTACCAGTTTAGCTAGCTAGAAAATAGAGAGGGCAAGCTTATATAGATGGAGGAAGGGAATTGGGATCCCTATAATCATGGGATAGGCCCTATCTCTTAGGAAGGTTCCATGAGAGGTGGAAAACCACTTCCTATACATGGAGATCCGAAGCCAAACCACTCAACTTCTTTTGATGATTCATTATAGAGTTTGTTAGAACCAAACTTCCGCCATTTATTTTTAAAAAACATCCCTTAATAAGCTTGGCGCGAGTGAAAGACAAGGACAGAGCACCAATTGGCACGCCCTCTAGTGTGGAATTCCCTCATTGGCGCGAGGGATGAATTGGCTAGTCGCGCCAAGGCTAAAACATCTGTTTTTAGGGTTTTCCAGAGGAAATGTCCTTCAGGGGAATGTTTGTCCTTATGCAAGAGGATGCCATGAAGGTGTTTTTAGGACATTTTACTGTTCACAGGTCACAGGAATAGTCCTCCAATGTACGGGATGAGGGATTGCAGGGACGGTGAAAAAATACTGTGTAACAATAATGTAATAGGATTTCAAGTTGGAATTTTCACACTCTGGAAACAATACCACAATTTATTATGAGGGAGAGATGAGCATTTTATAAAAAATGCAAACATTTTCCTTATTTTAATTTTTAATGACAAAATATATTGCATAAAAATAAAATACATTATTAGATAAAGAAAATACATTGAGATGTTTCCTTCTTTCCTAGTTTTTTAGATGTTTCTGTGTTTTCTACTCTTAGATGTTTCCAACGAAGGAGTGTGTTTTTTCTTAGTTGCCCAATCACTTAGAAGTTTCTTATTTCGGTGCCTTTCTTGGTTCCCCAATTCCTCCCTGTTTAGAGTAGGAAGTGTCCTTTCTTCCTCTACCAAATGAGGGAAAGTGAATTGCAATGTTTCTGCAGCCATCCATTCTTCTTGCGCTAGTGTGTGTCCATTCCAACCAACCAATTATGATAAGTATGGTTGCCAACGTGTATTCCTTTTCTTGGAGTCAAGAATTGTGTCTTTGAGCAGAGGAGGCTGTAAATATGGAATATTATTCTCTGGATGATGAACTGTAACAAATTACTCAAGGAGAGGTGGTTCAAAGAGCTTGATATTATTAACATTAAGCATTTTGTGGATGCCAAGCTGGGAAGGAAAGTCCAAGCAATATGCATTTCTCCAATGTGTTCCAGAAAAATATATGGGCCATATCGCAGAGGGTGTAACTTATGGTGGTATCCCTTGAAGCATTTCTTGTCCAACAAGAGCCATACATGATCTCAAAGTTGAAAAGACAAGGGTATTCACTTCTTGTCATGCCTTTGTTTGGCGTGATCTTGGGCTATGTGCAAAACAACATTTATTTGAGTCTGGCATTGAGATATGGAGTGTATGAAATGCTAAGATGATTTTTTTTCTTGTTGTTGATGTCCAGACCCAAAATGGGTGATAGTTAGTGGCATCTCATAGGGCCCACTTGGATAAAACCCAAAACAAAACTCAAAAGGAGAGAAACCAGTTGAGGAGTGTGTGGCCCTATTGTAACTATGTTGAATGATGTGAAAATTTGTATATGATTTCTTCTCTTTGACCTGAAGTTGATGTGCTCAAAATAACTCACATATGTTTTGAATTACATGCTTAAGATGGTCTTCCCAAGATTTACAGAATACCAAAATATCATCAAGGTAAATGACCACAAACTTACCCAAGTGTGCCTTGAAAACATCATTAATGAATCTCATAAAGGTGGTCAGTGCATTGGTCAATCCAAATGGCATGGCCAACCATTCAAATAGCCTAAAATTTGTTTCAAAAGTAGTTTTCCATGTGTTGGATGCATGCGTGCGAACTTGATGGTAGCTTGTAGTCAAATCCATCTTTGTGAAGAAACAAGCCTCGTGTAAGTGGTCCAAAAAACCCTCAATGCAGGGTAGGGGGTAGAAGTTTTTAACAATGGATTTATTAATGGCCTGATAGTATGTCACGAGGCACCATTCAAAAGTATCCTTTTTGGGAATAATAAAAGCTCGATATGCACATGGCGAGTATGAAGGCTGAATATGACTAGATGTAATTTTTTTTTCAATTTGGCATTCTATCTCAGCTTCCTCTTGAGGAGCGAGGTGATAATATGGGGTATTGGGTAAGGAAGCACTAGGAATAAGATAAATTTTGTGTTCAACGGAGCATGCTGGAGGCACCATGTGGGTTGGGTGAAGACATTTGCAAATTCTTGGAGTAGAGGAACCATTGCAAGAGGGACCAGATTGGTGAGGTTTTTTGGCTTGACAGGGTGAACCAAGCATAACGAAAAACATTGGTTTAAATTGACTCTCTTAATGATAGATTTTTTGGTAGAAGGTCGAGTTGATGTACTAGCTGAGAATGTGAGCACATAGGTGCACCCATTGTGTTGAATGTGGTATTGGTGATATTTAGCATGATAAACAGCACATCAAGCCTATTGGTATGGAATGCCTAGTAACAAATCGACACAATCGAGAGGAGAAACATCACATACCATAATATCACAGAAAGGTCCAATAGAAATGGTTACAACACATCATTGGGAGATGGTAAGATGAAGAAAGTTATTTTGGACCCAATTGATATGATAAGGGTGTGGGTGTGGAGTGGTGGGAAGGTAAAGGCGTTGAACCAAGTATTGTGCCACAAGATTCTTTTAACTCCCATTGTCGAGAATAAGAGTGACCAAATAATTTTTTATTTGACAATTATGGGTAAACAGAGGTGTAAAAGAGTTGTTTGTTGCATAGGACTGATGAGGATGAGATAGGGGTCCACTTCAGTAATATTTTCAAGAGAAACAACTGCAAGTGGGGTAGTGGAATTTGGTTGTTCAACCTCTATAAAAAGAGTCTTGTTAGGGCGTATATTTTTCAGTACTCGAAAATTTGCAGAAGCATGTGAGTTGGTCTTATGAAATTTACACTAGGGGGTATTATGAGGTGTGGGAGATGAGGCAGAGGCTGCATTAGAAGAAACAACAGGAGAAAAAATTTATGGCTTGAGGAGATCAGATTCAAGGACCCACTTTGCATTCCACAACCAAGGCTTGAATAAATTCCTTTTCCAATGAAGTACTATAAAAAACTCAACTTCTCGTCAAAAAAACATTAGCAAACCAAAATTAATTTTGATAATTAGTACCTCTTATGGATAAAAGAATATGGAGATGAATGCGCAAACTTTAGAAGACATAAATGTAATCTTACAATGATTGATTTGGTAGTTGTCGAAGCTGTAACCATTTGGAAATGATATTTTGGATATATCCTGGGGGATAGAAGCATTCTCTTAAGGCTTGTAAAAATTTATCCCAAGAGTGTGGGTGTGGAGTGGTGGGAAGGAAAAGGTGTTGAACCAAGTCTTGTGCCACAAGATTCTTTTTAATCCCATTGTCAAGAATAAGAGTGGACAAGTCATGTTTGATTTGAAAATTATGGGTAAACAGAGGTGCAAAGGAGGTTTTTGTTGCAATAGCACTCATGAGGATGAGAGAGGGGCCCACTTTGATAGGATTGTCGAGAGAAACAACTGCAAGTGGGCTAGTGGAATTTGGTTGTTCAACCTCTATAAAAAGAGTCTTGTTAGGGCGTATATTTTTCAGTATTCGAAAATCTACAGAAGCATGTGAGTTGGTCTTATGAAATGTACACCAGGGTGTATTGTGAGGTGTGGGAGATGAGGCATAGGCTACATTAGAAGAACCAAAGGGAGAAAAACCATTTCTGGCTTGAGGAGACTAGATTTGAGGACCCACATTGCGTTCCACAACCAAGGCTGGAATAAATTCCTTGTCGAATGAAGTACTATCAAACAACTCAACTCTTCATCGAAAAAACATTAGAAAACCAAAATTAAATTTGATAATTAATACCTCTTCTGGATAAAAAATATGGAGTTGAATTCGCAACTTGTAGTAGACATCAATTTAATCTTACACTGATTGATTTGGTAGTTTTCGAAGCTGTAACCATTTGGAAATGAGATTTTGGATATATCCTGGGGGATAGAGCCTGTAAAAAGTTATCCCAAGATGTGATAGGTGTTGATATTTTCTCTATTGGTTCTCCAAGTTCAACAACTAAGGAAATATTCTTGAGATGAGAATCCCACCATGTTTGTGCCAACCCTTCCAATTTTAGACTAGCGATTTGAATCTTCATTTCCTCTTCCATTGTTGGACATGTTCTGAAATAGTTGGAAAGACTATGGAGTTGAGAGTCAACAATCTCACCATTCATTTGGCATGAGAATTTGGGTAGTTGAAAGCATGTATCAAGTTGCATTTTCCCTGGAGGGTGCCCCTGTTGTTGCAATGTAATTAGCTCTTGAAGAGCCATGGCTAAATCATGGATTGGTGAGTCCGCAGTTAAGGGCTCTTGATGGGGAAACATTATTTTCATCCACTGAATGGATTGAAATGTATGACCCTAAAAAAAAATTATTCGAACAGGTGGATGGATTCCAAGATCTTATGCTTTGATACCAATTGATCTACCTGTAGATCTAAAAAATAATCTATAGAATCATATAACAATATAGATGCAAGAAAATAGAATAACACAACAACTCTGAAACAATACCACAATTTATTATGAGGGAGAGATGAGAATTTTATAAACAATGCAAACATTCTCATTTTAATTTGTAATTACAAAAGATATTTCATAAAAATAAAATACATTATTAGATAAAGAAAATACATCATAGATGTTTCCTTCTTTCCTAGTTTTTTAGATGTTTCTATCTTTTATACTCTTAGATGTTTCCAAGGAAGGAGTGTGTTTTTTCTTGGTTTCCCAAAGAAGCTATACGTATGTAAAATTTTAGTTGTCAGCGCATTGGTTAATTCACATATGAGCATCAAATTTTGTGTATTTTGAAACCTCTCTTCACTGGTAAGTTGTTAATAACCGCCCAAAGGTATACAATAAAATAATCAAGGATAAAGTTAAATTTCCCATTCATTGCTGAAAGGCATACGTTTCTTAGATTCACTTCTTCAAATCCTGCATTAATGTTATTGTTGTGTATGGAATAGATCAATTGACATAGTGTCTAAGTTTATTTCCTTCATGTGATGTGCAACTAATGCATAAGGATCCAACAAAAAGCGAAGTGGTGGATCAAGTGGGATTGATGACATCAAAGGGCACACATAAATTACTAGAAGCCAAGAAAATACAACCAACATCTAAGCCTTATGTTAAGGGGAATTTTTGCAATGCTAATTTTGATGGAAGCTGGACCAACATGCCTCTTGATGATAATCAACTTTCTTCAATTCCAAAAAATGACAATTATCAACATCATTTCACAAATTACTCATCTATCCTCGTCGTCCTCATTTTCTTCTTTCTTCCCTCGGGATTGAGAAGTCTGGTATTCTTTATTGAGGCCATGGGACTCTTATATTTCAGAACCATTGCAATGCAAGTGCAATGCATGTGAAATGGGCACACCCTTTTGTTTCTATTGTTGTGAAGAAGAAGAACCTGTTGCTTCAGAAAACCAGTCCTTTTCAAGTGCAAGTACGAGATGGAAGTGGGGGGATTTGTACTCAAAGGGTTGCTTTCAGAGATGTTTCCAGTAGAAATTGTAGAAATTAATTGTAGATTCAATACTGCTCATGTAATGTTCTAAAACATAAGACTCAAATCTACTCTACTCATTTGCAAAAATAAATTCACGATTAAGAACATATATCAAAAGTATGGATAATGATTTAACACACATACATGAGGATTTACCTATCTCAAAACCCCTTCCTATCTGTATTGCATTAGTAAAAAAATAAAGAATAAATACAATGCTTGCTCAAGCTTGAGCAACCTATGCACAAGTATAATCTATCTCACTACTTCATAAGCTAGCTCTGGTCCATACTTAACCAAATTTTTTCTTTCCCAAGTCCCTATTTCCTTGGGAATTAGCCCCTATTATTTAGGTAAATTCCGCATCCATAACTGTGCAATCCCCATAGGCCCTTTTTTGACTGCATGCCCCACTTGTACAACTTGGATAATTATAAAATTGATAATACATTGCCCTTGAACTCCGATCTCAACTGGGTAACTCAAATTTCATGCATTAATGGGTTAATTATTGGCTGATTGGTCAATTAACTGGTTGAACACTAAAGCTACACCCCATTGCTAGACCTCCTATTAGTTTCTCCAACACTTGGAACTAGTTTAATTGACCTTAACTCAATTTAACAAAATTAAATTGTTACATCTGAAATTAAACCGAACCTAGGCTCTAAAATTTAGGAATCACTGTACACAACTAAAGTTAAGCCCTCAACTTGAATTAACTAGGCTAAATGAGTGATAACAACTCAGTTAACTCATTCAATTTGTCTTGTGATGTGGAATTTCATTTTTCTCCTAATTTAATTCAAGGGAAAATTAAATTCTTATTTTCTTGTTGCAATTTCAACACTCCCTCTCAACAAGAAAGGGTTTATTAGACACCTCAATCCTGCCTCTATGGAATTCAAATTTCCCTCTTGAAAAATCCTTTGTCAAAATATTTGCATCCTGTTCCTATGTAGGAATGTATTCCAACAACATGATCCTTCTCTACACATAATATCGTAGATGGTGATACCAGATGTCGATATGCTTGGATCGATCATGAAAAACTGAATTCTCAGGGAGTTTGGTACAACTATGATTGTCACAATAAATCACAGTAGGATCCATCATATGACCAAATAACCCAACAATAATCTTCCTCATCTAGATAGATTCACAAGCTGCTTGATTGGTAGCCATGTACTCTACTTCTGTTGAACTGAGTGCAACTGATCTCTACTTCCTGTTGTACCAAGAAACTGCTACTAACCCAATACTAAAAAATCCTCCTAAAGTTATCTTCCGATACGATGGACTACCCACCCAATCTACATCTGTGAAGCCTTGCAACTTCACTCCCTCTGTCTATCTATATGAAAGCCCATATTGAGTAGTGCCTATGAGGTATCTCAACACATGTTTTTCCACCTTCCAATACAATTTGGCTAGCTTAACCATTTCCTGACTAAGATGTTGAATTGCATAAAAAAATTCTGGTTGTGTGTTCACCAAATACATAAGTGAACCCACAAGTTTCTTGTAAATAATGACCTCTATTTCCTCACCTGAAGTGGCATCTTCCTTCCTCCAACTGCCTGATAGAGGAGTGTCCATGGGTTTGCTACTCTCCATGAAAAAAATCTTTAGTATCTCGTTGGCATACTTTCCTTGAGAGACAAATAGTTCCCTATCTCCTTGCCATACTTACAAATCGAGGAAATAATGCACGAGTCTCATGTCCTTCATCTTGAATTCTCTTGCAATACCCTCTTTTCAAGATTTGATCAACTTATCATCAACGATTAAAATCAAATCATCAACATATAATACTATAATCAATAATTTACCTTCAACAAAAATATGGTAAAGGTTTGCATCTGCCTCAATTTTGGGGAAGCCCAAATTGGTGAAATAGTTGTCGATCCTGGTGTACCAAGAATGAGGTTCTTGTTTCAATCCATACAATGCTCGCTTGAGTATGGACACATGCGACTCTCTATCAAAGGTATAAAATCCTTCTAGTTGTTCAATGTACACCTCTTCATCAATCACTCCATTGATGAATGTTGTCCTCACATCCATTCAATGGATCTTCCATCCCATCTGCACTACAAGTGCTAGAATTGATTTGATAGAAGAGTATATTGCTACTGGAGCAAAGGTATCCTTGCAATCAATTCCCTCCACCCAAGAGAGCCCCTTGGCCATAAATATAGCCTTGTTTTGCTCGATGTTTCCGACTGTTGCTTGCTTCACCTTGTAGATCCACCTCGAACCTACCATTGAATTGTTATTTGGTCTTGGGACCACTTCCCAAACATTGTTTTTGACTATGGAATCATATTCCTCTACCATGGCATCAACCCATAATAGATTTTTCATTGCTTCCTCGAATGAGGATGGTTTTGTCTCAAATACCTCACTCATCAGAGCCATGTACCTTGTATACCAATCCGGTGACCTCCTTAGCTTGCACTGTGATGTTGGTGCTCCCACTTTCTCTCTAACATCATGCAATAATATGTTAGATTCCCTACTGTGCTTCCTTCCTTCTTTGGATGTCTCTACATGAGTGGGTGTCTCCACTCTCTTCTCCTCTGCTTGTGGCTTCTCCACAACATCTTGAGGTTCTTCCTTTGGAGTCAAAAGTTCCTCATTTGCATGCAACTGAAGCTCCCTTTCAAGGGAACAACTCATTGCATTCTCTTCATCGAACTTCACATCTCTATGAACAACTGTCATCTTGAGAGATGTAAAGTACACTTGATAGTTGTGAGGTGTATCGGTGTACCCAAAAAATATGCCCAACTCTGTTGTCAACTCTATATTTTTTTTTGATTCCTTGGAAACATGAAAATAATTGATGAACCAAATATCCTGAAGTGTGACACATCTAGTTTCTTCCCTGAAAAATATTCTTCTGATGTACTCATCCTGAGAATCCGATGAGGACTCCTATTCTACACATATGCCTTTATGTTGCATGCTTCGACCCATAAGTGTATATGTAGTCCCTGATCATGCAATATCGCCAGTGAAGCTCCCACAATACTTATGTTCTTCCTCTTAGCCACCCCATTCTGTTGTGGGTTATGGGGTGCTATTAACTCCCGTCGAATGCCTTCCTTTGCACATAAGTTCTTAAACTCATTCAATACATATTCACCACCATTATTGCTCCTAAGAGCTTTACTGCCATTAGGAAAATTTTAAGGTCTAAAATGGGCCTCCTAAGGAGATTATAAAATAATAGTGGAAATAATAAAATAAGATTTGATTACGTCATCAAATTTTAGAGGGAAAAAAGAAAAAACTAATTTTTCAACTCGTATTTTCAATTTATTTCCCTATGGGTTTACTCAAATTTTGAGCAGGAACACTCATTGGATGAAAAAAATTATTCCTTATCCAAGGAGTACCCATGTTTCATCTTTAGATGGACCCTGCTACACAAAAATGAAAAATACATGAAAAATGTGATTTCAATCGCGCTTTTTCATGTATTTCTCATTTTTCATGTATCAGGGTCCACCAAAAGTATGCAACATGGGTACTCCTTGGACGAGGATTTAAATTTTGCATCCAACAAGTACTCCCACTCAACAACATGATATTTAAGGCTCCATGGTGCAAATGGCCAAGTTCTTATGCCATAATTCATCGATGTCTCGACTCTACACCTCTTCTTTTCGTGCTCAATACTGCACAATATTCTACATCTATTTTTTAGAGGTTCTTTACTCGAACCCCGATCCAATTTAATTTTCATATGGAGATGTGTCTAAGGAAAGCCTTCCCTTTGCTAAATATCACATCGTAGCCACAATATTCCAACATAGCAACTAACATGAGATTCTTCTTCAGACCTGGAACATACATGACATCTTTTAATTTGAGAGGGGAGCCAAAATCCCTCTGAAACGTAACTGTACCAATACTAATCATGCTATACCTTCCATCATCTCCCATATCAATGTGCATCTGGAGGTCCTTCTCCTCCAAATCATTGAAAAACTCTTTGTTTCCCATCATATGGAATGAGGCTCCACTATCTAGATACCACACACTACCTATCATCACGCTTACCATACAAGTGATGAGGGTGAAATAAAGTTCTAATTGTGAAGCCAAAGCTTCACCTTCCGCTCCTATTGCAGGATTTTTACCTGCCTTCTTGTGTGGAAACTTCGTGGCATAGTGTCCCTGCTCATGACAATGAAAAAAATTGATTTTTGACAAGTCTTTCTTCTTTCCCTCATGACCATATTCTACTTTGGATTGGGATTTATTCCCTTTCCATTTATTTTCCTTTCCAACCAAGGAAAATTTCTCCTCATTTTCAACCTTGGATGAAGTCTCGTCTCTGTTGCTCTGCCTAATTTATTCTTGCACTATATAGAACCATAACCACTCCCAACATGATAGCTTCTCTCTACCATTTACAAAATCTTGATAACTATGCCAACTCCTTGGAAGACCCAAAAGAGCTAGAGATACCAAATCGTTTTTTGGGACACTAACATTGACCCCACCAAATTCATCACAAGACTATGTAAACTTTCTCAGGTAATGTGTAATTGATTCATTCTTTTGCATCTTGATACTTCAAAGCTCGTCCTTGAGTGAAAACTTCTTGTGGTTACTATTATTCTCAAACAAATCATCCATTGTTCTCCACATCGTGAACAAAGTTATTTCTTGTGGACATTCGAGACAATATGATCTTGAACTCCTTCCAATATGATACTCCTCGCCTTAGCCACATATTTTTTCCACTGAGTAAGATCCTGGGTATCAGATGCTGGGGGTTTTGCTACATCTGTCTTGATGTATTCTAGCAGCCCATTGTCATCTAATTTGTCTCCATGCATATATTCCATGTCACAAAATTTGTGGTTCCTTCCCAAGCATAATCGAGCCTGAGTTTGTTGGAAGCCATCTTCTCAGTCCTGGAGAAAACCTACAACAATGATATTGAAAGTCAAACCTCGCGCAAAGAAAACTTCGAATGATATTCTATATTGTGAATCTAGCTTTGATACCATGTAGAAATTAACTGTAGATTCAATACTTCTCATGTAATGTTCTAAAACATAAGACTCAAATCTAGTCTACTCATCTGCGGAATGCGATTCACGATTGATAACATATATCAAATGCATGCATCATGATTTAACACACATACAAAAGGATTTATCGAGGGGAAAACAACTAATCAAAACCCCTTCTTATTTGTATTGCATTAGTTAGAAAATAAATAAGAAATACAATGCTTGCTCAAGTCTGAGCAACCTCTACACAAGTATAATCTATCTCACTTCTTCACAAGCTAGCTTTGGTCAATACTTAACCAAATTTATGCTTAAAAAAGTGATCAGGAGATCATGTGTTATGCTTAAAATTGAAAGTGCTAAAAACTATACCAAACCTGAGTGAATGGAAAAATCTCGTCATTGTGAACGGTTCAAAAAACTAATGTCGTATGAGGAAGATATCATGTTCTGTTTGTTTTACTAAACAACTAAAATTTTTGTGATAGGGTGACTGGGATAACCAGTCAGCATGCAAGTACAGTCAGAAAGTGGCATATGATGGGAATATTCCTTTTTTTAAAACCCAATCAGAATCTGCCACGTGGCTGTGCCTAGGCTGAAGATTTGGTTGAACGTGTTTTTTGAAGCACCATTGGATGAGTGACACGTGGCAAGCCCGGAGGCTGCCACATGTCCTTAGGAGGTTTGACCAAAATTTATTTGAGGTCTGGGGGGGTTTGACCCCGCGACTTCTGGCATGCCTACATAGCTCTCCAACCATCTCCGCTATCTAATGTTTCTTACCATAATTGTTTTCTGCATAAACTTATGTTGTTAAAGTTTCTAAGTTGGGGGTGGGGGGGGGGGGGGACTGCCAGCGGTCCCAACCCGCTGGTGACCGAAAAACAGTGGTCACATGGCATTAAAACCCCCAAGATCAAACCGTTTAACTAGCGGCTACCTAAATCTATAACTCTGGTGGTTTTGACGGTGGTCACATGTCACACCGTGACATAAAACATTAATATGACGGTTGTTTGTAATGTAACCTCCAGTGGTAAATACTGCATTTACATGCGAGGACGTAGAAATGTATGCGATGGTTACAGGTTCAAGGATTATCCAAATATAGCATTCAGATAGTCACATGCACTATGGTGGCAATGAATGCCACGATTTTCGGAACTATGTGACTCCGAGTTTTGTTCCATATGCATATTTTCAAAACATTTAAACCATGGAGTTTAAGGCGGGGGGCTGGCATGTGACCACCCCGCCCAAACCACTTGCTGTTAATTCAAATGGTCTTTTCCAACAAAAACTATAGAGGCACCCTAAATTTTGGGTTTTAGCCGAAATTAGCTCCAGTTATGTACTGTTCTCCACTTTTAGTGGAGTTTTTCTAGTTGATATTGGGAATAACACTTTGGGAGGTCAATTTTTGACAAATTTGGGTGAAACAAGAGTCTACCTAGACTAATTTGAGCATTCTAGAGCCAATGGTGTAGATAAAAAAACCATTAGAGGCTTGGAAACACATGTATTTTCAATTTTGAGCATGATGAAAAAGAGGGACATGCCATTGGGAGTTGGACCAGCAGATGTAGCCCAGGAGGGGTGAACTGATTCATCATGCCTACTGTGCAAAAATTATGTGTGATTTTTTTTCTCTATTATACACTGTTGTAAAGTGTTATTTAGGCTTATTTTCATGCTTAAAGTTCACAAATTCATCTATGTTTCATGGTTAAAACACTCATTCCTTAAGCAAACAAATGGAGACAAATTGTACATGTTTTTATTAGTGAAAGGACACTTAGCACAACAAAATAATACACTCCTATCAGATTAGGTTGGTATCAAAGCTAGAGTTTAATATTGTTTAACTTTTTGCAAGGGTTTACATGCTTACTAGGCTCAAGCTTAAGAGAGGAGAAGGAAAATTGGTGGAAGCAAGAGGTTCTCAAAGGGAGCTACAAGAAAGGAGGGAAAGATTGCCACATTCTACAACACCTAGTTCACCTCCAAAAGAAGCAAAAGAATCTATAAGCATGCCTCCAGGAGATGAAGAAATCCATGAAGAGGTGGATCCCAAAGAAGAAGAAATGGTGTTCAAGAAAGCATTCCTTGACATGATTGAGATGGTGAGAGTCCTTTGTCAAGAAAGGAATTAAATAATAGAAGGAGAAGGATCCAAAATTCACAAGGAAGGTTAGGGATCATCAGGAGGTAAAAAATATGAAGATAAATCAAAGAAGGGCAATGGAGGAAATGGAGACAGTGGAAAGTCACCATCATCACCCTCATCTTCATCCTCATCATCCTCTACTTCATCTTCAGTACATCAACCATCCAAGTCAAAGAACACTGGTAAAATTAATTTTCTAAAAATTGATGTTAAGATTGAATTTCCAATGTTTAATGGTGAAGTCAATGCAGAAAAACTTGATAATTGGATTAGGAAATTGGAGGTATATTTGAGAATTCCGAACCTTCAAGATGATGATACCAAAATCCAACTAGCTTCATTGAGGATGGAAGGTGCAACACTTATTTGGTGGGAAGCCAAGACAAAGGAGGAGATCAAAAAGCTTGGAAAGATTATCCTATCATGGATTGATTTCATTACTGTAATTAAAAAATAGTTTTACCCATTAGCTCACATGCATAAAGCCATAATGAACTGGTAAAATTTTAGACAATTGAAAGGATAAAATGTACAAGGCTACACCCAATAATTTAGGAGAAGGTCTCTCTTATTAGGGGTAGATTTGCAGAGCCAAGATACTTTTCTCAAGTACATAGGAGGCTTACATATCTACCTTAAATATACTATCCTCATGTTTAATCCTACAAGTCTAGATGAGGTATGTGTTCAAGCCACACATCTAGAAGCTAGAGGGAAAAATAATTTTGAAGAGGGTAGAAACAAATCTTTCAAGGGGGAAAAAAAAGAGAAGACCTCAAAAGGAAAAGGAAAAAATAATGCACCTGTCAAGAAAGAGGGAGAGAAAGTGGTTTGTAAACATTTTTCAAGAGATGGCCATGAAGAGAAAAATTGTTGGAAATTACATCCTAAAGAGATACCCACGTATAACAATAACAAAGTGAAGTAGAAAACTGCAACTACAACTCAACATGACTTAGGAGAGGATTCATGTGATGACACTAAAATTATAGCCATGGGCTTGAAGAACATGAAGGGGAAAGAAATTGAAAAAAAACCAGTACTATTACATCAAACTGTCACATACAAGCTCCAAATGAAGAAGAGAGAATTGAACTATTTCATGTGAGGGTCATATCCAAACATACCAAGATTGACACACTGCTTGATAGTGGGTCACAAAAAAATTAATCTTTGAAGACTTGGTCAAGAAAATTAATCTTGAGATTGTTCCACATCCAAAACCATATCCACTTGGTTGGATTTGTAAGGATGCAAATTTACAGGTTTCAAAGAAGTGCATATTGCGCTTTGCAATAACTGCACATTTTGTTGACATGGTTGAATTAGATGTGGTTCCACTTGATATTACATGTATTGTGTTGGGTAGTCCTTACTTGTATGACAGGAAAGCGATCTTCCATTTCCATGAGAAAAAATAACGTTTATTCAAAGATGGCAAGGAGTTCATTGTTAGAGCACATTGCAAGAAGACAAATATTGCAATGGTAAATGTTGGATAGGTGAAAAGGTTGGTGAATTCAAGTAAGAATTTTTTTCTTCTAATGATTAAGCCTAAAGCTTATGTTAATCATGAGAAATTTGAAGATTGTGATCCTAAGTTTAAATCATATTTATATGATGTAGTTGATGCACATCATGAGATGTTTCATGAGCCAACAGGATTGCCTCCAAAAAGGGAGATTCAACATGAGATTTAGTTGAAACAAGATTGTCCTCTTCCAAACATCAGCATGTATTGCATGTTGATAATGGAGAATGTTGTAATAAAGAGGAAAATCAAGGACATGTTGGAAAAGGAACTCATAAGGCCAAGCACTTCTCTGTGTGGTTCACCCATAGTCTTGATTATGAAGAAATATGGGACTTGGCGCATGTGTGTAGGCTTCAGAGCTTTGAACAAGATAACAGTAAAGAATCAATACCCACTCCCAAGGATAGATGATTTACTTGATCGACTGAAATAAGCAAAGTTTTTCACTAAGTTAGATTTACGAAGTGGATATCATCAAGTAAGAATTGTAGAAAGTGATATATGGAAGACTGAATTCAAAACCAAACAAGGACTCTTTGAGTGGTTGGTTATGCCATTTGGTTTGTGTAATGCGCTGACGACTTTCATGTGTGTTATGGATAATGTTTTGCATCCATTTATTTATGAATTTCTGGTTGTGTATTTAGATGATATACTCATTTTCAACAAAACACGAGAATAACATCTCTTGCATGTAAAAATGGTACTTGATGTTTTGAAGAAAGAACAATTATTTCTTAAGATGTCAAAGTGAGAATTTGGAAAGACTTCTCTGGTTTATTTGGGACACATTGTAGGAGGAGGCGAGTTGAGAATTTATCCTTCTAAAGTGGAATACATTGTGAATTGACCCACTCCCAAAACAGTAACCGAGTTAAGAAGTTTCTTAGGCGCAACTCAGTATTGGAGAAAGTTTATTGCTAACTTTTTTGCCATAGCAGCTCCTATGCATGCAGTGAAAAGTGTGAAGAAAGGATTCTAATGGGGAGGCAAACAACAGAAATATTTTGAAGCTTTAAAAGACAATATCATTTCATCTTTGGTTCTTGCATTACTGAATTTGAGACAACCATTCAAGATATAAACCGATGCTAGTGATTATGCCATGGGCGCAATACTTTTGCAGCATGGTAAGCCTATCACTTTTCATTTTGAAACATTCAATGGTGCTGTAACTAATTATCCCACATATGAAAAAGAGATGTATGCATTGGTACAAAGCGTCAAGAAGTGGAAACACTACTTTATGGGTAAAGAGACGATTATACATACCGATCACCAACCATTACAATACTTGCAATTGCAAACAAAATTGCAGCAATCACGACATTTCAGGTGGATGGGATTTCTTCAACAGTTTCACTTAGTTATAAGGTACAAGAAAGGTATTTTCAATAAATTTGCTGATATGCTTTCAAGGCCAATTATAAGTGCTTATACTTTACTTAAAAATGATTCTATTGTACATGAGAGTTACATAGAACAATATGCATCTGATATTGATTTTCAAGATATGTATGCTAGTTTGAGTGAAGGGAATCAAGTTGAGGAAAATGATTATCACATGCATAAAAATTTGCTGTTTCATTTGGGAAAGCTGTGTATACCACAAGGAGAGAGACTTAGTGTCATGAGAGAGGCTCATTCGTCTCTTATTGCTGGACACTTTTGGGTAAGCAAAACAATGGCGCATCTACAGAAGTATTTCTATTGGCCTCGCATGATAGATAGTGTGCCGCGTTTTATAAGAGGTTGTTCTATTTGTGAAATACGCAAGCCTAGCAATAGGAAGCTTGGGTTGTACACGCCACTACTGGTACCATCAAGGTCATGGGAGAGTGCCTCCATGGAATTTGTTGGAGGTCTACCTATGTCAAGAAAACATCATGATTATGTTTATGTAGTTGTGGATAGATTCAGTAAAATGTGTATACTTATGCCATGTAAGAAACCATTACTGCTGAACAAACTGCTGAACTTTATTTTCAACATGTATGGGTTCATTATGTTTTGCCAACTTCTATTGTTAGTGATAGGGATTCCAGGTTAGTTGGGAATTTTTGGTCCATTCTTTGGAAGATGATGGACACAAAGTTGAAAAAGAGTACTGCTTTTCATCCACAAACTGATGGCCAAACCAAGGTGGTGAACAGAACTGTTGGGCATCTATTGAGAGGATATTGCAGCAAAAATATAAGTTGTGGGATGGACAACTACAATACATTTAGCACGCTTACAATCGGGCCAAGAACTCTTCTTCAACTACTTCACCTTTTGAAGCCTGCTTTGGGTATTTGCTGAAATCACCATTAGACTTCATCTTTGAGAAGGATGTTGCAATTGATGGGCATAATGATATTGACAAGGCTCGAAAGTTCATTGAGAAAATTTAGATTATTCATCAACAAGTTCAAGAACAACTTGATAAGAGTCAAAGAAAATACAAGGAGAGGCATGACAAACATAGATTTGATCACAAGTTTCAAGAAGGAGATGAGGTATGGTTGCACATAAGCAAAGAAAGGATGCAAGGAGAAGGTAAAAATCTCAAGCCCATTTTCTATGGTCCATTCAAGATCATAAAATAAGTTGGTAATAATTCATTTCAACTTGACTTGCCTTCATATATGCAAATGTATTTCGTTGTCAATGTGGAAAATTTACGTTTGTATGAGACTCCTTTGATTGATGATCAAGGGAGTGATATTTAGCTGCCATCTATAGAAGATTTCTCGCCAGAATTTCTGGATGAGCTCAAGGAGGATTCCATCCTTGATAGGAGGACACACACTTCTAAGAGGGGAAGTGTCGATTATCTTCGAATTGGGCTCAAGGGCAACAAACCAAGTAAGGCAAGGTGGATGGAAGTTGAAAAGGCCCGAGGGAGATATACCCTCATCTTCTAAATAGGTAATTAAAGTATTTTGGGGTCCAAAAGCTTTCCAATGGGGAGGTTTGATCAGGAAATCATATGCTATGATAAAAATGGAAAGTGCTCGAAACTATACTAAACCTGAGCAACCAGAAAGGTCTCGTCATTGCGATTTTGGCATCGGGAATGGTTCGAAAAACCGATGTCGTATGAGGAATATATCGCATTCTGTTCGTTTTCCTAAACATCTAAATTTTTTGTGATAGGGTGACTGGGATGCCTTGTCAGAATGCAGGTATAGTCAGCAGGTGGCATATGCTGGGAATATTCCTTTTTCTGTAACCCAATCAGAATCTGCCACGTGGCTGTGCCTGGGCCGAATATTTGGTTGAACGTGTTTTTTGAAGCACCATTGGATGAGTGACACATGGCAAGCCCGGAGGCTACCACATGTCCTCAGGAGGTTTGACCATAATTTATTTTAGGTTTGGGGGTTCGACCCCACGACCTCCGGCATGCCTGCATAGATCTCCAACCATCTCCGCTATCTAATGTTTCTTACCATAATTGTTTTCTGCATAAAATTATGTTGTTAAAGTTTCTAAGTTGGGGGGGGACCACCAATGGTCACAACCAGCTAGAGGTCCCAAAACAGTGGTCACATGACATTAAAACCCACAACATCAAACCATTTAACTGGCAGCTACCTCAATCCATAACTCTGGAGGTTTCGACGGTGGTCACATGTCACCCCGTGACATAAAACATTAATATGACGGTTGTTTGTAATGTAACCTCTGGCGGTAATTACTGCGTTCACATGCGAGGAGGTAACAATGTATGTGAAGGTTGCGGGTTCAAGGATTATCCAACTATATCATTTGGACATAGTTTTCACATGCGCTATAGTGGCAATGAATGCCACGATTTTCGGAACTATGTGACTCCGAGTTCTGTTCCATATGTGGAGTTTCAAAACATTTAAACCGTGTAGTTTAAGGCGGGGGTTCAGCATGTGACTACCTCGCCGAAACCACTTGCTGTTAATTCAAATGGTATTTTCCATTGGAAATCATGGAGGTGCCCTAAATTTGGGGTTTTAGCCTAAATTAACTCCAGTTATGTACAATTCTCCAGTTTTAGTGGATTTTTGCTAGCTGATATTGGGAAAAACACTTTGGGAGGTAAATTTTCGACCAATTTGGGTGAAACAAGAGTTTACCTAGACTAATTTGAGCATTCTAGAGCCAACGGTGCAGAGAAAACAACCATTATAGGCTTGTAAACACATATATTTTTAATTTTGAGCATAATGACAAAGAGGGACATGCCATTGGGAGCTGGACCAATAGATGTAGCCTAGGAGGGGCAGACTTCTTTATCATTCCTACTGTGTAAAACTTATGTGTGATGTTTTTTATCTATTATACACTGCTGTATAGTGTTATTTAGGCTAATTTTCATGCTTAAGTTCACAAATTCATCTATGTTCCATGGTTAAAACACTCATTCCTTAAGCAAACAAATGGAGACAAATTGTACATGTTTTTATTACTGAAAGGACACTTAGCACAACAAACTAATACACACCCTTTAGATCAACAAGTCCCTATTTCATTGCCCTATTTCCTTGGAAATTATCACCTATTATTTAGGGAAATTCCCCATCCATAATTGTGCAATCCCCACTGTTGGGCAATTTATTTGAACAAATTGCTGCATTAAATTATCGACCAGGGAAACTCGTGAGCTTGTGATGGTGCCAGCAATATATATGCAAGAGTAGGCAACTAACTCTATGTCTAACTAAATTATTTATGATTCAATATAATATGCAAGGGAAGAGGCTCCTAACTAAGGAGGTCCCGGTTGTCCTTCCCTACAGTATCATAGAGAAATCATTCATAAAACCAGAAACTTGAAATAAAGACAAGAGAATGAACTTTAATTGTTGTTCAGATTCAAAGAGAGAGAAAGACTAACTTAGTCTTTTGATTGTCCTCTCATGTACTAATTCAAACTAAACTAAGATCCATTCATAAGCATAAGAAATGAAATGACTTGAAACATAAAAGCAAAAGAATGAATTTCAATTATCATGCAAATCAAATAGAGAGAGAGCCTAACTTAGACCCTTGGATATCCTCTCACATGTTGATAAGATTCTAATTTAAAACTCATTCATCAATCACAAACAAATCCTTAAACATCTACGCAATGAAATGAAACAAAATCTAATATGAAATAAAATGTTTCTCTCATCCTTTTAGAGTGAGCTCAATTCTCTTAAGAACAAGACAAATTATTCCATATACTACATTAAGGAAACTTATATCTAAAACTACATAATTTCCATAAATTCATATTCTACATTAACACAATTTACATCTAAAACTACATAATGGAAATATATGAAAAATAAAGCTTTATTCTATTCCATCATTAATTGGATACAATGCTCTAAGAGTCCTCCCCTTGGAATGGAGGAGGTACTCCTATTTATACAATGAGATGAGATAACAAACTCATAATGATGATCCACTAATTTCTCTTTTAGTTCCATACATTTCTCAACCATCTAGACACATAACCCTATCCTCCATGATCTCCTCCATGATCTTTTCCATGAGGTTTATCTTCTTAACTTCGAATTTGATCATCCAAAGCCACATAAAGGTGTCTTGGAAGCTTCCTTTGAGCCTACACATGTCAACAAACTCATGCTAATTGTTCGGTATAAGTATAAGCATATTATTTTCTAAGTTTTAGCCATAAATTCACTTTAAAATGTTAAGAATTAATAAACTTTGGAAAAACATAGTTATGACCCAATAATGAGGTGAATGTAATGATATGGAGGTGGAATGGAGGTGACATGAAGGTAAAATGTGAAGATATTGATGAATAATGGAGTGAAAATAGGGACTATTTTGAGGCCCAACACCCACAGGCCCTTATCTGAATGCATGCACCATTTGTACAACATGGATAATTATAGAACTAATAGTACACTACCCTTGAACTCCAATCTCAACTAGGTAACTCAAATTTCATGCATGCATGGTTAATTATTAGCTGATTGATCAATTAATTGGTTGAACACTGAATCTGAACCCCACTGTTATACCTCCTACTAGTTCATCTAATAGTTGGAACTATTTTACCTAACCTTAACTCAATTTAACTGAATTAAATTGTTACAACTGAAATTAAACTCAACCTAGGCTTATAAAATTTAGGAATCAATATACGCAACTCAAGTTAAGCCCTCAACTTGAATTAACTAAGCTAACTGAGTGATAAAAACTCAGTTAACTCATTCAAATTTTCTTGTGATGTGGAATTTTGATTTTATCCTAATTTAATTCAAGGGAAAATTAAATTAGGATTTTCTTGTTGCAATTTCAACAACGGTTTTTGGCCTTCAGTGGCTTTGAGAAAACTGAACTGTAGCCTTGCTGCAACTTTGGGGATTCACGTATAATACCTTGTAGCCTTGATGCAACATTGGGGTTGCATGTATAGTATCTCACATTGAAGCACAAAATTAACCAACCAACGAATTCTCTGATCGTTATGCTCATGGACCACCATTCCACTCATAACTAAAATGCCTTCTGCTATAACTGAAGAGACATATGTCAATTTAGGAGAAAAAGGGAGACCAAACAGATGTCGCTCTAATTCACTCTATATATGTCGAGAACATAAGAAAATTGTAGACGAAACCACATAGTGAACTGATTCAAAAGAAATGCTTATCGACATAATTAAAAAAATGAAAACAACAATTTTTATATTAAGAGGAGTTATAAAAAATAGAAGCTATAACCAAAAATATACTGCATGTTAATTTTTTTATGTGAAAAAATAAATTCCATATTCCAGTATGGCATGTTAATCAAAAGTTTTATATTTAAAAAATGAAGAATAGTAAATTTCTATATTAAAAGGCATTATAAAAAATAATATACTAAATCTTAATTTAAAAAAAAAAAAAAAAAAAAACAGTGAATTCCATATTAAAATATAGTAGAGAATGATAATTTTACAATTGATATGGAGGTATGACAAAACATAATAAAATTATATTTGGTAGAGAATGGTAAGTGTTCATTTGATATGGAAGTACAACGAAAAAAATAAATTCTATTTCTAAGAATTTTTAAGATATGTACTGTCAAATGTTTTCCATATTGAAGTTTATATAGTCTAATTTTTTTCATACCAAATCGAATTCAAATTCAAACTCGAATTTGAATTTGGTAACCATATACTGAACCCTTAATATCTCTCTATTGTTTTGGATATGATGGGCTTACACCTTCTTTAGTGGGCTTTGTAGCATTTCAGGATGTATATTATTATTTTTATCTAATATTTAGAAACAAAGCAGAGAAGATTGAACTTAATTGTAAGAGAAAAGGTTCATGAAATGGGTTAGTTGGAATGTTTTCTTCTCTTCTTTAAATGTTGCAACATTATATGGGTGTTTAAATGGATTGTTGACCAATCCAATATGGGTTTTTGTTACACATATCTATATTCATACTAATGCACATAAGACAACAAAGGATGGTGAACCTTGAGATCCAATTATTGAGCTTCCACCAACTATTCAAAATGATATAGTTGTGCCACAATTGACAAAAGTTTACTATAATGGAAATAAATGCAATGTAAGAGAATTATGATGAACTTGGACTTTTGGGATTCTAGAGAGGTGTTACTTGACCCTTGTCATGGTGAGCAATACTTTTATCTAGTTTATGATTTATGAAAGTTTATTGAAGCATATTAGAGCCAAGTGTGCCTTGAACAAGAAGGCCTTGAAAGCGTGACATGCATTTGATAATTGTAGTTTCATTTATAGTTTCCCTAAGATTTAATAGCATATTGCAATGCTTTGTGGTATTGTAAATGAATTCTATTTTCATTTGTTATTTGGAGAACAAGAGAATTTCATCTTTCATATCATAAAGCATATCAATTCATTCCAAGCAAAAAAATATCCAATCTTGAAAAGAAGGTGGTCATGGTACACAAGTTGCATAAAGTTATCTCTCCGTTACAATAGAAGAAGAGAATAGGGAAAGGTATGAAGAATTTGTGTTATATTTCTTGAATATTATAAAATTAAATAGAGAGATAAAGGTTTGGACATCACTCATCGATATAGCGATGCATTTTTTATGAAGCCGACACACTTTATTTTCCTTCTTGTAAAAATGGTTGAATCTGATGGATTATTAGAGTTACTAAACATTATAATACTCCCTACTATTCATAACATAGTCAACATCAACAAGGTCACTCTTATTGATATTCAAACCTATTTACAAAATGCATAAGAAAAGATTGAGTTTATGCAACTTCAATCTCAAATCCAACAAGATGAACTAAAACAATGGAATCAACATTTTACATTGGTTCTTGTTCAAAACAATTCTATGTTTGAGATTGATTCCCATTATAAACTAGCACTTAATTAGATCAAATATGTCACTTTAGGAGCATATTCACATGAAAATGCAAAGGCTCCATTTGAAATTCCCAATCCCATCATTAGAATTTAGAAATAAATTAGCAATAATCACATAACTGGTCTCAGTTATAAAAAGGAAGCGTTCCTTCACATTCCAAACTACTCCAAACCAATCCATTATTAGAGTGGTTTATTTATTTATCTAGGACAATTCAGCTTCACCTGCTCCACAACCACTTCATATTCTTAGATGCCATCATTGTGATTAGGTTGGACATGTGAAATATTAATGTTTTGATCTGAGATTTTGGGAAACAATACTCATATTTCAGAAATATTTTCTAGACATAAGATTGCTGTAAGAGAAAATATTCACCTTGAATGGATTACTTCTTGACAATGATATTAAACAACCAAGAAGATATATCAGCCATACCTCATAGTTCATTCTCGAGTATTGACATGTCATGCAGTTGGAATATATTCATCTTTTCACTTGTATTTGATGGGGGGGAATTGATTATCAAGTAATCGATTCAAAGTTATATCAAGTGATCCTGAGCCACATCCATAACCAAAGTTTGCTACCATAACCTAGAGCTAGAGTTAGGCAGAGCCAAATTCAGAGTTGTAGCTAGAGATAGACTCATGTTCCATGAATGTGATTTGCTTGATGACCAGCCTTAAACCACCACTAACAGAATGTTTCTGCGAGTCACTTCATCAATTTGTCGTGATATTCAAACCATCATTAGGGATATTCTAGCCATATTTAGAATTGTTTTAGGAATTTCTTCCAGCCAAGTTACAGAGTTGGTGGTCAGATTTAAACCACCACTATTAGAGGACTTCAACTTCTGCTACCTCATTTTGTTTGTGGTATTCCTTAAACAAACAAATTTAGAGAACACATGTATACATTCACTGCTATCCACCTTTGTATTTAAAATCTATTCTTGGACTTGTATACACTCGGTTAGTGTCATTTTTTGCATCCTTCCACCAGTGATCAAATAAACTCTTTTAATGTCATGATAGGGTCTCATTTTTAAATTTTTGTCATTCCATTAGGTCACCATGCAAACATTTGGTCACTTGGTGCAATTTTAGGTCCGATCTCACTCCTTTTAAAATTTTACTACTTGCTGGCTCATTTCACCACTTTGCTAAGTGTACCATTAGTCATGAGTTTTCATCATCATTTCAGTCATTTTCATCATGGTTTCATTCAGTCATAGTCTCCATTAGGTCTTTAGAGTTCCAAGGTCATCAAATTACCATTTCATGCATAAAATCCAACAAATGAAGGAGTTCCAATAAATAAATTTCATCGGTAACTTTGATTTGTAAATTTTATTTCACAGAAAATACAATTTTATTTTCATAATTTGTAATAAGATCTCAAGGTTCCAAGTAGTCGCACACTCAAATTTACATCATCATATAAGCTGAAGTTCCAAAAATTCAATCAGTGTTCCTAAGCCATCAAAAGATGAAGTTCAATGATCTAATTCAAAAATTAAAGATAAAGAGCAATGTAAAGTCAATTTCAAGAAAGGGAAATGTGGGTCCCAATGCCTATTTATGAAATTTAATCAAATATAAAATTTCATCAAAGACCAAAGAGACACTCATTTACATCCTCATGCATTGAGCTCTCAACCTCCCTAAGTCAAAAAATCAAATTTTGAGCAAGAAAATCGAGTTTTTTGGAAGGAGTTGTGCTCCTGCTTGAGGCACTGCACTTTTGACAAAGAAGGCATTGCACTCCTGCTTGAGGCGCTACGCTTTTACCTGGGAAGTGCTACGCTTTGGCCAGATTTCACCCACAACTTCAAATATTCTTTGTAAGTGGTCCAGTCATCAAGCAAGGGTTTTCTTAGTCAATTGTAAGTAAGTTACACCTCTCAAAGCTCTCCTTTTAGTTTATGATTGTGATTTTATGGTGCAAATATTCCTCACTCACCATTCCAACTTTTGAGCAAAGAAACCCTAGCTTTCACCATTGCAAGTCAATTTTATTTCCCCTAGACCCTATTTTCCCTTCCCACACTCTAGAATCACTCTCCCTATCCCTACATCACCTTATCTCTCATTCCCAAGTCCCATTTCCTAAAACACTACTCCTAGGTTGCATTTTCCTAGGCAGTCACACCATATCCTTGTAATAAAATTCCCTACCCTATCTCCCTAAATTTTTTCTATCCCCTCACTATTTTTACAAGAGTATTGATAAAATGTCCTACATAGTGTAGCACAGAGAGTATAAACATCAGATGAAAAACATCTTCCATCACTTTCTAATAAAAATAATTGTCCTTCATCATATCAATTAGCTAAACATTGCATGGGAGACCTTCATTGAGAATGATGTCTTTATTACTCCACCACCTTAGCCTGCTAGACCAATTCCACCACCAACATCAGTGTCTCAAAGACAAACAGGGTCATCTAGCAGGGCTACAATGAAAGAGGCCAAAGAAGCCAAAGAGGCCAAAGAAGTCAAAGAAACCAAAAAGGTCAAAACCTACCAGAGGGGACCTATGCAAGTGTTTGCTCCATATATTGTGGAAGGGGCCTTGCCTTCTTCATCAACAAAGTAGGGAAAACAAAAGCAAGAAGAGCCAGTTGTCCATGAAGAGGAAGACCTTCATGAGGAAGAAATAGGTTTTGAGTTGATGACATTAGGAGAATTTTTAGGTCTAAAATGGGCCTCCTAAGGAAATTATAAAATAATAGTGGAAATAATAAAATAATATTTCATTACATCATCAAATTTTAGAGGGAAAAATAAAAAACTACTTTTTCAACTCATATTTTCAACTTATCTCCCAAATTGTTTACTAAAATTTCGAGCGAGAGTACTCGTTGGATGCAAAATTTAATTCCTCATCCAAGGAGTACCCATGTTGAATAATTTCGATGGGTCTTGTTACACGAAAAATGAGAAATACATGACAAACGTGATTGCAATCATGTTTTTTAATGTATTTCTCAATTTTTGTGTAGCAGGGTCCATCGAAAGTATGCAACATGGGTACTCCTTGGATGAGGAATTAAATTTTTCATCCAACGAGTACTCCCACTCGAAATTTGAGTAAAAGCTTTGGGAGATAAGTTGAAAATACGAATTGAAAAAGTAGTTTTATTATTTTATTAAATTTTAATCTTTTTACTCTTTTACTTAAAAAATGGTGAATAATCCCCCATGGTTGACATCATCATCTTGAATCCTATTGGTTCTTATAAAGTTTATTTTTGTTGTACATTTTTCTTAGGAGGCCCATTTTAGACCTCAAAATTCCCCTAATGACTTGGATGACCAAGATGATCATGAGGCCTCAAAGCTGATCATCAAAGAGAAGGATGCCATAATCAAAGAATTGCAGGACAATATGGCAAGAGCCTAGTTTGTCATATCATTCCTTGAACAAGAGAACACACAACTGGAAGACAAGCAGGTACTCATGGAGTTAGAGTTGCTAAAGGAAAAAATACAAGACATCAAGGGTAAGGCAATGATGGCACCTAATGACTTTGACCATGAGATAATAAAACCATCAAGTCAAGACAAAAAACAAGAGGTCTTAAGAGAGCTTTAGAGCAGAAGAAACATCTGGTAGAGCAACTTAGTTTTGAGGAAAGGATTGCAAAGGAAATTGAAGATGACAGAGAGGTGTGGCTTGACAAAGTTAACCTTCACCTTGAGAAGCTCCTCCATAAGGCAAATAAAGACAATGAGATGCTCAGACACATAGCCAACATGTGCATCACTAGAAACAAGATCTGCAACATTAAGCTCAAGCAGTCAAAGGACAAATACAAGCGAACCCCAATCAAGAAAAAGGAGGAGGATAAAATTGAGATTCTTGCTGATGCCTCCCTGATTGATTGAGAAATATCATCAGAACTTCATCTACCAATTTTTAGGGTCTTTTGGTAATTTTTTGCAGTTTTGGGCATTTTGAAAATTTTTGACCCACTTTCAGCACAATCCACTTGTAAAAAACACAACACCTAGGGTGCTGGGATTTTTCTAGGAGCCTCCAAATGACAAATGGTCACCACCATTGGATTCAGAAGGCCCTATACATAAAATTTTGATTATTTTCGTATCAAATTCTGACAGGGAGAAATGGCCAAAAAGATCCAAAAAATCACCTTTTTGCCTCATTTTTCAGGCTGGCGCTGTGCTTTTGATCAATCTTGGGAGATTTTCCGTTTTTAGGACCTTAAATTCATAATTTTTAGAACTTAAAGGAATTTTTGGAAACTAGACAAGAGCATATTTCCAATGAGCTATCTTGGGCTCAATTTTGACTTAAGAAAGTCCTACAAAAGTGACCTTGAAGTTGGTGCTGCGCTTTTACCAATTCACTGATATTTTCCAAATTTTGAATTTTTCTTAGTTGGTCAATGGATTGAATGCGTTTTTATTGATGTAATTGATGAATGTAAATGTAATTATGTCACTTTTAGTTACTATAGGTATATACATTGGATAAAAATGTATTTTTGGGACAAATGAATCAGTTTCACCAAAGTTAGGGATGAGTTTGTTGACCTCCCTAGTCTTTGGGTCTCTAGTTGAGCATTTTGTGGATCAAATCCACAAGTCAGGGATTTGACCCCTGAGCTAGGGATAATCAGTTTTGGTCTATATTATTCACTTATTTTCTCATAGAAAGGGTTGGATGCTGTTGGATTGATCTTGTGAACACTTTTTGTAATCAGACTTTTGGCAAGAAGTAACAGGCCGAGTTGCATCTATTTTGATGAAATTATTGTGGTAATGTGATTTGACATTGTTTCCTCTTATGTTTTTAAAAATGTGTGAATTTATTGTGATTTAATATTCATTCCATCTCTATATGTTATTGTTTCCTAATTCAGAAATAAAAAATTCATTAATCTTGTGCTATGTTTTGGAGGAATAATTACAGTTTGTTTCATCTTCTTCTAGTAGAAAAGAATTCATATCTCTTATGATCTATTTTAAAACCATAGCAGTCTAAACCAATTCATTAGATATCATTTTTTGTTGAGCTACTTGCCTACCTTGCTCCATCAGATCCCTGGAATTCTGATCCTTGCTTGCCTTGACCTGATTTCTTCCCTGGAATATTCACCATCCAACACCTCAAAATCAATCAATAAAACCCCTATGCTACTATACCTAGCCTAGTATCTCATTGATATAGTCATATTGACTGATGTCCATTGGAGAGAGCTCTCTCCTCCCTAGTAGGTATAGCTACTTGGCAAACGATTGGTTTGTGGTTACCTTTGTTGGTCTCTTCTCAGCCTCAGAGATATGGTGGAGTGATAACATCTTGGCAACCATACTAGGGAAACGAAGTGAAATATATTCCCAGGAAAGAACGAAAAGGATCACATTTGAATGGTGATGGTGAAAAATGATCAGACACACAAAGGCTGAAATCATTCACCTCACGACTCCAGTGTCGAAGAATCCAAAGGTTCAAAATTTTCACGGTGACTCCACTATTCAAGAATTGGTAGTTTGAAGATATTATTGGTGACGTCACTGTTTTCAAAATAGATTCAATTGTTCGAAGGTATGCTCCTATGAATCGAGCTCATATTCCTATTTTTCCAAATTGTATTCCTTGAATAGATTGGCAATCAGGACTGTCAAAGTTTAAGGGACAGGATGGTGAAGATGCTAGTTTGCATTTGGTCAAATTTCATTTTCATATTCACAGACTAAAGATTGAGTTTCCTGAAGATTGTCTGATGAAGATGTTTATGGATACCTTGGAGGAAAATGTGAGATCATGGTATGAGATTCTACCATCTGCTATTTTATATTCTCTAAAGGACTTTCATTCAATTTTATTTCAACATTATCAAAGCTCTAATTCTTCCTTGTTGATGATTGATAGTTGTTGTGAGTCTCTTTAATAATTTCATTGAGTTCCTTGAAAATTTATATCGGGATGAAGAGTGTCTAGATGATGAAATCATAGAAGCCCTATATGTTTTTTCCTCCCAACAAGAATTAGTAGCTTCCTCCTTGCATGAAAATGACAGGGACCAAGAAAGAGAAATGCCAATTCTTGATCCTGAAAGTGAAAATAATCAAGCCAATAATCACTGCTATAAAACTCAGTTTTCTCCTCTGTCTAAAGATGAGATAGATCAACTCTTGAACAATCATGTTACAACCCAAGCTAATGCAGGTTTGCAATGTTCACATAGTCAAGAATGTGTTAGTGAAACTTCTTCCATGGTTGAAAATGAAAATATGAGTTTAAATGATGACAATCATGAGATTGATGAAATTGTACAAGAAGTTGTTGTGAGGAAGCCAATTTGTGATGATGATTTCCTGCAAGGAGATCACCTAACAGAGACTGTTGTCTTTCATGGAGAGGATAAGGTTGTCACGTTTAACAATATTGAAGAATATTTTATGTTTAAGGATGATTTAGACTATGAATTTGAGGAGTATGAGCCTAATATAAACAACATGAAAGAGATAGAGTCATATTTTCCCATGCTTGAGGAATTTAAAACCAACACTCAAATAGCCGAAAGTCATACTTCCCTATGCCTTCCTATGGATAAAAAACCAAGTGTTCTTTTAGATCAGAATGAAGAGTGTGCTTGTGTTTTTGTTGGATCTCAAGACAAGGTAGAATTTCATAATTTTGAAGATCCTTTTACTAATTTGATACAGTTAGCAGGGAAGATGTATTTTCTTGTTTTCATGGATCGGAAGCACATGTTCAGTAGACACTTGGAGTGGCCTAGTTTTTGTTTTTTCTTCCTTCTCAAGGAAAGTGAGAGTAGAATTCAGGTAAGTAGCCATCTGCTGGATTGGTTACACTGGAAGGATCACTTCATATGATTGTACATATGTCTTTAGTAGGCAGGTGGTTGTCATCATGATTTGAAGCCCTCAAGTCTCAGTGATATGCTTCCATCAATAAGTTTTGTAAGTTTTTATTTCAGTCAGTCCAGTTTTGAGTCAGTTTATCGAGTCAAGTTTTCAGTATTCAGTATGGTTTTTAAATTTTGACTCCATTCCAAATGGTTAGGCTACTTGGTCTACGACGTTCTTGACACCTCCAAGGAGCTGTCATCCCCAGCTGGAGCCAATGTTAGTGTCAGTTTTTGCATCCTTCCACCAGTGATCAAATAAAATCTTTTCATGTCATGTTAGGGTCCCATTTTGAAATTTTTGTCATTCCATTGGGTCATCATGCAAAAATTTGGTCACTTGGTGTAGTTTTAGGTCTGATCTCACTCCTTTTAAAATTTTACTACTTGCTGGCTCATTTCACCACTTTGTTGAGTGTACCATCAGTCATGAGTTTTCATCATCATTTCAGTAATTTTCAGCATGGTTTCATTCGATCAAAGTCTCCATAAGGTATTTAGGGTTCCAAGGTAATCAAATCACCATTTCATGCATAAATTCCAGCAAATGAAGGAGTGCCAATAAAGAAATTTCATCAGTAATTTTGATTTGTAAATTTGATTTCAGAGAAAAATGTAATTTTATTTTCCTAATTTGTAATAAGTTCTTAGATTTCCAAGTAGCTGCACACTCAAAGTTCCATCATCTCATAAGTGAAAGTTCCAAAAAGTCAATTAGTGTTCCTAAGCCATCAAAAGATGAAGTTCAATGATCTAATTCAGAAATTAAATAAAAAGAGTAATGTAAGGTCAATTTAAAGAAAGGTAAATGTGGGTCCCAATGCCTATTTATGAAATTACATCAAGTATAAAAGGTCATCAAAGACCAAAGAGACACTCATTTACATCCTCATGCATTGAGCTCTCAACCTCCCCAAGTCAAAAAATCAAATTTTGAGCAAGAAAATCAAGGTTTTTGGAAGGCACTGCGCTCCTGCTTGAGGCACTGCACTTTTGACAGAGAAGGCACTGCACTTTTACTTGGGAGGCACTGTGCTCTTGATTCAAGCAATGCGTGTTTGCCAACTTTCACCCACATCTTCAAATCTTCTTTGCAAGTGGTATAGTCATCAAGTAAGGGTTTTCTTAGTCAATTGTAAGTAAGTTACACCTCTCAAAGCCCTCCTTTTAGTTTATGATTGTGAATTTATGGTGCAAAATTTCCTCACTCACCATTCCAACTTTTGAGAAAAGAAACCCTATATTTCACCATTACAAACCAAGATTTTTTCCCCTAGACCCTATTTTCCCTTCCCACACTCCAGAATCACTCCTGCTATCCCTACATCACCTTATCTCTCATTCCCAAATCCCATTTCCTAAAACCCTACTCCTAGGTTGCATTTTCATAGGAAGTCACACCATATCCTTGTAATAAAATTCCCTACCCTATCTCCCTAAGTTTTTCTATCCCCCACGACTTCACTAAGCTCCCTAACTCCCTTCCCTAATTCCCTAAATTTTCCTACACTTATCCCAACTCCCTAACCCTACTATCCTACCCCCTTTCCCTTCCCCTTCCCTAGGTTTTCAAAACAAGACAAATACTATGGAGGAGGAAAGAGATATTATGGAGGAGGATATGGACATAGAAGAGGAGAGGAGGAGACACCACAAAGGAGGAAGGATTTTGAGGCTTGAGCCATCCAACACTAGAGAATTGTTGGCCTCACCGATGACAGTCAATTGCTTCAAACATGTGGGTTGTTTTGACTTCTGTGAGGTGGTCCAAAGAGTACAACATCTCCCTGATTTGACCAAAGTTTTCATCTCTAACCTCTAAGACAACCAAGTGACTATTGCAGGGGTGACCTTCACCATCTCCACATATATTATTGTTGTAGCCACAAGGATACCCAATGTGGGTGAAAAATGGTTTAAGGCCACAGATCTAGATGCCCAACATTATGAACCATTTCTCAAGCCATGGTACAAAAATGAAGAAAATAAAGTCTTTCCTTTTAATCACCTACTTGATAGATTTGGTCCCATGATGAAGATCATCATGAAATATTTCACATGTGAGGGAAAATTATCCAGAATATACACCTATCACATCAGGTTGCTCATGCATTTCACTAGGGTTAAATTTCTCAACATCCCTCACTATTTGTACAAGAATATTGATAAGATGTCCTATATAGTGCATCAAAGAGAGTATGAACATTAGATGAAAAACCTCTTCCATCACTCTCTAATCAAAATAATTGTCCTTCATCATCTCAATGAGTTAAACATTGCATGGGATACCTTCATTGAGGATTATGTCTTCATTACTCCACCATCTCAGCCTGCTAGACCAATTCCACCACCAGCATTAGTGTCTCAAAGACAAACAGGGTCATCTAGCAGGGCTGCAGTGAAAGAGGCCAAAGAATCCAAAGAGGTCAAAGAAGCCAAAGAAGTCAAAGAAACCAAAAAGGTCAAAACCTACCAGAGGGGATGTAGACAAGTGTTTTCTCCACAAATTGTGGAAGGGGTTTTGCCTTCTTCATCAAAAAAGAAGGGAAAACAAAATCAAGAAGAGACAATTGTCCATGAAGAGGAACCTTCATGAGGAAGAAAGAGATTTTGAGTTGATGGACTTGGATGAACAATATTATCATGAAGCCTCAAAGTTGATCATCAAAGAGAAGGATGCCATAATCAAAGAACTGCAGGGAAACATGGAAATAGCCCAATTTGTCATATCATTCCTTGAACAAGAGAACAAGAAGTTGACAGACAAGAAGGTACTCATGGAGTTAGAGCTGCTAAAGGAAAAATGGCAGGACATTATGGGTAAGGAAATGATGCACCTAATTACTCTGACCGTGATGATAATCAAACCATAAAGTTAAGACCAAAAACAAGAGGTCTTAAGAGAGATTTAGAGCAGGAGAAACATGGGCCAGAGAAACTTAGTTTTGAGGAATTGATTGCAAAGGAAATTGAAGATGACAGAGAGGCGTGGCTTGACAGAGTTAACCTTCACTTTGACAATCTCATCCATAAGGCAAATAAATACAATGAGATGCTCAAACACATGGCCAACATGTACATCACTAGAAACAATATCTACAACATTAATCTCAAGCAGTTGAAGGGAAAATACAAGTGAACCCTAATCAAGAAAAAGGAGGAGGATAAACTTGAGATTCTTGATGATGCCTACTTGATTACTTGAGACATCTCATTATTACTTCATCTACCAATTTTGAAGGTTTTTGGGTAAATTTTTGCAGTTTTGGGAGCCTTGAAATGACAAATGGTCACCACCATTAGATTCATAAGGCCCTATACATCAAATTTGGACTATTGGCACATCAAATTTGGACATTATGATAGGGATAAATGGCCAAAAACATCCAAAAAATCACCTTTCTGCCTCATTTTTTAGGCTGGTGCTGCGCTTTTGACCAGTCTTGGGAGATTTTAGTTTTGAGGGCCTTATCTTCATCATTTTAAGAACTTAAGGGAATTTTTGGAAACTCGACAGGAGCATATTTCCAATGAGCTATCTTGGGCTCAATTTGGACTTTAGAAATTCCTTCAAAGGTGACCTTGAAGTTGGTGTTGCACTTTTGCCAAGGGCGTTGCGCTTTTACCAGTTCACTAATATTTTCCATATTTTGACATTTTATCAGTTGGTCAATGGATTGAATGCATTTTTACTGATGTAATTTATGAATGTAAATGTAATTATGTCACTTTTAGTTACTAGAGGTAGATGCATTGGATAAAAATGTATTTTTGGGACAAATGAATAAGTTTCACCAAAGTAAGGGACGAGTTTGTTGACCTGCCTAGTCTTTGGGTTTCCAGTTGAGCACTTTGTGGATCAGCTCCACAAGTCAGGGATTCGACCCCTGAGTCAGGGAGAATCAGTTTTGGTCTATATTATTCACTTATTTTCTCATAACAAGGGTTGGATGCTGTTGGGTTGATCTTGTGAACACTTTTTGTAATCATACTTTTGGCAAGAAATAATAGACTGAGTTGTAGCTATTTTGATGGAATTCTTGTGGTAATGTGATTTTACATTGTTTCTTCTTATGTTTTTTTAAATTTTTGAATGTATTGTGATTTCATATTCATTCCATCTTTGTATGTAATTGTTTCCTAAGTCAAAAAGACACAATTCATTAAGCTTATGCTCTGTTTTGGAGGAATAATTACAGTTTGTTTCATCTTCTTCTAGTAGAAAAGAATTCATATCTCTTATGCTCTTTTCTCAAACCATAACAGTCTAAACCACTTCATCAGATATCCTTTTGTGTTGAACTGCTTACCTACCTTTCTCCATCAGATCCTTGCAATTCTGATCCTTGTTTTCCCTGACCTATTCACCATCCAACACCTCAAAATCAATAAATCAAACCACTGTGCTACTATACCTAGCCTAATATATCAATGATCCAGTCATATTGACTGATATCCATTGGATATATCCCTCTCCTACCTAGTAGGGCTAGCTACTTGGCAAAACATTGGTTTGTGGTTAACTTCGTTGGTCTCTTCTCAGCCTCAGAGATCCGGTGGAGTGATAACACACTTCATTAGATTAAGGGGGGGAATGTTGGAAACATAATCCTTTGGGGTTATGTATATTTGGCACATTCAATTGAGTGGAGGGTTAAAAGCTTCAAGTGAAGGTCAAGAGCCATGAGAAGTCCAAGAGATCTCTTGGAATATGAATACCAAGGGTCAATATAATTATATTCATGTATATCATATGAAGTAGAAATGAACCTCATGTTTATCTTGGATTGGTATTATATTTTCATGAAATCCAACACATTGAATAAATTGGTAACCCTAATTGTATTAAGAAAAAAATATTTATTTATTATTACCAAAGTAAAATACTTTTGAGACAAGATTTCATTGCAATTTAATTAAAAAGATAAAAAAAGATTATTATATAAATAACAAATATTAGTATTATATTATATATAATAAATTTATAATTAGTCCATGCTTATCATTTTTTTTTCAATACTTATTACACATGTAAGATTTGACTGAACTTATGAGGTGCCGAGTAATTGTTTTGTGCAGGGTTTAGTTCCCACCAAGTATTAGGTTAAAATCTCATGGGAAGGGGTTGAGGATATGAGCCACAGTTTGGGGAATAAAACTATCCCAAGGGGCATCCAAGCTTGACTGAGCCTCACAAAATTCTGATGGGAGGATTATTCTTCCATCCAAAATTGAGGCTAACCCTAGCCAAAGCTTAGCCTAGTTCGAAAAACGAATTGAAAAAAATGATTGTGAGGGAAACATATAAATCATGATGAAAAGAACCCTATCCCTCTCATTTCATTGAAGTATCAATTGCTCAAATGGCACATTGACGGTTTCAATAGTGCCATGTCAACATTCCAATGTTTGGTTTGGAATATAATAATGATAATATTAGCAAATGTGGATTTTTCATAACAAAATATTCAAAGGTCCAAGTTTGTGATGGTTTTTCATGTTGAATACTTTCCTTACACATTTCTTTGTGAATAAATTTGGGCATTTTTCTAATTCAAGAGTTTCTTCCCATCTTAGGTCACTGTAAACGATTTTATTTTTGTATGCATAGATCAAATTTCATATTATATAGATCCATATCATTAACACCCCTGATAAGCATAATTATATATTTTTCTTTTACAATGAACGAAATCCACCTTTGTCTCAGTTTGAGGGCTAAAGTGAGGTTGTTGGTGTTGAACACCTAATCCTCCTAAGGTTAGTGTGGAAGGTGAACATTCAAAGAGGAGTCCAAGAGGCCACTTGGAATGTGAAACCAAGGGTAGCTCCAATGTATTATATATATGCATCATTGTGAATAATATTGCATCTCACACTTATCTTATCTTCTTGTGTGTTTACCATGCTTGCGTTTAACATGGTATCAGGGCTGGTACATTCATAACCAACTCAATCTTGTGTGAGCCACTTCTTTTTTGTCGCTTGTGTATGTTGAGATTTTGTGTATTTGGGGTAGCATCAGTTGTGATCTAGCTCCCAAATTTTGTGGAGGGACTAGAGTACACTTGATCTACAAGGCCCATAAATGGATTTGAAAAATTTCAGTTGGTATTCAAGTTATTCAAATAATTAATTATTTTTAATGGATTTCCTAAGTCTAACTTAGGAAAATAAAATAATTAATGTGAATTAATTAACACATGTGCTAAAATTGTCTTAAGTCACATGGATCAAGTAGTATTTTAATCTCAGTATTTGATGGATGATTTAATCTTGGCCGCTGAAGGGTTCAACAAAAAATTATAAGAGAAAGGCTTGAGGGTCATTTGAAGACACACAATTTCTGTAGAACTGAGGAATAGATTTGGAATTTTAGGGTAGGTTTGCTAAGAATTTCTAGTGGAATTTCCTATAGTGAGGGGTAGTATTGGCCAAGGGAATGTTCTGATTTCAGGGCCAAGAGATAGAAAGAGGCAAGAGGAGCATCCACAAGGACAACGCAAAGAGGCTTCAAAGCCATGTAGAGTAGCAGGGACAACATAGAGACAACGCAAAGG
>CM076575.1:1832432021-1832723483 GCA_034641835.2 Pinus albicaulis | reverse complement strand
AGCTGTTGAGATTGCAACAAGATGATGAGCTTAGTGGAAAGAGGTTGCCTTCACTAAGTGGGCCCGCAGGCTATTTTTGATGCAAAGTCTATATTTAGACTATGTCTATTTTTAGACATGTCGATCATGATTCCATTAGTTGCAGGATGCAATTTGTGGATGGTTGGTCAAGTTGGAAAAAATAATGGACTTCTATTTTTAGACATATTGGGCGGAATCTATTTTTAGATTGCCAGTCTAAAAATAGATATGTCAAGTATTATTAGCTCTTAATAATATTTGGACTATAAACATTATCTTATTCTCTTGGAGCACTTCAGTTAAGTGCACAGATGTGGCACAAGAGTTGACAGAATGAATTATGCTATTCCTAAGGGTTAAGTGGAGCTATTGCATGGAGAATTTAGTTAGAACTCATGTGACAGAGTTTTGTGGAGTTATTAAAGTATTTGATGGAGTTGTGTTCAGTTTAACTGAGTTAAACATAGTTGAGCTAGTTGTATCTAGTCTAACTGATTGATACACTAGTGAGAGTGGTGTGAATTAATTATTAATTAATTCACTAATTAATAACTCAATAATCAACTAAAGAATACATCAGTTAACTACAGTGCATGGACAGTTTCAGTGGAGACCAGTGAAGAGGTAGGTGAAAGATCAGTGTGACTATCAATTGTGACTATACTGGTGCATGAGTTTGCACCACACATTGATGGAGATGCCAATGAGGATTGCGCAGTGCATACCAGGTGGATTTGAGTTCATTCAGAGCCCATCTTCAGCAAGGATTGCGCAGTAGAAGCAGGCTAATAGGTGGCAGAGATTGGAGCATGTGTTTTGCTAGATCTGAGCTTGATTAGTGTGTAGCAATTGGAGATTGTACTGAGAGCTTGTGAGGAGATTTGTACAATGATTGTTACATGATCTCTATGAAATATAATATACAAATAATTGGGGGTTTTTAGCTTTAATCTTTCCCATAAAATATTGTGTTCATATGTGTGATTGTTTATGGTTTTAATGTGTGCATGCGATTGTTTTTATTTCCGCAATTAATGATCAATGGTAGAAGAGTTTTTTTATTGTGCATGAATTTAAAATAGTGTGTGATCAGGAGAATATTGATAAAATAACATATCAATTATTCAAATTTCTACATGGTATTGGAGCGATATTGATCATTGGAGCAATTGCAAAACATTGAAGCGGTTGAGTTTTGTGCTGGTGGAATTCGAATTTGCAGCAGTGTTTTCTTGGTGTCGAAGTTGAGATGTATTTCAACGGATTGTGATTGGAGTATGCCCTTGAGGGTATATTGAATTATATTACATGGAAGGACAGGATGGAGGCAGTGCTGGATGAAAATGGGTTGAAGGAGTTCATAGATGCAGAAATTCCAAAACTTACTTCTAGCGATGCTGTCGTACTTGACGTATGGCAAAAGAAGACAGCAAAGTGTCGAAGAATTCTGTTGGAAGGTGTGAAGGATCATATAGTGTCCAACCTTCATGGAAAATCTTCTCCATTCTTTATGTGGAAAGCATTGACAGACTTATTCCAAAGCAAGAGCGACCAGAGGAAGTTGGCGCTCAAGGATAAACTCAAGAACATAAAAATGGAGAAAGGCGACAGTATGCCCAAGTACCTCACGAAGTTCGTCGAATGCAGGGATGAGCTAGGAAGTGTGGGGGTGACTATTGATGATGAGGACTTGGTGAGCTTGGCACTCCTTGGGCTTTCGAAGAGTTGGCATTCCTATCAGGACTCTATCAATGGTCGGGAGAAATTTCCAGGATGGGAGCGACTTTGGTCGGATCTTGTGCAAGAGGAGATAAGGCGAAGTACCAGGGATGGATCTTCATCAAAGAACTTAGATGAAGAAAATTGCGCTTTCACTGCTAAAGCAAGGAAGGGGAAGAGAAAGAAGAATGCTTCTGAATTCTGTGCAAAAGGCAAGAAGCAGGACATGTCCAAGGTGAAGTGCTTTCACTGTCACCAACACGGACATTACGCCACTAATTGTCCACAGAAGAAGAAAAATAAGTAGGCTGCTAGATCTGCAGCTGGAGAGGCCTTAGCCTCGCAGTTTGAGCTGGATTTTTCATTGATCACATGCTTGGTCTCAATTATGATGGGTTCAGTGTGGTTTCTTGACAGTGGTGCGTCTTTTCATATTACCGGAGACAAAGATTTGTTTACTGATCTGGATGAGAAAGATCTTGCAGTGCACATCGAGATGGGCGATGATGGTAGATACAGTGCGACCAGTATCAGTACCATTTCCTTTGAGAGGGAGTTTGGTAAACCCTTCGTAAAGGAAGTGATGCATGTTATAGGATTGAAGAAGAATCTGATCTTTGTGGCAATGTTAGAAGACAAGGGATATGATGTTGTCTTTAGCGAGGGAAAGGCTTTCCTGCGTAGTAAGGCAACTGGTGAAACCCAGAGGATAGGGGTTTGAGTTAAGAAACTTTATCAATTGCAGGTAGATGGCTGTGCAGCAATGGTAGGTAAGGCAGAAGGAGTGGTGAGCTGAGATGATGGCAAGTTGTGGCACTGGAGATTGGGCCACCTTCACCATGGAGCTTTGAAGATACTGCAGCAGATTTATATTGGGCTTCCTAAGGGTACTCTTGCGCAGTCAGATCAATGCAAGGGATGTACCTTGGGAAAATTTGTGAAAGCCACCTTTCACGAGAAGGATAGTCGCGCCACGATGATCCTTGAGAGAAACTGGCTACGTACGTTGGTGGACCTTCTCGCAGCTTCCCTCCTCACACAGCAAAGCACAGGTACTATGTGATTTTTGTTGATGATTTTTCTCGGAAGTGCTGGATCTTCTTCATGCAGAAGAAGAGCGAGACATACTCAAAGTTCTGTGAGTTCAAGGCACTGGTTGAGAAAGAATCAGGGAAGCAGGTGAAGGCTCTTAGGAGCGACAATGGTGGTGAATTCAAGGACTTTTGCAGTGCAGAAGGAATTCGAAGAGAGCTCATAGCACCTCATAACCCACAACAGAATGGGGTTATTGAGCGGAAGAACAGAATGATCGTGGGTGCTGCACAGGCGATGTTGCATGATTAGGGCCTTCCCATACACTTGTGGGCCGAGGCATGCAATACTGCAGTATATGTGCAGAACCGTTGTCCTCACAGGATACTTGGAATGAGTACACCCGAGGAGGCGTTTTCTGGTAAGAAGCCTGATATTTCTGATTTGAGGATTTTTGGTTCACCTGTTTACATTCATGTGACTAAGGATGCCAGGAAGAAGCTCGAGCTGACTGCAAAGGTTGGGATATTTGTGGGGTACACTGATACGCCCCACAACTATCGTGTGTATTTTCCAGATAGTCGCAAGACTGTTGTGCGATGAGATATAAAATTTCATGAGGAGAAAGCCATGAAGTGTTCGCTTGAGAGGGAGCCACACTTGCATGCAGATGAGGAGCTATTAGTTACTAAGGATGAGCCTCAGGATGTGGATCAGTCACAAGAGGAGGTTCATGGAGTGGAAGAGACCACTCATGCAGCGCCAACCATCAGAGGGCGAAAGCGCACTACAGAAGTTGAGCAACTGAATCAGGATGCAGAGAACATTGTAGGAGCACCTACATCACAACACAGACAGAGAAAATCACCTGATCGATATACTGGATACATGGCTCTTATGAGCAAGTGTATCGTGACAGAGCCATCCTCTTTCGAGGAAGCTGTGGAGGATCCCGCATGGGTAGATGCCATGGTGGAAGAGTATGATTCAATTTTCAGAAACAGTGCATGGGAGATTGTCCCAAGGCCAGAAGGGAAATCAGTGGTGGGTTTGAGATGGATCTACAAAGTGAAGAAAGCAGCTGACGAGAGTGTGGAGAAGTGCAAGGCAAGATTTTTTGCTCGAGGCTTCTCACAGATTGAGGGGATTGATTATGAGGAAAACTTTGCACCTGTCACAAGGTATTCTTCCATATAGATGATTCTTGCTCTCTCAGCGCAGATGGGGTGGAACATTCATCATATGGATGTGAAGATTGCGTTCCTCAATGGAGTGATTGAGGAGGAGGTGTACATAGAGTAGCCCGAAGGTTTCAAGATCTTTAGCAGCGAGTCGCATGTGTGCAGGCTCAAGAGAGCGCTGTATGGGTTGAAACAAGCACCTTGTGCTTGGTACACACGGATAGAGAGTTATTTCACTAGACTTGGATTTTCCAAGAGTGAGGCAGATCTGAACCTATACCAGATTGTGGTGGAGGGTAAGTTGCTGATCATTGTAATTTATGTAGATGATTTGATTTTTATAGGTGATGAACTGTTGATACTCTCATGCAAGGCTGATCTTGCAAAAGAGTTTGAAATGAAAGACTTGGGCCTCCTTCATTATTTCCTGGGATTGGAAATTTGGCAGCGTAGTGATGGAATGTTTGTGTCTCAAGGCAAATATGCCCGGGAGATACTGGAGAAGTTTAACATGCATGGTTGCAAGCCTGTTGATACTCCTCTTCCTGGTGGTTGGAGGAAGGAGGATGCTACATCGGCGGTTGTAGTGGATGCCACTGTTTATCGACAGTTGGTGGGGTCGCTTATGTATCTAGTCAATACACGACTCGACATATGCTATGTTGTTAACTAGCTTTCACAAGCTATGGTTAAGCCTACCAAGATCTTTTGGAAGGCAGGCAAGCATGTATTGAGATATCTCAGAGGCACATCGGGATATGGATTATGGTACAGATAGTCGGATGAGGTGAGGCTATGTGGCTTCATGGATGCAGATTGGGCAGGATCCCAACGGACAGAAAGAGCACAACTGGAGGGATTTTCAGTATCGGGTCGACAACAGTTTCTTGGTACAGCAAGAAGCAGAGATCCATGGAACTCAATTCAGCAGAGGCCGAGTATATGGCAGCGAGTTTCGCTGCATGCGAGACTATATGGATGAGGAAGATCCTGGTCGGGTTGTTCGGTTCACACTTAGATCCTACTGTGATATATTGTGATAATAAGAGTTGCATCAAACTCTCGGTTAATCCAGTATTTTATGATAAATATAAACACATTGAAATTTGGTATCATCATATCAGAGATTGTGTGCAGCAGAAGATCATGTTACTTTCATACATTCCCACGGAGGATCAGGATGCTGATATCTTGACGAAGGCGCTCACCAGGAGCAAATTCGAATACCACAGAGGTAGGATAGGGGTGGCAGATAATCCTTATCTTGTTGAGAGGGAGTGTTGAGATTGCAACAAGACGATGAGCTTAGTGGAAAGAAGTCGCCTTCACTAAGTGGGCCCGCAGGATATTTTTGGTGCAAAGTCTATTTTTAGACTATGTCTATTTTTAGACATGTCGATCATGATTCTATGAGTTGCGAGATGCTATTTGTGGATGGTTGTTCAAGTTGGAAAAAATAGATGGACTTCTATTTTTAGACATATTGGGCGGAATCTATTTTTTAGATTTCTAGTCTAAAAATAGATATGTCAAATATTATTAGCTCTTAATAATATTTTGATTATAAACATTATCTTATTCTCTTGGAGCACTTCAGTTAAGTGCACAGATGTGGCATAGGAGTTGACAAAAGGAATTACGCTATTCCTGAGGGTTAAGTGGAGCTATTGCATGGAAAATTCAGTTATAACTCATGTGACAGAGTTTGGTGGAGTTATTAAAGTAGTTGATGGAGTTGTGTTCAGTTTAACTGAGTTAAACATAGTTGAGCTAGTTGTATCTAGTCTAACTGATTGATACACTAGTCAGAGTGGTGTGAATTAATCATTAATTAATTCACTAATTAATAACTCATTAATCAACTAAAGAATACATCAGTTAACTACAGTGCATGGACAGTTTCAGTGGAGACCAGTGAAGAGGTAGGTGAAAGAGCAGTGTGACTATACTGGTGCATGAGTTTGCACCACACATTGATGGAGATGCCAATGAGGATTGCACAATGCATACCAGGTGTATTCGAGATCATTCAGAGCCCATCTTTAGCAGGGATTGCACAGAAGAGGCAGGCTAACAGGTGGCAGAGATTGGAGCATGTGTTTTGCTAGATCTGAGCTTGATTAGTGTGTAGCAATTGGACATTGTACTGAGAGCTTGTGAGGAGATTTGTACAATGATTGTTACATGATATCTATGACATATAATATACATATAGTTGGGGGTTTTCAGCTTTAAGCATTCCCATAAAATACTGTGTTCATATGTGTGATTGTTTATGGTTTTAATGTGCGCATGCGATTGTTTTTTTTTCCGCAATTAATGATCAATGGTAGAAGAGATTCTGTATTGTGCATGAAGTTAAAATAGTGTGTGATCAGGAGAATCTCGGTAAAATAACATATCAGTTATTCAAATTTCTACAGCAACTAGGGCCATGCTGGGCTGATGCTGACCAAGAAGAGGCAGCGCAGGGGCAACATAAACCCTCCTAGGGTGACGCATGCCCTCCTAGAGCCATGTAGAGGTTGACATAGTCCCTCCAGGGAAATGCTGGGGCTTCAGAAGTGGCGCTGAGGGTTTCTAGGGTCAGATCTGGGCTGAGTCATCTAAATCCCATTTGAGGGTGTGGATCATTCAGATATTTGGCACTAGATCTTCAGGTTACCTGCAGATTTTATATCTTTTATTCTTTGTCGGGATTTCCAAGGTTGGAACCCAGATTTGTTGTACTTAGAACTACTTAATAATAAAACCCTCATATCTATTGAACTGGTTTTCCCACTTTGGGTTTTTTTGGGGACTTATGTCTGAAAATCCATGTGTCACTTTGTTGCATGAGTGAATTATGCAGTAAATGATGTGCATGTGTAGGCTGTAGTTGTGTTTATTTTCGATATTTTCTGAATCTAATTTCTGTAAATAACTTGTATAAATTAAATCAATTAGGAGGAAATAAACCAATACACTGCAGTAGAATTTTCACATGGTATTAGAGGGATAGCAGATCAAGCTGAATATCCAAAAAATCGGTTGAAGAATTTTTTTTTTGCAGGGTGGCAGAAGAAGCAGCAGATCTGGAAATGGCATCTTGAGAACAAGGGAGATCAGATCCAGGAGACAACACTGAAGCTGCATAAGGCCTTTAGGCTTACGTAGACCCTTCCCAGGGTAGTGTAAGGAATGTGTCACCTAGTCTAGGGTTACGTAGTCCACTTCTAAGTAGCATTGGGACCGCGCTTGGCCAGCCAGGATGACATTATCCAATTACTTCTCTTGTTTCAGAAATTTTTGCCAAGATCCGGAAGCAGTACTTTAGATCTTCAACAGTGCTGGTGGGGTAGATATTCTGCAGGTGCAGAGTTGTACCTAGATAAGGAAAAAAAGGTGGGATGAAGGTAGTCATTCAACAGATCTGAGCCAAATAGATCTAAGATTTTGATCAGGAGGATCGAAGAATACTGCTCGTTTGAGTTTTGGTGGAAGATTTCCAGGAGGGAAGTCAAATTTCAGCAGAAGCAACTACTAGAGGGTTTCTATTCACCAAGAAACCTAGATCCAAAGGGAGAAGTACTATTTCTTTCAGATCTGAGAAAATATGTCTTGATATGGACTGAGGGATCAAGATAGATTGGATGGCATGTCCAACTATGTTATCTGGAAGTCTAGAATCCTCTTAGTTCTGGATGAGTATGGTCTCAAAGATCATGCAGATAAGACAGTTGTTGTACCAGAATATGTAGATCCACTCAAGAAGTATGAAGTAAATCAAGCGCGGACGAAGCGTTTGATCATAAACGGAGTCAAGGATCACATGATTCCTCATATTGTTGGTAAGAATACAACACATGACATGTGGGCAACCTTGGACGTGATGTACCAAGGGGGCTCTATGAAAAGAAGAATTCTTCTTAAGAATAAGATGTGGATATTCCAAATGATGAAGGGTGAAGAGATAGATCCATTCCTCTTCAGACTTCAAGCTATCCATGACCAGCTAATTGACATGGGTGCTAATCTAGATGAAGGGCTCCTAGTGAGGAAAACCTTGAATTTTGTCTCTGAAGAATGGGAAACGTTTGTCCAGAACATTATAGGAAGGGAAATGTTACCATCATGGGAAGATATGTGGGCTATTCTCTACCAAGAGGAGATCAGGAGGATCACCAAGAAACAATCCATCAGTGGAGGAAGCGGGTTAGCCAGAGTGAAAAAATAAGAGGAGGAGGATGCAACCCTTGAATCAAGGGAAAAGAAACAAAGGAAGAAGAAGAAGGACCTCTCCAAGCTCCAATGCTTTAACTGTGGTGATCTTGGTTATTTTGCCAGCATTTTTCCTAAGAATAAGGAAAAAGGAGCTTCTGATTCCAAGGCTGCAGCAGCAAACGAAGATGTCTCTGATGATGATGCAGCCATGAGTGCTCATGCACCTCAAGGAAGAGGTGTGGTGACATGGATATATAGAGTATCCATAGACGAGTAGCGGGATCCTTGAGTTAGCCCTACTCTTGGATCACATACGAGCTACATGAGCCTTAAGACAATAGTGGGATGAGTTGGGAGATGGTTGCAAATTACCACATTGAAGAGAAAGAGGGAGATGAAGAGTTGAAGATTGAGCAATGTGATGCAAAGGCAACAACAATGTGAGAGGCTGATGGGACTTCAACAACGTAGAGAAGCTGGGCTCACGTAGTGCAGTGCTACAGCAAGATAATGTCTCCAGGGGGATAATGTGATTCAACATCCAGGAGGCTTCGGTGGTGGAGGGAATCTTGACTTGTTTGTCAAAAATTTGGGCAGAGTCTTTCATTTTTTTACTTCTCAACAATTGAGTTGCAGTGCAGCAGTTAGTAGTGGCAGTGCTATGGATAGGATGATGCAACAATTTGAGAGGGAGTTGCAGTATAGATGTGGCAGTGTCAGTGGTAGTGGCATGGGAAGCAATACAGAGAGCATCAATGCAGTAGATGGAGGGTAGCAGGCCAAGCATCAACAACATAGATCCAGTACTCAAGATCTTGTGATACATGGTGTGATGTATTGCTAGAGCACACTCCTGGTGCTAAGAGGGAGTGTTGAGATTTTGTGTATTTGGGGTAGCATCAGTTATGATCTAGCTCCCAAATTTTTTGGAGGGACTAGAGTACACTTGATCTACAAGACGCATAAATGGATTTGAGAAATTTCAATTGGTGTTCAATTTATTCAAATAATTATTTATTTTTAAAAGATTTCCTAAGTCTAACTTAGGAAAATAAAATAATTAAAGTGAATTAATTAACACATGTGTTGAAATTGTCTTAAGTCACATGGATCAAGTAGTATTTTAATCTCAGCTGTTGATGGATAATTTAATCTCAGCCATTGAAGGATCCAATGAAAAAGTATAAGAGAAAGGCTCGAGGGTCATTTGAAGACACACAATTTCTATAGCACTGAGGAATAGATCTGGAATTCTAGGGCGAGTTTGCTAAGAATTTCCTATGGAATTTCCTGTAGTGAGGGATAGTATTGGCCAAGGGAATGTTCCGATTCCAGGGCCAAGAGACAGTAAGAGGAAAGAGGAGCAACCACAAGGACAACGTAGAGAGGCTTCATAGCCTTACAGAGCAGCAGGGACAACGCAGAGGAAGCTAGGGCCACGCTGGGCTGACACTGCCCAAGAAGAGGCAGCAGAGGGGTAGCGTAGACCCTCCTAGTGTGACACAGGCCATCCTAGAGCCATGCAGAGGCTGATGCAGTCCCTCCAGGGAAACGTTGGGGCTTCAAAAGCAACGTTGAGGGTTTCTAGGGTCAGATCCGGGCTGAGTCCTGTAAATCCCGTTTGAGGGTGTGGATCAGTCAGATATTTTGCACTAGATCTTCAGGTTAGCTGCAGATTTTATATCTTTTATTATTTGTCGAGATTTCCATGGTTGGAACCTATATTTTATGCACTCAAGACTACTTAATAATAAAACCCTCATATATGCTGAACCAGTTTTCTTGCTTTGGGTTTTTCCGGGGACTTGTGTCAAAAAATCCATGTGTCACTTTGTTTCATGAGTGAATTATTCAGTAAATGATATGCATGTGTAGGCTTTAGTTGTGTTTATTTTCAATAATTTCTTAATCTAATTTATGGAAATAACTTGTATAAATTAAATCAAGTAGGAGTAAATAAACCAATACACTGCAGTAGAATTTTCATAGTGTAAACTTGCAAGACCTGAGAATTTTTAAGCATGTCAGCTCTGCCTCTCTGCACCCCTCGTTACTCCATTTACAATGATTTCAATGGTTCCATTTTTGTACACCTACCAGGAATTTTAATGCTCCATTGATTTACTATCTTTAAGAACTTCATTTTCATAATGTTGCCTCGACCTCCACCGTGGCTCCCTAAACATTTTTTCAGTTAGTCTATTATTTTTTGCGCTAACACTCTTTGTAACCTCACATTTCTTGTGATACGACTCTCTAGATTCTCGTCAGACCTAGCCAGCTCAGACACACTCAAATAATTGGAAGCAATATGACATATACGTTAATGCTCGATCTGTGAAATAAATGCTTGAGATGTTGAACGTTTCGAAGGATATTTCATCCCTTATGATGTTCAAGGTCCATCTATGTTACTCAACATAGAAGGAAATTGTGTTTTAGCGTTGTGTGTAGGCCTATGTCCAACGTTGTCACTCTTCGGCTATGGGTCTATGCAGGTTTCAGAATCTCTCGAATGCGGCCTGTGGCACCTCTCTGCCCAACCTCCTTGCCATGGTCTCCTGCAATGGCCTTCCTCCTGCGTTGGCCTCCCTATAGCCTTTAACATGATTTTTGAAGTTTATATATTACTTTTAGCCAAATATCAAGTCTGCTCTACTAGATGTCAAGTCAACCCAGTTTGGGGGTCAAAAAGGCCTACAAATAGGCTGTCTCCTCACTCATTTTCTTACGCACTCAACTTGGATCTGTTCCAATAAGAAATTAGAGGTTCACATCTCACAAACCTAGTGTCAAAAGAAGAGTTAAAGTGCATCTAAGGTTGAAGTATGATGCACTGTCTCTAGGAGGATTCTTTCATTGCTTTGGGGCTCTGTTTATCGAAAATTTTAGGCGGATTGCAGACTCGTTCATAAGGACAATTCAACCTCATTTTCAAAAGGATCCTTTGACCTGTTCTAATGTGATTTCTGACTTGTGAAAACTCAAAATTCAACCTTCCTTGCCCTAGATGTGGACCTGTTTTGGCTCAGAATTTGGCCTATTAGAAACTCAGAATTCAGACCAATCTTAAGGAGATTTCAGACTAGTTGTAAGGTGAAAATTTCAGATCTACTAGAATTGTCCTTATTGCAAAAAAAATAGCAGTATTGGTAAGTCATATTCAAGTATCCAAAAGAAGTCAAAGCTTGATATCCATGCAGTAGTATGTGAGTCATTGGATTGAAGTATATCTATTGTGAGCCAATACCTCATAAGATAGGCATCCTCATTTTTTAAGACAGGTTGGAGACTACCATTGTGTAAAGAGGATTGGTGTATTCAATTTATTGACAAGTTGGAGCTTGCATTTGTGTAAAAAAGGATTGGTGTCCTCAATTTATTGACAAGTTTTAGCCTGATTTGTGTAAAAAGGAATGGAGTCCTCATTATTGTAACAATTGAAGTTGAGTTAAAAACATTCAGTGTTAAAAAAGAAGAATAATAAGAAGAAAAACTTCGAAATCTCATTGCGAAAATGACCAAAATTGATGAAGTATTAGAGTTTTTTAACACTACAATACTTTTCACCATTGATAATACAGTGAATGTCAGCAAAACCTCTCTCTCAAAAATTTGAAATTATTTGCAACATGCACAGGAAAAGATCGAGTTTATGTAACTCGAATCTTAGTTCTAGCAAGATGAGCTTTAACATGATTGTGATTCTAAACTGTTCAAGGTTGAAAAACACAGCCATCAACAACTAGAAAGTGAGATTGAATTTGGTTCACATTCAATGCCCATTTCAAGAGAATATTTGTATGCAGATGCAAAATCTCATGTTCCCCTCCCAAGCCCATCATCAAACCTTGGGAAGAGCTTGTCCATAACAAGTATAGAATAGGTCTTGGATATGACAAGGATGTTTCCTTTCATATTCCAGACTATTCCAATCCCATTCAATTTCAAAGCACTGGAGTTCTTCATGATAGATCACCTTCAGTTGTTCTAGATTATGCTCCTCTTTCACAACATCAAAAACAGACTATGAAATGGCAACACTATGATCGGGTTGGCCATATGAAAGATCACTTTTTTTATCTTCACCCATGCAAGCACCGTGGTCAACACACTCATTCTTTAAACATATGCTTAAAAAACAAGCCTCTTGCAAGAACAAAGATCCATCTTAGATGGATCACTTCTTGGAAATGTTCATCTACAATGAAGAACATGTTTCAGTCATATCTCAGAACTTTTTCTAGAGTATTGAACAAAATTGTAGTTGAGTTTTCGCCATCATCTCACCTTTTATGTGACAAGGGGGAAAATGATGGTCATCTACAAGCTTCAAAGCCACTTCAAGCGAGCCTAAGCCACAACCTATCATTTCAGATTCATAGTTGTATACAGAGACACAAATGCCCATGATCATGCCTTTAGTTGGTGGCCAGCCTTAAACCATATATGTGAGGTTGAGCTTCTCCCTCTTCAAAGAATTGGGGACAATTGCCCTAGTAGAAGACTGTTTCTTCTTGCCTGATTTGAAAGAGTTGCAAGAAATGCACTAAGCGTTCTAGTGTTGGTGGTCATCCTTAAACCACCTCTTTATGGCAACATTTCAGTGATCTCATTCAACCTAGTGGTGCCATGCATACTTTTCACATTTGTATTACAAATCTCTTCTTGGACTCATACATACCCCTTCGGATTAAGGGGGGAGTGTTGGACACCTAATCCTCCTAGGGTTAGTGTGGAAGGAGAAAAATCAAAGAGGAGTCCAAGAGACCACTTGAAATGTGAAACCAAGGGTCACTCCAATGTATTATATATATGCATCATTGTGAATAATATTGCATCTCACGCTTATCTTATCTTCTTGTGTTTTTACCATGTCCGTGTTTAAAAATTGGTATTAGGATAGCCCACAACTATACCCACTTAAGGATTCACAAGGCAAAAAGCCAATACAACAATATTCATAGCCACGAAGTCATAACAATAATGATCATAATGTCACTAGTGAGAATTTGAACTTGGATGGGGAAGATAATAGTCATTCTGCCTAACCACCTAAGATAATCTCAATTGACATAAACACAATTAGATATATTCTTCATATTAGAAATTTTAAAATAGTTTTTTTTGGCCATAAAATGTGTTTATATATAAAATTTAGAAATTGAAAATTTATTAACAATTAATTAATTTATTAACTAAGAAAAATATCTTTAAATAAATTCAATTTGATGTTTATCTCAGGAAAGTTGCAAGCTTTACATGTATATATTAAATTACAATTCAAAAGTTTACGTGTTTTTATCAAAAGTTATGTTCTATACTCAACTTATGCATAATGATAATAACAATTTTTTAATTTCTAAACCATTATTCAATTAGATAAATTAAAGAAACATTAAATTTAACATGGTTGAATGCATGATTATATAAAATTAGGTGTATTAAAGACACACTTGATACATTTATTTTAATAATTAGATTTTATTTAAATTTATAAGTAGTGATATTAACTTCAGTGATTCCACATTACATAGAAGTTAAAAGCGACCATGTTATGGTAAAATAAATTTCATATGGATTCAATATAATATATGTATTTATTATTATTATTGAAATATATAACACGAGGATGTTCATGAAATATTGAGAAATTTTGAAGTAATGAAAGGTTGAGATGGTATTGAAGTATTCTAAGATACAAAATCAAAATATTCCATGTCAATAAGTGAGATCTAGTGCTTAGGGTCAATAAGGACCAAGTTATTATAAAATTTCAAAGTTCATTCATACTAAGGTAATACTACATCCTTTTTTGGTAGGAAGATTACTAAGTGATTGATGAGCTTTGAAAATGGAATCTAGAAATAATGAAATGATTTGAAAATGGAATCTACCAATAATGACATGAAAAAAAAAGGCTAATTTAGTGCTGATATGAATGATGGATACTAACATAAGAGGGATGTAGGGTGTTTTATGAGTTTAATCCATAATTAACAATTACTAGGTTATCTTGCTCCGACGACATCACCTCTTGAAGAGGGGGAGAAAAAATGTACAAAGAATTGATCGAGAATGAAATATAGAGTGGATAGCAACTTATCTTATGAAAAGAGAGGTATGACTTTAAATGAAATAAAGCTATGGCTAAACTCATAGTCACAATATACGCTAGAAGAAATTGATAGTAAAGAAGCAAAAATGAGCTTATAATTCATCAAAAGGGGATGATGGTATGCTTCCTGTATTTTCAAGTAAGAAGAAAATGGAATTATGTAGTAGTCATGCACTAATGAGTTCATGAGAATATCATAAGTACCTTATAATATACACTTAGAGGATTGAAATGGACATTTAGAAGAAGAAATTTGATATGAAGCATTAGAAAATCACATAATATGTGGAATTGATTGAGGTAACTTGAAGAAGTAAAGAAGGAAATATATATTCACACAAGATGTGGAGAAATTATAAGAATGAGATAATAGTGGTATAATTCCATGAAAATACACATCAAATGAAAATTTCACAAGAAGAAAAAGGGAAATGTCTTGGCATAAAATGAGTATTATCCTAGCTAGTAAATGATTAATGAGAGCTAGGTGCTCAATTTGAATTACAATATGGGATTGTCAAGATTATAGTAGTTAAATTAAAATGACTCACTTAAGGTTTATATCTAAAGGATAACATTGAAGTGATATGTTAGAATAGTGAAGGCTAATTTATGTGATAATAGTGAAGGAGTGTCTCACTCTTAAGTGGAAATTAATGAGTCAATTTAACAACACGAATGATAACTTAAGGTGATTGGTAAGGATCATAAATATGATATATATAATTTATGATCTATAAAATGATGTGGATATTCCACTAGATATTTAGTCATAAAAAATCCGATAAAACTATATTTAAAAAATATGGAATCTACACTATTAGTGTTTTATTTCTCTTTAGATTTATGGCTTTGTAGATTACTATTAATTGTGTATGCATGCAAATTAAAATTATGTAAAAAATAGAGAACAATGAAACAAAAACTCACAAACCATGATTTGACACTATATATAACTTGGGAAACCCTTTCGAGAGAAAACTCAACTGGAATGTGAGGCCGCTCTACTTTCTTTCTCTGAATAGAAAATGAAATAGTAAAAATAAGTATGGCTTGTAAACACTGGGATACTACAATGCACAAATACTCTATTTTATCTATCTCATATCCATCTCAACTAATTTTTCTCATCTATGGAACAAATGCACTAAAAAATAATGGAACCCATTTTCCTCCCAGTGGTGCGGTTATAACACAATCCAGTAGCCTATTGGTGGTTAGGTTTTACTCCCTTGACTCTTAAGAATAGCTACAATATGGAATATTCTAGAGTATTCTTCATCAAAATCACATGGCTAACACATTTTCCATGAATAATGGGGGTTGATGGGACATCCTCTCGAATTAGGTGGCAAAAACAAGAAAGTCAATTTCCGAGTGGCATAACTTTTGCATAAGGATTCTCATTGAGGTAATTCTTGCACCATTGGAAATATAACTATTTGTAGAATATATAAAAAAGGTGCAACAATAAAGATAATTTTTTACCCATAAAAATATTGTTTGATGCCTCAAAATGCTCCCAGAAGTTTTCAAACCCTAATTTTCCAAACTGGGCTCCTCTGATAAAAATGGTCCGGTGAGATGATTCCCCCACTGTTTCCACTATGGAAACATTGAGATGAATGACCAATAATGTACTTCTACAGTCCAGATTAATTTAAGTATCAAGATATGAAGTTATGAACACTCATAATTAGAGAGGGATGTGTTGATTAGCGGTTGTCATTGATGTCAACCGAAACAGCACCAGGGGCTACACCGATATTGCATGGTAATTTTGACCCAATAAATTACTATATTATCGGTCAAGAATATTTTTTATGGTTTCTACTTTTCGAGATGTTTTTGTTGATTTATGGCACGCCATGTAATTCTTCACGGTTTAAGAGATATTCAAGTTTGAAGTTGGTAACCCCAGTTAGTGGGATAAAACCCCATGGGGTTGTGGCATGGATCATTAAAAAGTAAATAATTAATAATATTTAAGCTCCTAAAATCCCTTCCACGTTCACTTGTTGAAGACCCTCTCAACCTAAGCATTTATATAAATTGTGATCCTCATATCCTCCTCATGTAGGGATTTCGCTACCTGAAACAAGCCATCATGGAATTTACGCTCTAAATAATTTTATAAGAAGTTTTAGAAGCTGAAATTTTTATGAGACAAAGCCACAATCTTGAGGAAGATCCTGTAAAAATTTCAGATCAAGATGCACAACATTTTCGGAGATATGATTTGTGGAAGTTAGTGTTTTTTCAGGCTCCGAACTTCATCTCAAAGAAGTGACCTTGGGAAAATCATCATAACTCTCTCTCTGAGTATCGGATTTGAATTCTGTAAAAATTTGCAGATAGTGCACGGAATTTAGTTTTCTATCTATCAATTTTAGAGCTGAATAAAGAAAAAGTGACATATGGCACACCGTACAAGTTCTCTCTACTAAACCAGTCCATAATTAGGTCATTGTGAGAGATTGGAAATAAATATCTATTGAAGAATCCAAACTGGGTCAGACCTGTGGCATTGGAAATAAGACTCAAAGGAATAATACATAACCAAAAATCACATATTGAGGATTTGAAATAACAGAGATACGCTAGATTCAATATCAAGATCCTAGAAGGCAAGAAAAAGCTAGATCGTGTGTTGTCAAGGGATGCAAAGGACCATACTTTCTAGTGCAGAAAAGTAAATAAAGGTGAAATAGAGGGTAGCATGACAAGAGCAACAATAAAGGTGCAGAAAAACCGCAAGAAGTTCACCACATGAATTCTTCAAGTGGGAAAAACTGCATACAGTCATTATAAAGGTATCATTGTACTAAGTCATTGTAACTGTATCATTGTAAAAATTGTAAAAGTGTCTATCCACCAAGAGTTGAAGAGGCAATATTGGGAGGTATAGGATCATCATTAGGTGGTTGTGTCATAGTTGGGGTTATAGTCTAGTGTGTATTCTTCTTCTACATCATTCTATATAATTGTAAAGTGGACTATTTTCCCTGGTATGGGAGTCTATTCTTCTTTTATTCTTCAATAGGGTGGTAGGGTGGTGCTAGGCTGGTGCATGAAGTCACCAATAGGTTCAAGCCTATGAAAAATTCATGGTGGTAGGGTGGTGCTAGGGTGAGTTGTATCTCATTGGGCATTGGGGAATCCGTTTAGTTGACTACTAAATAATCTTGGGCGTTGGAGCGTCCATCCAGTGGGAGCTGGAAAAGAATTATTTTCTAGATTATAAGAAGTTGGAGATTTATTTCAATTGGAGTTGAATATTAAAGAATTATTAGAAAATCATTCAGGTGTTTTTGTCCTGGAGAGGGTTTCCACCTTAAAAACTGTGTGCAGTTGTGTTCCTTTTGTTTACTTCTATCATTGTACAAACACTGATAATAATTTAAGATTAACTAATTCTCTGAAATATTAATAATAATACTAATTGAAAGGAAAACTGTTTCACCCCCCCTCTCAGTATTTCCAAAAATTGATATCAGAGCTTGGTTCCTTCAATAACATTTTAATAGTTGGAAGGAGGTCATGGAGAATACCAAGAATGATGTACCTCTGTTCAATGAAAATAATTATGCACTCTAGAAAGGAAGAATGGAGGTCTATCTCTTAGCACAAGGTTACGAAGTATGGGAAACTGTTCGAAATGGATTTACATCAACCGCAGATGAACAAGGTAAGAAGAGTTTGGTAAATGATGCAAAAGAAAAGAATATTATTATCAGTGGACTTATTGAATCTGTTTATCATAATGTGGTGGGTTGTAAAACCGCAAAAATTTATGGGACAAGCTTGAGAATATATATGTAGGTGAATCAAATGTCAAATAAGAAAAGCTTCAAATCTACAGAGCAAAATTTGAGCAACTCAGAATGAAAGAAGATAACAACATTGCTGCATACTTCCAATACGTTGATGAAATAACCAACACTCTAGAAGGATTGGGAGAGCATGTTGACAAGAAGACTATTATACAAAATATTCTTAGAACGTTACCAGGGAGATTCAACCCTAGGTATCGGTCTTAGAATATAGTACAAATCTGGAAAAACTCAGCGAAGAGGAATTACATGGAGTTCTCATAGCATATGAAATGAGACTTGATGAAGAAGAGGGTACTTCGCATCTAGAAACTACATTCGCTGCATCTAAGAAACTAATAAGGAGAAACAACCTTCAAAGGCACAGACCTGCACCTGCAAGTGTGAAGAAAAGGAACATGATGAAGAAGATCTTTCAGATGGAGAATATGCTTACTTTATGAGAAAACTAAAAATTGGTAAGGGAAAATTCAAGGGTAAACTTCCATTGATATGTTTTGGTTGTGGTGAGGTTGGGCATTTGGTAGCAAAATGTCTGAATAGAAGTCATGGAAAGTCAAAATAAAAGAAAGGCTTTAAGAAATTCAACAAGCAAAGAAAAAATAAAGGATTCAAAATGAACTTTCTCTCTAAAGAAGAAAGCTCATCATTCGATGAATACAATGACAACGAAGAAGAAGCCAATGAGAGAGTATTGTTTATGGCCAAGCACATTAAACAAGAGGTATCAAACAATGAAGAAGAAGGGTTTACCATAGAAGTATTTTATAAGGAGGTAATCCAGCTTATAAAATAGAACAAGGCTGAGAAGATCTGTTCTAATACTCTTGAAGAGCAAGTTCAAGGTCTAAAAATTGAAGTTGAAGAACACAAATTTATTGAAGAGTCACTTCAAAAGAAGTTGGAAGAAATCAACCAAGAAAGGGAAGCATTATAAGTCGGAGTAGTTTCGCTGCGTAAGGAAGTAAAGAAGGGAAAAACTATCCAAAACTATGCCAACAACTCAAGGGAATTGGAAGAACTCATCAACAATCAATGATCTTACAATGATTGAAGTAGCCTCATTTACAAAGAAGAAGAAGGAGGAACTTCTACAACAAAATACAATGAACCTATGAGATCTGACATGCATGTAGACTTCATTGGACAATATTCGCAAGAACAGCTTTGGAAGACAATTCCTCGACAAATTTTTCCATCTAGGTAGCAACAATTTTTTTATGGCTATTGTTATTCATGTGGAAAATTTGGTTATAAAGCTGTAGAATGTCGCATGTACTTTAGGAACGAATAGAATTCTACGATATCTGTGAAATATGAACCTACCAGGGCTCAACGAAACATCAATATATTTGAACATTAATATATAATATTGAATGTTACAAATGTCAAAACTTTGGACACATAGGCAATGACTGCAGATTTGAAAATCCTCCAAAAGAATCTTCGAAGCCACATAACGAACGAACATGGAAGAAGAAAGACTGATAATTGTGCTCTTGATCTCAAGGCTCAAAACAACAAAGATGTGTGGTATGTTGATAGCGGTTTCTCAACGCATATGACTGGAGATAGAAATAAATTTGTATCTCTGAAAGAGAAGAAGGATGGAATTGTGTCCTTTGGAAATGATGGATCTTCAAATGTTATAGGATCATGTACCGTCACTCTCGGAAGCAAAGATGCTCTATCCAAGAATGTTCTATTGGTTGAAAACATGAATCACAATCTGCTCAGTTTTGGATAAATGTGTGATCAAGGACACACAATACTATTCAACTCCACAAAATGTGAAATCAGGAAAGGAATGTATGGTGAAATTGTGGCTACAGCAAGTCGAGCTCCAAATGACATATATGTTCTGGATGAAGCAACTAAAGCACGTCTAATAGCTAAAGAGGATGATATAATATTTGGTAGAAATGATGATCGACTAAGTAAGAACTTTTCTACAAAGATGAAAAGTGAGTTCAAGATGTATTTGCTTGGTGAGCTGACATACTTCTTAGGGCTTCAAATATCTCAACAAGAGAAAGGAATATTTATATGTCAAGCCAAGTACATCAAGGAAATGCTCAAGAAATTAAAAATGGAAGATCGCAAACCCATCCTTACTCCGATGGGCACAGGTTGAAAATTGAGCATAGATGACTCATCTAAAGATGTGGATCAGAGGTTGTACAAATCTATAATTGGTAGTCTTCTATATGTAACAACCTCTCAACCAGATGTTGTGCAAGCAATTGGACAAGTAGCAAGATTCCAAGAAGCATCAAAAGAATCACATATTGTTGCCGTTAAAATAATTCTTCGATATCGAAAGGGAACAACAGAATATGGCTTGTGGTATCCCAAGGGTAACAATCACATTATTCAAGCCTTTATAGATGCATATTGGGCAGGAAGATGATAGTAAAAGTACTCATGAAGCATTTGAATATCTTCGCCAGAAGCTTGGGATTCTCCCAAGTTCTCATTAGATTTTCCTTATTCAGAATATAAAGGGGAAGTGGAAGTGTGTACAAGTCTGCTGGATGGTTTTCTGTCAGGAGGAGTCGAAGTGTGTACAGGTCCACAGGATGGTTGTGTGTCAGGGGGAGTTACTCTTTGCCATTGATGTCAAATGGGGAGAGAATGTTGTCGAAAGAGGTGTCACGATCACAGGGGGAGTACTTGTGTTGCCATAAATTCCAAAGGGGGAGATTGTTGATCAGTGGTTGTCATTGATGTCAACCCAAGCAGAACTAGGGGCTACCCTAATCTTGTATGGTAATTTTGACCTAACAAATTACTATATTCTGGGTCAAGAATATTTTTGATGGTTTCTACTTATCGAGATATTTTCGTTGATATATGGCACACCATGTAATTTTTCACGGTTTGAGAGATATTCATGTTTGAAGTTTGTAACCCTAGTTAGTGGGCTAAAATCCCATGGGGTTGTGGCATGGGTCATTGAAAAGTCAATAATTAATAATTTTTAAGCTCCTAAAATCCCTCCCACGTTCACTTTTTGAAGACCCTCTTAACCTAAGCATTTATATAAATTGTGATCCTCATATCCTCCTCATGTAGGGATTTTGCTACCTGAAACAAGTCATCATTGAATTTTCACTATAAATTTTTTTCTACGAAGGTTCAAAAGCGGAAATTTTTATGAGATGAAGCTGAAATCCTGAGGAAGCTCCTGTAAAAATTTTAGATCAAGGTGCGAAATATTTTCAGAGATATGATCTATGGAAGTCAGTGTTTTTGCAGGCTCCTGAAATTCATCTCAAAGAAGTGACCTTGGGAAAATCGTCATAACTCTCTCTATGAGTATCAAATTGGAATTATGTAAAAAGTGGTAGATAGTGCACGGACTGTAGTTTTTTTTTTATCAATTTCAGATCCAAATGAAGAAACAATGACACCTGGCATGTTGTACAAGTTTTATCTATTGAACGAGTCCATAATTAGGTCATTGTGAGAGATTGGGCATAAATCTCTCTTTAAGAATCCAAATTGGGTCAGACCTATGGCATTGGAAATAAGACTCAGAGAAATACTACAGAACCTAAAAATCACATATTGGGGATTTGAAATAACATAGATACACCAGATTCAATATCGAGATCCTAGAAGGCAAGAAAAATCTAGATCATGTGTTGTCAAGGGCTGCAAAGGACCAGAATTTCTAGGGCATCAAAGCAAAGAAAGGTGCAGTAGAGGGTAGCATGATAAGAGTAGAAATCAAGGTGTAGAAAAATAGCAATAAGTACACCACATGAAGTCTTCAAGTGGGCAGCACTGCATACAGTCATTATAAAGGTATCATTGTACTAAGTCATTGTAAATGTATCATTGTAAAAATTGTACAAGTGTCTATCTGCGAAGAGTTGAAGAGGAAGTGTTAGGAGGTTTAGGATCATCATTAGGTGGTTGTGTTATAGTTGGTGTTATGGTATAGTGTGTATTATTCTTCCACATCATTCTATATCATTGTAAAGTGGACCATTTTCCCTGGTACAGGAGTCCATTCTTCTTTTATTCTTCTATAGGGTGGTAGGGTGGTGCTCGGCTGGTGCATGAAGTCACCAACAGGTTCAAGCCTGTGAAAAATTCAGGGTGGTAGGGTGGTGGTAGGGTGAGTTGTATCTCATTGGGTGTTGGAGCATCCATTTAGTTGACTACTAAATAATCTCAGGCGTTGGAGCGTCCATCCAGTGGGAGCTGGACAAGAATGATTTTCTAGATTCTAGGAAGTTGGAGATTTATTTTCAATTGGAGTTGAATATTAAAGAATTATTAGAAAAGCATTCAGGTGGTTTTTGTCTCGGAGAGGGTTTCCACCTTAAAAAATGTGTGGAGTTGTGTTCCTTTTTTTTACTGCTATCATTGTACAAACACTGATAATAATTGAAGATTAACTAGTGCTTTGAAAGATTAATAATAATACTAATTGAAAAGAGTACTGATTCACCCCCCCTCTGAGTATTTCCAACAGGATGTTGAGTGATATATGTGGAAAATTTTTAAAGTTTTAAATGTTATATAGGATAACAACTAAAGTCTAAGAATAAGTGTTGTTGGAAATTTTATTGCAAGAATTTGAGAAGAATTATACACAAATTAAAAAAATAAGTAAATCAACTAATAGAGGGTGAACCTAATTGATCTAAACTAATTATTTCATGAGTGGATTATGTTGAGACTTGATAACTTATGAATATTATGCCACTAACATTGAAGGAAGTTCTTGCCAAAGCACACCAAACATATAAATATTTTTGTGTATGATAATGGTAGTAGTAATTTCAAATGCTTCAAATTTTAAACCAAATATAGTGTTTGATAAGAAAAATGTAAAGACAAAGAATACTTAGTCCAACTTGAGGAATGATTCATATAAGATAATGTAAATCAACTGGTATTGAGCTAGCAACATGATGAGATTAGCTAATATTTCTAAGGGTGAACAATGATGATGATAAAATCACTAGGGCTTAGCCAATCCTTTTTGTAAGTGGACTAATTATGACATTAAAATTAAAAAATGATGACCTAGTTTTTACATGATATTGGGTATAATAACCTTGAAAAGGATAAACAAAAGATTTAAAGTGATGAAAAAATCATGGCATTTAACTTGATATTCATAATTTAAGGAATTATGGTAAGGAAAATAATATAATAATGTTTAATTTTATCATATTTTCCTATATGAAAGGAACACATGACTGGGGATTAAGGTTCTAGATGATCATGGTTACGTGAAAAATTAATGATGTACTTGAGCATATTAATAGGGTGACTTTACCTACCTTGTAAATAGTCTATCTCTTTTTGAAATAAGTGGAATTGATGTTTGATGTCTTGATGGGATTTTGGCACTCATAGTCTGATTATTTATCCCTCACTAATAGACATAACCAAACAAATCCCACAAGGATGTTCAATGATATTATTTTAATAAATGTAGTAGTTGGTATTCATTGTTTATACATGTCAACGAATTTGATTTTATTCATCAATCATGATCACAATACTTATGGTGGTTTTTATTGTGCATGAGATATGATTAATCATCATTATGATGTTATGTTAACAAGTGGACCCATCTATTATCTTGATGTAATGATATGTATTTGATAAATATATGTTGGTGAGAGGTCAAGTGAATTAAATTACATTTAATTCAAATGCAGTGATCAATCTGATAACTGATAATTCACTAAAAAATAACTCATGCATGTTAGTTTTGAGGAAGACCCAGTTGAGATTGGAGTTAAAGGGAAGTGTACTATCATTTGTATAATTAGAAAATTGTACATGTGGTGCATAGATTCAGAGTAAGAGACTTGATGTATTACGTAATCATTTATTGGGGAATTTATTTGTTAATAGGAGCTTAATCACCCAAGAAATTGTGTAAGGAAATAGGGAATCCCGAGGCCAATAAATTGGTTAAGTATTGAACCAAGCTTGCCTAGGAATCAATGAGACAAACAAAGATAGTGAAAATAGCTCTCAAGTCTGAGAGAAGCATTGTATTGTTCTCATATTCTTTGACTTATGAAATATACATATAACGAGGTTTTTAGCTGATGCTTTCCGCAGATTTGTGTTGTGCAATTGAAATTATTTGTCTTTCTTATTCATGTGATTATGCGATCTTTATTGGTTTCCACAATTTGTAGAGTAGATTCAAGTATTTTGTTTTAGAATATTACAAATATCAGTTTGAATCTACGTGCATTTTCTACATGGTATCAGACTAGGAATCACTATAAAAGAGAAGAATATGAGTTTTTTCTGAGTAGGTGAATCAAATTGTAGATCTACTCTTCAAGACCAATAACAGGATCAAGGTGTGTTTCTATGGATTGAGACTCGAATATTCCCTTGAGGGTAGTTCGAAATACATAGCTTAAAAGGACATGATGGAAGAAATGTTGGAATATAATGGGTTGAAGGAATTCATAGAAAATGATATTACTAAGCATGAAACATAAGATGCTCAAGATATCGCTGCATGGAAGAAGATCGTAGAAAAGAAAGAAGGATTCTGTTAGAAGGAGTTCAAGATCATATTGTCTCGAACCTACATGGAAAGGAAACTCCATATGCTATGTGGAAGGCCTTAACATATATTTTTTAGAATAATAATGACCATAGGAAGCTGACACTGAAGGAAAATCTCAGAAAAATAAAGATGGAGGAGGGCGACACATACCAAAGTACTTGGCCAACTTCACCAAATGTTGAGATGAGCTTGGAAGTGTTAGTGTTATAGTTGTCGAGGATGATCTGGTAAGCCTATTACTTCTAGGCCTTCCTAGGAGCTGACAAAAATACCAGGATTCAGTAAATGTGAGGGATAAGCTACCAGAGTGGGAGTGATTGTGGTCCGAGTTGGTGCAGGGAGAGATTAGGAGGAACACCATAGACGATATCTATTCAAAATAAGAGGAATTTTCATTAGTCAGTAAAGGAAATAAATCCAAGGGAAAGAAGTCCCAAGGTGAAGAGGGAAAGAAGAAATACTTGTCCAACATTAAGTGTTTTCAATGTCATGAGTTAGGGCACTATGCCACGAAATGTCCACAAAGGAAGGAAAGCAAAAAATAAGTTGCAGTTGCAGCAACAGGTGAATATCTAGCTTCACAATTTGAGCTTGATTTTACTCTCATTGCATGCATGGCAAGAACAGTAATGGGAAACATGTGGTATCTCGACGGGGATGCCTTGTTCCAAATGATGGGGAATATAGATCTATTCAAGGAAAAGTGTAGATACTTGGAGGTTGAGAGGGAGCATGAATTACATCTCAACATGTGCCCTCAAAAGAAGCCTCAAAAATTTGTGGAGCATCCACAAATAGAGAAGAAAAGACGATACCAAGTGGAGGTATCCGCTCGAGAAGAGACCTCCAGTAGGGGGACATTTAGATCCAAGTGGGTAGAGGGAGCGCATGCAACCATACCTCTAGGTGAGAGGTGGGGCGATGTGAAGTAATAGTGCAAATAGTGCAATAATTTGTGCAGGGTCCATTGAGATGTCTTATCTCATGGATCATTACCTTGCTATGGGGGCCCACAATACACAATAGAAGGATGGAACAATGGTAGTGTTGAAATTTTCAACAAGAAACAATGAAATTGGCATCCAGAAACAACATGATAGCACCTACACTAGTGTGGGACCACAGGTCATGTAGTGATGGGTCCTAGTGATACATTAATGTGCAATTCAATTTATTTAATAAATTGGAAGTGTGCAAATTTAATTATCCCTTAATTAAATTGGACAATAAAATGTAATCTTATCTCATGATCACTTGTAATAATGTTAGATCTAAGACTTTTGCGATCCATAATGTAAATAAATGTCTTTCGAATTAATCACTTGTAATAGTTAACTGAGTGTGATGAACTCAGTTAGTTCATGAATTTCTAATTGAGGGTAGTTGGCGAGGCATGCAAAGTGATTCTATGTGTTTTAGAGTTCAAGTTGCAGTTAAGTGCATGAGTTTAATGCATGAGAAATCGGTTAACTCAGTTAAGTGAGTTAAATTTAGTTGAAATAGCTATAACTATTTGTTGCATTAGTGAGAGATCAAGTGAATTAAATATTATTTAATTCACAATCAATGATCTAACATGCAACTGATGATTTACTATTATTAGCTACATGCATGTCAGTTCTAGTGGAGACCCAGTTGAGACAAAGGTGAAAGTGATGTTAACTATCAGTTGTAGGATTATTGGGTTGCACCCATGAAACCAAACACACGTTGGATTTCCCATGATCCTTGCATAGTTTAGGAAGGCCAAAATTCCTAAAGGATAGGGATTTCATTCATCAAGAATTGCACAAACAAGGATGACTATTTAGAGGCTGAGAATCAGCTAAGTGTTGGTTAGTTTTGTCTAGGACAGTGTGAGACAATTAGCTGAGTGCTGGAGACTCTTGTGAGAAGAGTGCATTGTAATTGTTTTGTGTTTCCATGCTGAATATACAATAGAAGATAGTGGGGTTTTAAGCAGCAAAATTTCCCCAAGAAATTATATATGTTGTGGTTTGATTTGATTCTTTATTTTCTTCATGCGATTGGCGATTGTGTTTAATTTACACAATTGAATTGTAGAAGCAATTCAATATCTACCTTTAGTAAATTGTTAGATTGGATTGAATCCATGATATGAATTTTTTTTTTTAAATTTCTACATGGTATCAGAGCATAGGAAATCACTATAGTGGGTGAGAAGTTGAGTTTGTGACTGAATAGAATTCGAATTTGCAAAATTATTCTTGGTGCGATAGGAAGATCAAGATCGAAATGGCTTTCAATCGCTTGAGATTGGAGTATGCACTCAAGGGAAGTTCCAATTATATTGTGTGGAAAGACAGGATGGAGTACAATGGGTTGAAATAATTCATTGATAATGACATTCCCAAACCCGCCGCAGTAGATGCCGCAAATATTAATGCTTGGAAAAAGAAGGTTGAAAGGGCGAGGAGGATCTTACTGGACAGAGCACGAGACCACATTGTTTCAAGTCTCCATGGAAAAGTGACTCCCTATGAAATTTGGAAGGCTTTGAAAAATCTGTTTCAGAGTAGCAGTGATCATAGAAAATTCACACTGAAGGACAAGCTCAGGAAAATCAAAATGGAGAAAGGTGACACTATTCCGGTATACTTGACCAAGTTTGTCCAATGTTGATATGAGCTTGGGAGTGTAGGAATTACTGTCACGGATGATGACTTGGTGAGCCTAGCTCTTCTAGGCCTTCCAAAGAGTTGGCATAGTTATCAGGACTCTGTCAATGGGAGGGAGAAGTTTCCATATTGGGAATGAATTTGGTCGAATTTGGTGCAAGAAGAATTCAGGTGGAATAGTAGGGATGGATATTCATCTAAGCATAATGATGAAGAATATTGTGCCTTGGCTGGTAAGGTGGAGAAGAGGAAGGGAAATAAATCCTATTCCAAATTTGAATCCATCGAAGAAGGCAAGGAGCGTGATATGTCCAAAGTGAAGTTTTTTCACTGTCACGAGCATAGAAATTATGCCAGTAATTGTACACAATAGAAGAAGAACAAGAAGACTTCAGGATTTGTAGCTGGTGAGGTTTTGGCCTTGTAGTTTAAGTTGGACTTCTCGTTGATCGCATGCATGGTGTCAAGTGCAATGGGATAAAGGTGGTACTTGGATAGTGGTGCATCTTTCCACATGACGGGAGACAAAGAAATTTTCAGTAGCTTGGAGTAGAAGGACCTCGAGATGCATATTGAAATGGGTGATGATGGAAGGTATAACGCTACTAGGATTGGTATAGTTACTTTCCAGAGACAGTCAGGTAAACCATTTTTATTAAAAGATGTAATGCATGTACCAGGCTTGAAGAAAAATTTAGTTTCAGTCGCAATGTTGGAGGATAGAGGCTATGATGTTGTTTTTAGTGAAGGAAAAGCTTTCCTTTGACACAAAGCAACAGGAAAAGCCAAGAAGATTGGGATTCGGTTGGAGAATCTCTATAACATTGATGTAGAACACTGCACAACATTGATGGGTCAAGCAGACAAAGTGGTGAGCTGGGATGAGGGTGAGCTACACCATGGAGCTTTGAAGGTCATGTAGCAGGTTTCTATAGGCCTTCCAAAGGGTACTCTTGTGTAGATAGACACATGCAAGGGATGTACCATGGGGAAGTGTGAGAAAGCCATGCAATTTTCCCTTGAGAGGGAGTTGGATTTGCATGTAGATGAGGAAATCGGTTCCTACGAATGAACCTCAAGATGTGGAGCAGCCACAATATGAGGATCATGGAGTGGAAAAAACCACCTATGTAGAGACCTCCAGGGGGGGGAATTTCGAGCCAGATGGGTAGAGGGAGTACATGTAGCTATAACTCCAGGTGTGAGGTGGGGCAATGTGAAAAATTAATTCCAAAAATAAATTTGGGTAGGGTTCATTGAGATGGTGTGTCTCATGGATTGAACCTGGCTACGAGGAGCCCATAGTACATTAGTAGCAAGATAAGTTAGATTGATGCAGTCAGATGTCAGCAAGACATAAATCAGAGTGACAGGTGTTGGATATTTTAGTGCATATCAGAGTTGGAAGCAGTGCAGAGTGCATGGATGCAGATGTAAACATCGTAGAGATTCCAGTAGACATGTGCAGTAGCTAGCAGTAGTCAGAAGACTCTAATGACAGATGCATTATACTAATTCAGTTTCAGAAGTGTTGCATGCAAGAGTTTCATGTGAAAACAACACTAGATAAGTGTTGCATGTGCGAACAACAATAGAGAAATGTTGCATACAAGAGTTGCATGTTGCATGCAAGAGTTGCATCTCGCATGCAAGGACATTCCAAGGTACCGGATTGGGACAAATTGATTCCTTTCTTATTGAGAGGGAGTGTTGAAGTTTGCAACAAGAAACAATGAAATTGGCATCCATAAACAACATGACAACACCTACACTAGTGTGGGACCACATGTCATGTAGTGATGGGTTCTAGAGATACATTAGTGTGCAATTAAATTTATTTAATAAATTGTAAATGTGTCAAATTTAATTATCCCTTAATTAAATTGGACAATAAAATGTAATCTTATCTCATGATCACTTGTAATAGTTAACTGAGTGTGATAAACTCAGTTAGCTCATGAATTTCGAGTTGAGTCTAGTTGGTGAGGCATGCAGAGTGATTCTACGTGTTTGAGAGTTCAAGTTGCAGTTAAGTGCATGAGTTTAATGCATGAGAAATTAGTTAGCTCATTTAAGTGAGTTAAAGTCAGTTGAACTAGTTGTAACTGTTTGTTTCACTACTGAGAGATCAAGTGAATTAAATATTATTTAATTCAAAATTAGTGATCTAACATGAAACTAATGATTTACTATTATTAGCTGAATGCATGTCAGTGCCAGTGGAGACCCAATTGAGACAAAGGTGAAAGGGATGTTAACTATTAGTTGTAGGATTATTGGGTTGCACCCAAGCAACCAAAAAAACATTGGATTTCCCATGATCCTTGCACAATTTAGGAAGGCCAAAATTCCTAAAGAATAGGGATTGCATTCATTAGGAATTGCGCAAGCAAGGTAGGCTGTTTAGAGGCTGAGAATTGGGTAAGTGTTGGTGAGTTTTGTCTAGGACAGTGTGTGACAATTAGTTGAGTGCTGGAGAATCTTATGAGAAGAGTGAATTATAATTGTTTCATGTTTCCATGTTGAATATACAATAGAAGATAGTGGGGTTTTGAGCAACAAGATTTCCTCGAGAAATTATCTGTGTTGTGGTTTGATTTGATTACTTATTTGCTTCAAGTGATTGGCGATTGTGTTTAATTTCCGCAAATGATTTGTAGAAGCGATTCAGTATCTAGATTTAGTAGATTGTTAGATCGAATTGAATCCATGATATACATATTGTTTATATAATTTCTATATGCAGTTGATGTAGTCAGATGTTAGACTGATAGATGCAGAGACTAGCAACAATTAGATACTGGGTAGCGTAGAGCAGAGTTTGCAACAATGCATATGGCACAATCCAAAGTCACCAACAACACGCAATTTTCATTAGAGAGTGCAGTAGCTAGTAGCAGTCAGAGACTCTGGTGACAAATGCATCATACTGATCACAGTTGATTCAGTTTGGATGCTTTTCAGTTTTAGAATTTGCAGTAGCAACAACACTAGAGAGAAGCGTTGCATGAAAAACATTCCAAAAGTACTAGATCATGATAGAGTTGAATTCCTTTCTTGTTGAGAGAGATTTTTGAAATTTTCAACAAGAAATACTGAAAATGGCAACAAGAAGAAGCTTGTAATTTAATTTTCCCTTAATTCAATTAGAGGGAAATTTTAATTCCAGATCACATGACAACTTGTACGAGTTAACTAAGTCAGGAAGACTTAGTTAGTTCAGTTAATTCAAGTTGAGGGTCAAACTAGAGGCATGTAGAGTGTCTCGTATGTTTTAGGAGCCCTAGTTGAGTTTATTTTGAGTTGTAATTAATTAACTTAATTTATTTGAATTAAAATTAGTTTAACTTGGGAATGATTTCAAAGTCATCTCCAAGCTCTGGTTAGGGTTTGTCGTAGCGATCCGGGACGTTGGCGCGGCGCTCGGGCCTGGCCCTCCTGCCCGGTCTTTCTGATCCAGCTCTCTTTGTCTTCGCGATTCCGCATGGATCTGCTGTTGTTTACCTAGCAGCGTCTGCCTGTTCTTTCCTCTTCGTGAGTTCCTCTTCCTCATGGATCTTGGCGGGGGCTCTGGTGCCTCCCCACCAATTCCTCCTGAACTAGAAGAGTTCAAATCCTTGGTCGTTGCCTCTGGGAAAAGGACGACTGGCTCTCAGTCCAAGTTTGTTAAAAAACTAGGAAGCATCCCCACGGTGTCACTGCCGGTGGAGGAAACATGTAGAACAGCGTTGAATCTCACCAAAAGAGGTCTTATTGGCCAGTTCACAGGGTTATGGCCATCCCCAAAATCAGTAGAGGAATGGGTAAAGCGAAACTGGACACCGTTGGTCAAAGAAGGAATAAAAAGTCATTTCGTTGGAAAAGGTTTCTTTGTGTTTGTGTTTGAAAACACTGAAGATAGCAGTCTGATCTTCAGAAACGGGCCATACTTTATGGGCCCCCAAGGGCTCTATCTGAACAAATGGTCACCCGACTTCGATCCTGCTCAAGACGTTCCCACGGCGGTTCCTGTCTGGGTGCGCCTCCCTCATCTTCCCCTCCACTGCTGGAGCCAGAGTTCATTGCAATCCATAGGTAACGCTCTAGGCAGATACATAGACCAAGCGCCGAGGAAGGATCAATACTCTTGTGCCCGTATCTGCGTTGAGGTTGATCTGGAAGTCGTTTTACCCGAAGCAATCAAACTCTCAGTGGCGGACTGGACTCATTTCCAAGAGCTCGACAATGAGCAGCTGCCTTTTAAATGCAGACACTGCCATGAATACGGGCACTTTGCAAGATATTGCAAGAAAAAAAACGAGGAAACTGCAGAGAAAGAAAAAGGAGAGCAATGGAAACAGGTAAAGAAACCGGCAAACAATAGGCAGAACAACAAAAACAAAGGCAAAGAGACAGGGAGCAAACCGGGGCAAGAAAATGAACGCACTCAAAACGTTGGAAGTAAGGAAACCATCAGCATAGAAGAGGACAAAAACCCTTTTGAATCTCTCACTCCACCCTCTGATCCTCCAGAGGTAGATCCGGAAGACCCCCCCCAGCAGAACAACATCGAATCCTCAGATCCAGGTATCACTCCAAACACGAATCCTAGCAATAATTCATCCCCTTCATATGCTGATATAATCAAACAAAAGAAGAAGAATGTAGAAAATGAGGGCTCATCGGATGAAGAGATCTTATATAGGATATCAAAGCGAGCTAGAAGGAAATCAAACAGAGAACCTAGGGAAGAAGAATCAGAAAGACAAAAATCTCTGGGAAGTCAAGCTACCATTGAAATGACTCTTGGAAGGAACACCAGGCCAAGAGCTCCTAAGGGAGGTGGACCTACCCCAACAAGTTATAAATGATGCAGCTAGTCTCTTGGAACTGTAGGGGTTTGGGGAATCCCACAAAGGCAGAGGCTATCAGGGATTTAATGAAGATGGAATCCACAGACATACTCATGCTCCAGGAGACAAAAATAGAAGGGGAAATCCTTCTAAACACTAGCAATACAAGATGGAAATTCGACTCAGGAAAGGTAGTCAGTGCAAGAGGTACGGCTGGAGGTATAGGCATATTCTGGTCCAAGAGCTCCTTCTCCTTAGAAAGCTCCTTAGTGACCCAACATTGGATATACACAGAATTGCACCATATAGCAAGCAATTTTAAGATTGCCCTGTTTAACTTGTATGTCCCTGTGCACTACGAGGAGAAGAAAGAATGCTGGAATACACTTTCGGACTATTTGGAACTCCTCAACCCTATGAATATAGTCATAGGAGGAGATCTGAACATTACCTTAGACCCCAAAGAAAAGAGAGGAGGGGCCTCTTTGAGAGACCCCTTCCTCATCACAGTGGAAAACCTCATCCAACAATGGGACTTAGTAGATTTCAAACCAGTGAAAGGAGAATACACCTGGACTAACAATAGAGCAGGAGAACACCACATTTCTGCAAGGCTGGACAGATTCCTCACCAGCAGTTCTATTATGATGGAAAAAAGAATTGTTTTTTCCAAGATTCTTCCTAAACTAACCTCAGATCACAAGCCAATTTTATTATGCCTTAAGGAAGAAGAAGATCTCAGCCCCCTTCCTTTTCGTTTCAGTCCTCTTTGGGCAGAAAGGGAAGGGTTCTATGAAACTGTTGAAACAGCTTGGCGAATAGATGTTCCTGGCTCACCAAGTTACGTATGGGAACAAAAAATGAAAAATACTAAGAAGGCATTAAAAGACTGGATAAAGCAAGTCACCAACACTCCCACTAGTCAGCGAAAAGATGCAGTCAACCAACTGGAAGATATCCAAGTGGGAATGGAAGAGAAAGACATCTCACCCAGGGACCTAGATAACGAAAAAATTGCCCAAATGAAAACATATAAAGCATTTAGAAACGAGGAAGAATTTTGGCGTATCAAGTCCCGCAGCTTGTGGCTCAAAGATGGAGATAGAAACACCAATTATTTTCACAGACAATACAGGGCGCGTCTTTCGCGAAACCACATTGCTGAAATCATCACAACTAGTGGACAGGTTTTCAGAGGATATGAGCAAATCAAGGAAGCAGCGGTGAACCACTTCCATAATCTTCTTAGTGCAGAAAAGGATGGGAGCGAGGAAGATATTGCTGAATTCCTCACAAACATCCCAAATTTGGTCAGCGCAGAAGACAACAACACTCTACTGAGCCATGTCACAGATGAAGAGATTGCAGACGTTGTTTGGTCCATGGAGCCGGACAAAGCACCCGGGCCTGACGGTTTTTCAATACATTTCTATGGAAAATGCTGGGAGTTAATTAAAACTGATCTCATTAGAATGGTTCATGGGTTCATGAGGAAGGCAAAGATAGGAGGCGGTAGAAACTCCACCTTCCTCGCTCTAATTCCAAAGGAGGCAAGCCCAAGCTCTTTTGACAGGTACAGGCCAATTTCTCTGTGTAACTCATCCTACAAGATTGTGGCCAAGCTGTTGGCGAATAGAATTAAACCCCTCCTGCAAAAATTAATCTCCCCTACCCAAGGGGGATTTGTGCAAGGAAGACACATACTGGATAACGTCATACAAGTTCAGGAAGCTCTTCATTCCAGTTACACATGAAAAGAACAAGGTATGCTCATAAAACTTGACATGTGTAATGCATTTGACAGAGTTCTTTCTTGTATAGGGTCCTTTCATCTTTTGGTTTCAGTCAGGTCTTCATTAATCTTATCAAAGCATGTCTGGAAAGGATATGGATCGCGCCCATGATAAATGGTAGACCTGCTAATTTCTTCTTAGCCACCAGGGGTTTGAGACAGGGCTGCCCCCTTTCACCCTTTCTCTACATACTGATGGCGGACTCCTTGAGCAGAAAATTGACTTTGGAAAAACAAAAGGGCTGCCTTCCAGGGATCAGAATTGTGAAAGGCATTGAACCTGTGAATCACGCACTGTTCGCTGACGATTCTTTATTGCTTGGAGGGGCCTCTCCAAGAATAGCAAAATCCTTCAGATCTATACTCCAGAAATACTGTAGTATCTCAGGAGCATTGGTGAGTGAAAGGAAAAGTGCGGTTTATGGGTGGAACACTGAGCAGCACAAAATTGAGACAATTGCAAACGAACTGGGGTATACAGGACACACAGAGTGGGAAAAAATAAAATATTTGGGACTTCCTATCACGCTTGGCTCCAACAGAAATCACCTGTGGGAGGAAGTTATATCGAAATTTAAAAGGAAGATCATTGTGTGGGGAGGCTTCTGGCTAACCTCAGGGGGAAAATTAACGCTCATCAAATCAGTACTCTCGGCTTTGCCCACATATCAAGCGTCCCTCATGCTGGCTCCAAAGCTTATCTCTGATCAATTCTTCAGACTCATGCGTAATTTCTTGTGGAATGGCGAGAGAGGAAACTCCAACAGATTTCACTTAATAAACTGGGATATGGTGAAATGCCCGCTGGCAGAGGGAGGCCTTCAAATTCGAGACCCTGTCCATGCAAATTTAGCTCTGAGCTGTAAGTTATTATGGAAAATTCACGCAGAACCTACTCATCCAGTGAGTCAAATCTTTAATCTGAAATATCTCAAAAATCAGTCTATTAAAACCTTCAATTCGGAGAAATCACCAAAAGGAACTCAAGTTTGGAAATTGTGTAATAAAGCTATTGAATTTTTCAGATCCCACTTATATCGGATCCATGGTAATGGTAAAAAAACAAAGTTATGGAAAGATAGTGTTATGGGACATCGCCCTCTCACAGAAAACCAAGAAATTACTGAGGTAAGAGTCTGGCTACAGTCAAAAGGCATAAGGAAAATTGAAGACATCTCTAGCTGGGATGGAAATGGGAATTGGCAATGTTGGACTTTCCCTAGAATTCTTGAACACTTAAACGCACAGCGAGATGCACTTCAGGCCGCAATCTCTGACTTTGCCCCGGTGCACACAGAAGATGAAGATGTTTGGGGCTGGGGTAAGACAGGAGTATATACAGTCAATCAAGGATATTATCAGATGCAGAGTCAAAAAGATTCGCCACACCCGGAATCCGTGTGGAAAAAGATTTGGGACAGCTTCGGCATTCCCAAAATCAATTTCTTCTTCTGGACCCTGTTCCACAACAAAATTTTAACTGGAGATAATTTGTGTAAGAGGAACATAGCTGGGCCGCATAGATGCGTCCTTTGTAAAAAAGCCTCAGAAACTGCAAATCATATGTTTTTAACCTGCGATTTTGCAAAGGAGGTATGGTATTTCTTCCTCGTCGGGCTGAATGTAGGTCCTCCTTCTCAAATCACTATCGACACTATGTTCTCCTCTTGGAATGAAAAATATCCCTTCAGCATAGCCAGCAAGTCAATTTGGCAAAAGGTGTGGACAGCTGCACCTAAGTACGTATGCTGGAAGCTATGGTTAGCTCGAAATGAAATAATTTTCAACAATATAGAACTGCCTGCAGCAAAAGTGGCAGATCAGGCAAAGAACCCCCTCTTAGAAACTCTGAACCATTCCTTAGTCAAAGACGACAACTCCTTGCGCACCGAAGAAAGGGTGTGGTTGGATGCATATACAGGAAAACCCAGTCTTCCAGCACTCAACCGCCCAATGCATAAAGGAAAATGGCAAATTCGAGAATCAGAGGATAGCTTCCAGCAGTGGTGGAAATCTCAGGGCAAGTGCTCCATTTTTTTCGATGGAGCCTCAAAAGGAAATCCAGGGAGGGCTAGAGCAGGAGGGGCGATATTCTTCCAGAATGGGAGAAAAGACGTTTTCAGTTGGTGCCTTGGAATCAAAACCAAAAATCAAGCTGAAATTCTCAGCCTCTTGAAAGCCTGTCAAATGGCAAGAAAAGGAAATCCAGATGAAATTTTAATTTTTGGAGATTCAGAACTGCTGATAAAAACGTTGGTTAACAAGACAAAGCTCAAGGACCCGGTGCTAAATAAACAACTTTCAAGAGTGTTCAGAATTCTGAAATATTTTTCTTCAGTTTAGCCCTTCCATATTCTCAGAGGATTAAATAAGGAAGCAGACAGTTTGTCGAACATCGGCTGCTCTTTACAGGATGGGATGATTAGCATAAATGTAGAAATATTGACCATGGAAAACATCCCCTAAGCAGAAAGAGAGCAAATGTAATTTCTGAAAATTGTAATGGTTGTCAGGCTATGCCCAACCAGTTTTCTATCAATAAAACATAACCATTTCAGTTAAAAAAAAAAAATTAGTTTAACTTGTTTTAACTAATGGAGGAACTAGTGAGAGGTAAATTGAATTAAATTAGATTTAACTGACATGAAATGATCAATAATATAGCTGATAATTAACTAAAAATAATTCATGCATGTCAGTTCCGAGGAAGACCCAGTTGCGATTGGAGTTAAAGGGAAGTGTACTATTAGTTGTATAATTAGAAAACTGTATAGGTGGTGCATGGAGTTAGAGGAAGAGCCTTGATGCATTGCGCAATTGTTTATTGTGAAATTTCCTTGTTAATAGGGGCCTAATAACCCAAGAAATTGCGCAAGGAAATAGGGAATCCCGAGGCCAAGAAATTGGTTAAGTATTGAACCAAGCTTGCCTAGGAATCATCGAGACATACATAGATAGTGTAGAGAGCTCTCAAGCCTGAGAGAAGCATTGTATTGTTCTCATATTATTTGACTTATGAAATATACAGATAATGAGGTTTTTAGTTGAAGATTTCCCCAGATAAATCTCGTGTTGTGCGATTGAAATTCTTTCTCTTTCTTGTTCATGTGATTATGCGATCATAATTGGTTTCTGCAATTTGCAGAGTAGATTCAAGTATTTTGTTTTATCATATTATTACAAATATCAGTTTGAATCAACATGGATTTTCAACACAATGATGCAATGCTATCATTATGACATGAAAGAGTTAGCGTGCAGATTATTTTTTTTTGGATGATAATGTTATGATTCTTACTAATGCATTGATTACATGTTATGAGGTGGTGATTGATAGGAAACTCACTAGTAGGCCGATATGGTAGGGTTATTTGATGATCTCGTGGGATTCCATACCTACGAGAGAGAATTTTTAACACCTTATGAGTTGGGGACAAACTCAATTAACTACTTATGCCAATGTTTCATTTTCCTTGTATATTTCTTGATAGGATATGAGACCATATTAAGAAGGTTGAGTTCCTGATATTGGAGTTGTGATGAAAACATCCAAAAGTAGGATGGAATTGTGTGTGGAATTTCGATGCTTGGGGATGTACCTGGTAGGACCTATGGAGGGATTTTGGGTGATCCTTTCGAGATGCCTCTGGTACTTGAGTACCATACTAGATGACTGCCTTGGGATATATGAGGTTTGAACCTTGGGTCTCTGGTATTGACTTATGGGACTTTAATTTTTGTTCCAAAATTCAGGAAAGAAGAGCTTGAGAGTACTCATGGTTTCCTCTCATGCTTTGATATAACTTTCAATTCCTAATGTGGTCACTAGGTTCGCCCTTATACTAGTTACAACACATGGTGTTAGATAAGAGAGAAGAAATAAATATATAAATTATAAGCTATATGATTAAATTTAACTTCAGGATGAATTTCTTTGAAGATGAATAAAATAATAAATAAAAAAGTGAAGTTCATATTAAATAAATAAAGGACTATATATATATATATATATTAGAAAATAGTAAGAATAAATTTATGGAAAAAGTCAAATTAATAAAAAGTAAAAGAAAAAAATAAGTCACCGTAAATTATGGAAAGCCAAGTTAAAAAAATATAAAGATAGAAAATTGCATAATGATCCATGGATTATGTGCATGAAGGTTTTCCTTCCATTTTTGAGACTTTGAGGTTCGCCTTGCAGTAGATGAAGTTTGAGAGTTGGGGCTCTTCTATAGATTGATGCAGATTTAAGACTGGTTCTAAAAAGTCATGAAATAATAGCTTGAAATTACTCATGGTTTTACCCTCATGCTGTGATGTAAGTTTCAAAGCTTGCTACAGTCACTAGGGTGGTCCTTATACCAGCTACAACAAAGGGTGTTAAATAAGAGAGAAGAAATAAATAAATTATAAGTTATATAAATAAAGTTAATGCCCCACATTATCAAATTAATAGTAGTAGTAATAATAATAATAATAGATACAATAAATAAAATAATAAATAATAAAAATAAAGAATACAAATTAATTAATAAATACAATAAAAATAATAGAATTCAGTTCATAATAAATAAATAAATAACACTTTATATATTTAAAAAGAGAGAAAAAGAGTAAAAAATAGTAATAATAAATTTATGGAAAAAATTCAAATTAATAAAAAGTAAAAGAATAAAATAAGTAAGAGTAAATTATGTAAAGCTAAGGTAAGAAAAAATTAAGATAAAAATAGAAAAATGCATGATGACACATGTATTATGTGCATCAAGATTTTCCTTCAATTTTTGGGACAAATTGTTATATTTAATGGATGTGGAGGAGGATGTGAGCCATCCTTTTCCTAGGAGAATTTTAGGATAGGAGGGATTCAATGGAAAAGGTAGTTGATTGAGTGCTCGAGGGTGGCCAATTGTAGAGACATAGTGTAGTTAAGCATATAATTGGGTGGAGAGTCATCTCCAAAACACTGGTTGCAATTAGTTGGACTAGACTAACACAATGATTTTTAAGTTACAAGTAAACTAATTATTCATTATAAAAGTAAGTTCTCACCACTAATCATTATTGTTCTAATTAATCAAAATTTTCCTTATGTTAATGAATAATGACCTTGAATTTTTGTACGTTTTTTTCATATTTAATTATGTTTTATGTCTAAGACATTACACCTTTTAGACATATATTATCCATTTATACTTCTTCTTGTTGATTACAAACTTCATCATTGTCTTGAGACAGAGTCCATTCAAAATTGATGTTAGAAACAACAATTTTATCTGCAGTAAAACTATGCTATTAGAAGGGGGCTAATGGTTTATAATGGGAAAACAATTTGTTTCAAATGAATGCCAAGCTAATTTCTACGGTATGTTAGTGTGATGAAGGTTTCTGATTGATTCCCTTGCAAGAGGTTTTTTTCTCCATGGAATTGAAGAATCTCAGGGATAATCTCTCTCTCTCTTTTGGAATTTTAGAAAATATTAGTAGTATTTTAGAGGATGGAAGGAGTATTTTTCCAAGGAGATGGAAGGAATGTTTACATTCGTAGTTTCATCTTTTTTCTATAGTTTATCCTAATTTCATAAAACTTTTCTTTTCATGTCAAGTTACATGCTTTGTTAAGAAGTTCTCAAATGGTCCACTTTGTTGGTGACAATGCAGTGGTTGAAATTCTTAGTGGTATAAATAGTGGAAAAATTGTTCTTCCCATATAGAAATCATAAGGTTGATAACCCCAACATAGCAGAATTAATCATACAATAAATAAAATCGAAGTATTCATACATTATTCTTCGAATTGGCAAAGAGAGGTTTTGGAACTCACAAGTGGGTCCTACATTTGATGTAGATCCAAACGGTCCAAACCATTTATTTTTCTCTTGATGTATAGACCTGAAACACAAATAATAAGAAAATGAGAAGGATAGTAATATCAAGGCATACAAAGATATATGATATATTAGTTCAACAATAATCCAATTGCATAATTAGAAACATGTCACATGAACAATTGAATATGAAAAAAACATAACCATCATCGGGATCCTTCCTTTCCAAAAAAAAATGTGATAGTTCAAGATAAAGAGGCTCATTTCTACAACATGGAAACAAAGGTATCCAGAAGAAGGGAGATTGCTTAAAAGCTCAAGGATAAAAAACCTGATTAGGGAAAATTTTTCTAGTGTTATGGTACAAATTAAAATCATGTATATGGTGAACCAACCAAGGTGTGTATGAATACCACCAAAAACTGGTTTGGGTGGTTATGACATGGGCTACAATAGGTGGCTTCCGGTATAACCCATAAACCTTACCAAAAATGTGAATTTTATACATTTTTTAATGTATTTTAAGGCATACAAGGGATTATTTGGGAGGACCCACATATATATGTCTTTTGTATGTGGACAAATCACACATGGAATTTGATTTTTTTTTTTTAAGTAAAGGTCAAGTCTACATAGGGGAAAGGGGATGTTGCCAACAATTGCATCTAAAATAAGTGTGAAAAAAGATGCTATAACAATGACCAAACTTGAAATTGTGCAAAGATCGTTAGAGGAAGTATAATATGGAAAAACCCTTAAGTTTTTCTACAAGATTATTCCCAAAACATGATGAAGGCAAGAAGAGGTAAATTGACTTTATTATTCCCTTTGAAATTTTAGTCCAATGCAAATCTCCCATTGAATTCAAATTTTCATGGTGTCATGATCACAAATGTTGAGTTCAAATATATTTGTGTAGAGGACATAAACACACTAATGTTCATTAGTGGTTGAAGAGTGTTGGAAGTTATTGACTCCAAGGTTTTTCTCCCTTAAAAAGTTAAAAAATTTAATGGATTTCCAATTTTCATACTTTTTGGTGGTGATATATACGATATATTTTTTTAAATTTTTTTATTTGAATTGAAAAGGAATTTACATTAAGTGAAAATTTGTGTTTGGAGCATAGTTATTACATCAAATCACATCAAAATAGAGAGAGTTCTTATTGGATGGCTTAGAAAAAAAATATTATTCTTACCAAACTAGAACCTCAAAATGCCAACATGAGACTAAATTTGAACTAGAAAACCAAAAGGTATAAAGTTTCCTAAAAAATCGTAAAATGCTACGAGATTTTACTTCGATAATACTACCAATTCCCAAGGAGAATCAGAAGCATCACAAACAAAACTCATTCTTATATTCAAACTTTCCTCATTTAGATTCAATATGACTAGTTGAGGGTAGATTGCATAATTAATTGGCGAGTAAAGTTCTTAACATTGTTGTCCCATAAAGAGATTAATTTCTTCCATTTTCAGAAATAGGGTAGAGATTTCATCTTCTAACTTATTTTTCAGATTGTGATTTTCTATAAATATTTCCAGAGAAGAAGTTGGACTGGAAACCTACCGATTGTGATTTAGTTGGAGAGAAATAATTCCATCCTATAATTTTTGTAATTATTCATGTAGAGGATCTGTTGTCATTGTGACAAACACCCTCCAAAATTTTGCGTACACTCGAATTTTGGAGCCTACTATAGATATTGCGATTAGTCATTCCGTAGTCACTTCTTGGTCAATTGATGCTTTTGAGCTCCCTTCTTGGAGTGGAAGTGTCAAAGTCACTTTCTCACACATGCTCAACCTGTAACAAGTGCATGAGCACATTATTTTACACAATATTGGAAAAGCATAGTGCGTTCCATCACGACTATGCCTATGCAATGTTCAATCCATGTCGACAGTCAATGTGCATTGATAACGACAATTTCTCACATTCTAGCTGCATTTGTACTTCCATATTAGTGAGTTTTGTAAATTGTCGCTTCCACGCACCTTTGCTTTTGTGAATGTTGTTTTCATGTTTTCGGATGTTACTTTCGATCTTTCACTCTAATTAGTTTCATTTTCATGTTATATTTTCTATGGCATGTGTTACTCTCACTATCATTCACATATCGCAAGAGTCATTCATGCTTTAGCAATTGTCGTCTTTTCATATGTTAGCTGTCGCACAATATATGTATGCTTGTTCTGGTGGTTTCAAGGGGTTATCTTTGTGTGAATGAGTTGGTCTCACCATGTAAACAATATTCACACTGATTCCCAAGGTTTCAAGCATTTTCGCACAAGTGTCGTCACAGTCGTTGAAAAGTGTACCTTTAGTTTCACACTTGTTATAAAGTTGTCGCCAAGTTGTCACATTGCGGGAAATATGTTGTTAACATTTTCTTGGATGATATATGTTGTTGTTTCATCATAGTATTTCAAGTGTGTGATCACAATAAACTTGTGTCAATGTTCACATAAGTTGTACAGATCCCACACTTAGTCAAATTTTGAAAACTTCCCAACTAGAACACCTAGCCTGATCCATCCCTCCTAAACTATGCATTGCACAATCTTAGCCCTCAAGAAACAACCTTGTTTTCTTGGCACTAAAAAATTCACAGTATCTGCCTCCCAGAATTATGCATTTCACAACTTCAATGCTCAAGCCCAACCCCTGAGTTACATAACTACACAATCTTTGTCCCCAACCAAGCCAGCATTGTGCATTGTGCAGTATCAATTCTCAAGCCTCAGTCTTGAGCTCCTGAATTATGAAACTGCATAATCACCTGACACCTTTTCCTTCCAGTAGTGTGCATTTCAAAAATTCAGTGCTCAAGCCCAAGCCTTGGCCTCTAAAAATTCAAAATCATGTCCTCCAACCAGGCCTGAACTGCAAATTGCAGAGTCTCAGACCTCAAGCCCAACCCTTGAACTCTTGATTTGCGAAACTATGCAATCACCAAGTCTTCTCTGCCTTCTAGAACTGCACAATTTTCTAAAACAATGAAAAACCCCTCATCTTGTCACATTGAGATCCCATATTGCACAATTTTATTCTTCAATTGAGCCTGAACTACACATTCCGTAGTATGAAGGCTCAAGAGTCACCTGTGATTGCTTGAGTTGTGAAATTGCATAGTTAATGAGCCTTTTTCCTAGCCTGTCACCCAGTTCCGGCTTAGTCAGTGGATCATATGCACCATCTTAGGCTAGGGGCTTATTTGAATGTTGTCGTATTTCCATGAGTGAATTGTAGATGTAGGTACTCCATCATGCTATGGAAATATGATGAATAAGGAGATGGAGAAGTAGGATAGGCTAGAACACACATATGAAGCTGAAGAGATAAGATGATCATCATGTGAGAAGACGAAGGAACATCGAACTATAATAGAAGATGAATATCAGGATCACATGGAAGACTCCTCATCTTCAAGTCATAAGGAGGAGTAAGAAGAATAACATGTACCATCTTTTCAAGAAGACATAAATAAAGAAGCAACAAGAAGGAAAACTTGGCATTGTCACATCATCATGTAGTCCATGTCATCAATTTCATGTTATGTCCTATCACAAGTCATCATATGCCACATCATTATTCTAGATTATATAATTACCTATTCAAAATGTATTGTTAAGTGGAAGTCCAAAGGACACACGCAGAATATGAAGAGTCATGTAAAGTTGAAAAGTCATAGGAATTCAAACAATCATGAGGGTAGTCAGAGAGTCACAAGGAAGGTGAAGCATCACCTCTTGGTTATATATACACCCTAATTGTATGAGAAAATTAATTTTCACCTTGGATCCTCCCACAAGGCATTAGAGAGATAAGCTAGTTCTTTTGAGGATCAAGGAGTGGCTCCAACGCTCCACTATTGGATCTAGTTATGTTCATTGCATACATGTGTCTTGGAACTTTTACTTAATAACATAAGCCTTCAAGGCCAAGAATTTCTTCATGCATGGATTATGAATATTTTTAAGACTATTCTATAGGTGTTTGTATTTATTGTTTTCTTTCATCTGTGCTAAAGTAGTTGAACTTTTTTAGTACTTCTATTATTGAGAATGTGTTGTAATGTTTGTTATCATTGTCCCATCCTCATGGACTATTGCACAGGATAGTAGAAAAATATTTCTCATTGACTGGTTGTAATGACCATCAAATCCTTTTGTGGACTATTTCATTGTATGTTAGACGAATCCTTCTTGTTTTCATGTGTCTACTTGGGTGGTACTATTCCCTCTCTTTTAGAGGCTCACTTTACTCTTTCTCTCCACAGTAGAATAAATTTGACACACTTGCAACTAAACACTCACCAGGAAAACTTACTTTCTTTTCGAAGGCACATACACATTCATCTCTCTTGCTGATAGTTAAAGCCAAGGAAAATGTATAATAATACATGGAAACAAGGAAAATATTTTGGATGGGGCTCCTATTCCAAATGGTGAGAGGTCTAATTGGGATTTCACATCCGGGAGACCCCTTGGTTGACGAATTTCCAGCATCGTCAATGATGGCACTAGAAGGAGGGCCAGATAAAAATATGTGCCCATTTAGTCTTTTTTGAATCTTCAATCATAAATGGCTCTTTCCCAAATCAAAATCCCAGAGTGTTTTTCTAACCTACCTCCTGGAAAACTTTCAATCTCTATGGAACTTGTTCATGCCTTGTCTCAATTGAATTTTAACGGCAAGGGTGGCATATTTTTATCCAAACACATAAATGAGTTTCTTGGGTTTTGTAAAACTTTCGAAATTGATGATGAAGATGTTATGTGTATTCTATTCACCCTCACTCTTGAAGGCCATGTTAAGCATTGGTGTCATACCTTACCATCTACTTCCAATCATTCTCTTTGTCATTTTACTAAGGAGCTTCATCAAGCTTTTGATTGGTATGATTTATGAGATGTATATAAAAGGATAAATCAACTTAGAATGGATCCTGGTGAATTAGTTGAGGGTTTTGCTAATATTTTCCTTCATTTATGTTATGATTTTCCTAAAGAATATATGGATCAAAATTTCGGTAAGAAAAAGTTTGAAGAATTGGTTAAAATTTATTAAAATCAATTTAAATATAAACCTATTGATGTTTTTACTTCCCCAACTCTTGTAAACCATGAGACACCTTTAATTTTAGAGGGGGAACCTATTACTCCTTTTGTTACTTTTCCTCCTCCTTTCCCAGTCCTAATGTGGGTGCCTCCTTGTGATGATTGTAAAGTTGGGGAATCTGTAAATCAAATTCCTGATCCATCTTCTCATTCTTCTTCCACTTTTCATGATTCCGATTCAATGGAGGAAATTCTAGAATGGCTCGTGAAGCCTACGGTGAAGACTAAACCCTCCATTCTGCAAGATGATGTTACTATTCATAGCTCTAGTCTCAAATCTGATCTGGATTTGTGTTATCCTCTATCATCTACATGCCATGACTCTTTGTACCACGATCCACTTGAGAAATTTGTTCCACCAACTAGTTTTTCACACTCTCTTATTTTTTATGTTGCTGGTTCAAATTGCGATGAAATGAAAGGCAGACACATTACATAGGTAAAGGAGAAATAAGGTGAATATGCTTCCAATATTTATTATATTTTCCAAAATCCTCCATGTGAAGATGATGTAATTCCATTCTTGGATGATTTTCAATCTTCTAATCTCACTAGTGACTCAAATTCAACCAATTCTTTCAATAAATCCATAGCCTTGGGAAAAAATCATTGCGATGATGATGAATTTTTTGATGTATGCGATCACAAATTCCCAGGTGCATCAAATGATATTTTGGTTTGTCATGAATATTTTAATTTAGATCCAAAATATGATTTGGTCAAAGAATATGTACTTATTGAAACTTTCTATTCATCTCACTATCCCTTATGCTTTATTGTTTGTGATGCATCTACTTACGACGAAGATACTCCATGCCATTCAGGTCCTCCATCTGATGATTTAACTTCTTAATTGGCACAAGGTGGCGAGATTATCCATGATGCAAATGAAAATGATCAAATCATTGAGTACTCTTCCTATCCCTCATCATATCTTCTCTTGCATGAAAAAAACTCTTCAAATAATCTTACTCATGAAATTTACCCAATTCATTCATCTTCGAATTTGCGATCAAAAGAATCTTCCAACTCAAGTAATCTAGTTGTTGAAGTTGAAAAATTTGTTCAAAACAGTGACAAAGATGGTTTCCATTAGGTGAGTAGTGGTATTATTGAAACCAGTGGTAGCAGTTATCCTCACACCATGCACGCTCTGGTTCAACTTCTAATCATGGTTATGTCAAGTTATCACGACTTTGGTAAGCCCCTCGAACTAAGTCAGATCTAGTTTCTTTCACACAGTCCTTCTCTTTGCATGGTTTCACTCGATATAAATCTATTTCTGAAAGATATTTGGTATTTTAGATGTGTTAGCACTCTGTAATACCTCTAGGATGAGGAGAGGAAGCCAAAGGTAACCAAAAACTAATTTAAAGATGGGATCTAGCCCTTCGAGCTTTAGAAAGGACTCTCTCTATCTGAATCTTCAGTCACCTAGATGACTGATTGTCTTAGGTTTTTATTCTAGGTATTAATATCATAGGAGAATAATATTTAACAGTTTGATGGTAGGGAAGAAGAAAAATACAATGGGGCATAGAGTCATGTTAAGCTGATTGATTTTCTAGTGAGAGGATGAAGAAACGAGGGATATTTAGACAGGGGCAAGGTAGGAAATTCTTCTGGTGTTTTTAATTAGTTTTCGTTATGGGAGGTGAGCATCTAAAGCATCTAACTAAGGATCAATTCTAAATGTCGAAATGGAAGGAAAATAATAAATGTTCAATAATATATGACAAAGCACTTTAACGGTGAATTATGAAATAAATAATTTCTTAAGTAAACATGAATATATAACATTCAAGCATGATTATAACAAAATATAAACTTACAAAACATAAATAACATCACCATTAGAAACTGACACATGAATCCTTGTAAAATCATACCTCGGTCTTCTTCATTCACTGAATTTAAAAAAAATGAAAAGTACAATGCATAGTTCTTTCTTTATCTAACCCTGACCAACCCTTTTATTAATCAAAATTAAATCATACATATACAAAAGAAAATTAGTTCCTTCCTTTAGGAACCAAATTCCCTAAAAAATATTTAGTTTTTGCCTTCAGCAGCGAATATAGAACTACTCCTTAGAAGCTAGGAAACTATTTTGACTAAGAATTTCTCAAATGGATTACATTGAATACAATGCCTAAAAAAAGTTTCAAAGCTCATAAAGACCTCATGAAATTTACCATGACCATAAAAATAAATTACATAAAATTTAGATACAAATTTAAAAGTGTTGACTGTGTGAAAGCACAACGCAGGTGCTGTACTACTCCCTTCTTCAGCAGAAACACAACAACAAAAGCGTAGTGAGTTGATTATTTGTCTACTTTTGAACATTTTCTGAGCTTTTGACTAAGCCATACATATGAAATATACCATGAACATCATAAAATTCCCTTTGAAAAGCCTCTTTACTGCAAAACCTCCATCCTTCCAAAACATCACCTACAGTAAAAGTGCAACACCTGTGTGAAAGGGTAGCAAAATTTTACGTTCAAAATTATGACTAGTGTTGAGGTCTCTAAATGAAGCAAATAAATTTTTGAAGATGTTGACAGTATTGTAATCCTTTTTTGAACCTACATGCACAAAAATGAATGCCAAAATGTTACATAATGAGTGAATTCAATCATAAATGGCATGAAAATTATAGAGTGCTAACATGATGTAATATTTCAAACTTTTGAGATTTGTTTTCTGATCGGATTCAAGAATATTATTTAGTTGATTCATCTTCATGAATATCTGTCACATCAAGCTTAGGTTTGGCATGTGTATCTCTCATAGAGTCATGGAATTGTGAATATGAACATTTCAAATACTATCTTTGGCCGAAGGAATCATGCCTATCATATCCATCTCTTAATAGTTAACTCCTAGTTTTTATTGCAAATATTATATTGCAAATATTCCCCTTTATCGCACCTAAAATCCTCTTGAGTGATAATGAATGCACAATTTTTTTTGCGAATCAAATTCTTCTCCGTTCACTATGTCCCGACCTATCTCCTGTGTCTATTGTGTTGACATCCCTTTTAAATTATTTTGATGATTACGATGCTTGTACAATTCATCACCAGTTATAAGAAAATTATTTCTCACATTCGACATGTGAGGAATTTGATTCTATTGTTCAGAGAATTCACAGAATTGTTCAAATATATTTATCTTCGTTAATTACAAACTAAGAATCTAATGCTTTAATTAGCCCATCTGATCATTATCCTATCTTTTATGATTTTCATTCATTTTATCATTTTCCCACTAGTACATCCAATGAAAGTTGTTTTACACCCTTTTACCTTCATGGTTTAACATCTCACTACCCAAGCAATTGTCAAGCAGTTGAGGCATTTCTACACTCGTTGATGGTTATGTCAAATCCTCATTGTCTTGACATGTCTACTAAATACGATCAAATCTATTTTAACTCGCAAGATTCTAATCCTAATTCCATGTGTCTATTTGAAAATTCATCTTTTAAAAGACTTCGGGGTGTTCAAGAGTATTGTATCGAATTTTACAATACAATCTCTGAATGGTTGGATAAATGTTACTTGGAAGGCTCCATCATAAATAAGAAGTTTCGATCTTTTCGTGTGCTTGCCAAGGAGTTCGGTGTAGTTGAAAACACATTCACAAGAAGTTTATGAGGTTTTTTGAATGATGGTATTCATAAAAAAGGTAATAATGTGAAATGATTAGAAGTAGTGGCTATGGCCTATATTTCTACTGGCAGGAAAGACCTTATAATATTTGTGCAAGTTATTCAAGTTCTCATATGTCACATTGCATTATATTAGTTTTGATTGCCTCTATCTTTGTGAATACAAGTCAAAAGAAGTTATGGTGGATTTATTGGAAATTTCATTATACGTGATCCCAACATTCTAGACTATTAGGTTAGGAGTAGGTCTAGTTTCATATTATTTTACCTACACCTTCATCCTACATTTGTTTCCTGTAGTTTGTCTTGTGTTTTCTACTTTTTATTTTACATCATATTTTCATTTAGTCACTTTCTGTCTTGTATTATAGTTTTGTTTCCTTATTGTGTATTGTATTTCCTTTCATTTTGTGACACCATCCATGAAGATTCTCTCTCGGCTCAAAATGGAATGTGGAGAAATAGAAAAGGACTTTGTGACACTGCAAAATTTGTCTAATTACCTGTCCTTCTTCCTTGTCTTGGTTACATCTTTTGGTCGATTACATTCCAATGGAAAATATGATCCTTGCGTTAAGAAAGCCTTGTGTCAAACCATGATCACCATGTTTATTCTGGAAACCTCATGCCCACACTCGGTCTTTATCTTTCGATGTTTTCAGGATGATCAATAAAGTAGAGAATGAAAAGAGAAAATCTAAATGAGCAAACCAATATCAGAGGTCTTATATATGTTTTTCTGAAGGGACAACCTCTCTTGCTATAAATAAGTTGGGATCCCTCTTCCACCCATGAAATAAATAAGTGTCGATGCATAGTCCTATATAAATAAATAAATAAAGGCAAAAATATAGAAATGCTTTCTGTGCAGAGAGGTGAAGCAAGAAACTCTGCCAGGGTACTGTCTAGGCTCACCGGTAGCAGAGCAATGTTTGTGTTCCTGCAGTGATTATGATAAGGTATTGTCCAGGCCTGTTGGCAACAAAGCAACATCAGAGATGATGTCTATACTCTAAAAATACAAAGATCTAGAAAATTGTATGATCGCTGGTCTTATGTTTGTGTTTAACCTAGTAAAGGAATGAAGGGGGTTGTGTTTATGCACGGGGTAAGTGGAAAAGCCATGCTAATATAAAAAATGAATCAATACTTCCTAAAGGACTAGACCTTGCATGAGAGAGTTGACCAAGGCAGAGAAACTGGAGTTCTACCATTGTGTCTCCGAGTGTTGTCCCTGTGACAAACACCCTCCAAAATTTTGTGTACACTCGAATTTTGGAGCTTACTGTAGAACTTGCAATCGATCGTTCCATAGTCACTTCTTTTTCAGATGATGCTTTTGAGCTCCCTTCTTGAAGTGGAAGTGTATAAGTCAATTTCTCACACATACTCAGCCCGTAACAAGTGCATGGGTGCATTATTTTGTGCAAGCTTGGAAAATCATAGCACATTCCATCAAGAGTGTGCCTGTGTGATGCAAAATACATGTCGACCGTTAGTGTGCACTAACAATGACAATTTATCACATTCTAGCTGCGTTTGTACTTCCATTTTGGTGAGTTTTGAAAACTGTTGCTTCCACGCACCTTTGTTTTAGTGAGTGTCATTTTCATGTTTTCGATTGTCACTTTCACTTGCTTTCACTCTAATTAGTGTCCTTTTCATGTTATATTTTCTCTGGCATGTGTTACTCTCACTATTTTTCACATATCACTAGAGTCTTTCACGCTTTAGCAATTGTCATCTTTTCACATGTTATCTATTGCACAATGAATGTATGCTTGTTCTAGTGTTTTGAAGGGTTTATCTTTGTGTGAATGAGTTTGTCTAACCATGTAAACATTAGTCGCACTCTTTCCCAAGGTTATAAGCATTGTCGCACAAGTGTCTTCACAATCATCACAAAGTGTACCTTTAGTGTCACACTTTTCATAAAATTGTCACTGAGTTGTCACATCCAGGGAACTATGTTATTAATATGTTCTAGATGATATATGTTGTTTTTTCATCAAAGTGCTTCAAGTGCGTGATCACAATGAAGTCTTGTAACTGTTCACATTAGTTGTACAGATATCACAGTTGGTTGAATTTGGAAAAATTCCCAACCAGAAAACCTAGCCTCATCCATCCCTCTTGAACTACACATTGTGCAGTCTCAACCCTCAAGCAATAAACACATTTCTTAGCACTACCCAATGCACAGTCTCTACCTCCCAGAATTGTGCATTTCATAGCTTCAGTGCTCAAGACCAACCCCTGAGTCCCAGAACTACGTAATATTTATTCCCAACCAAGCCATCATTACGCATTTCACAGTGTCAGTCCTCAAGATTCAGCCTAACTCCTTAATTGTGCAACTGCGCAATCAATTGGCCTCTTTCACTTCCAGTACTATGCATTTCGCAACTTCAGTGCTCAATCCTGGGCTTTTGCCTCTAAAAATGTGTAATCATTTCCTCCAGCCAGGCTTGAAATGTGCATTGCGCAGTATCAGACCTCAAGCCCAACCCTTGAACTCCTGAGTTTCACAAATGCGCAATCACCATGTATTCTCTGCCTTCCAGAACTGAACAGTTGGCTGAAACAATGCAAAACCTATCGACCTATCACATCGAGAACCTAGATTTCATAGTCTCAAGGTTTAAGATTCACCCCTGAGTCCCTATGATATGAAATTTCATAGTTAATAAGCCTCTTTCCCAGCCTTTCACTCGGTTCCATCTCAGTCACTATGATTAATATGCACCATCTTAGACTAGGGGTTTATCGAACCAATTTCATCTTGTCATGAATGGATTGAAGATGTAGGTACTCTATCATGCTACAACAAGATGATGAAGGAGATGGAGAAGGAAGACATGCTAGAAGACACATATGGAGATGAATATATAATATGATCATCATGCGAAAATAAGAAGGAACACCAGACTATAATAGAAGATCAAGATCAAGATCACATGCAAGAATCCTCATCTTCAAGTCATAAGGAGGAGGAAGAAGAAGAACGTGCACTATATTTTCAAGAAGACATTGAAGAAAGAAGCATCAAAAAGGAAAAATTGTAATTGTCACATCATCATGCAGTCCATGTCATCTGTGTCATGTCATGTCCTATCACAAGTCATCATATTCCACATCATTATTGTGCATTATGTAATTACCTATTTAAAATTTATTGTAATGTGGAAGTCCAAAGGACACACTCAGAATATGAAGTTCCATGTAAAGTTGAAAAGTCTAGGAAATCAAAGAGTCATGAGGGTAGTCAAAGAGTCATAAGGAAGGTGAAGCATAACCTCTTGGTTATATATACACCCTCATTGTACAAGCAAAGGAATTTTCACCTCGGCTTCTCTTGCAAAGCATTAGAGAGATAAGCTAGCTATTTTGAGGAGCAAGGAGTGGCTCCAATGCTCCATTATTGGAGATAATGGTGTTCATTGTATATATGTGTCTTGGAAATTTTGGTTAGTAGCATAAGCCTTCAAGGCCAACATGTTCTTCATTCATGGATTATGAATATTTGTAAGACTATTCTGCGTATGTTTGTATTTCATGTTTGATTTCATTTGTGATAAAGTAGTTGAACTATTTTATTTATTTTAGTACTTATCTTATTGAGAATGTTTAGTGATGATTGTTATCGCTATCCCATCCTTGTGGACTATTCTGTAGGATACTAGACAAATATTTCTCATTGAATGGTTGTAATGACCGTTGAATCCTTTTGTGGAATATTATGCTGGATGTTAGATGAATACTTCTTGTTTGAGTGGTTATCTAATTAGGTGGTATTATTGCCTCTCTCTTAGAAGCTCAATTAACTATTTCCCTCTTTAGTAGAATAACTTTGACACACTTGCAACCAAACACTCACTAGGCACACACACTTTCTTTTCATAAGCACATACACATTCCTCTCTCTTACTGACAGTTAAAGTGCATGACAAAGCACTCTTTGAAACCTCGACCAACCAAGTTATGTTGAATTTTTCAAGAGGTGAAAATTTAACCCCTAATTTTAGAACACCTTCATAAAGGAAGATTGGATCCTAAACAAAAATAATCACATAACAAACATGTTGCATTCATTCAGAAGTATATAGAAAAGAAGAAATAAGAATGAAAACTAAGAGATAAGGGTTGAGATGTTGTACCAAGTGTTACAATAGCTTCCCTATTCCCAATGGATACCTAATGCTCGATATATTATAGAGCTATCAAAACCAAAATTGACCATATATTTAAAATTGGAATGAATTCCTTAAAAATTTTGAGATGTCTTATATGACCATTTCCATGCTTTTCTTGCCAATGGAATGCTTCCCAATTGCTTAGCACAAGCAAGGTGAGATTGAACTAATTCCAATTTATCTTTTAGAACACATAGTTATCATGAAGAGTAAAAAATTCCACCTACTATGGTACATACCATTAGTGGAATTTAAGTACACATCTCCACAATACAGGGAAAATACATACTAGGAGCCACATAAGGTGTAGCTTGTGAGAAAAATTAAAAATCAATTTCCACCTTTATGCGTGTTGTTGCATGCTTGATATAGGGAGAGGATCCGTCAAATAAGGCTCGAGTTTCACTTCTATTCACCTTCCCTTTGAATTCATCTAATGGGGAGTTCTCTATCTCCAGAAATGATTCAAATCCACGTCATCATAGCACAATTCTAATGTGAGATAACCTGAAGGTACTGGAAAGTACATGAGATGTAGAAAATGGTTTGGACATTACCAATTAACATTCTTGTACTAATCCCCGAATGCGGGTGCTTAGATATCATGAGATGTGGCAGAGGATGTGGGTCGATGCGTGGGCTCATTACTTCGCCACCCTAACTCATGTCTTGTCTTCATTAACTTCTCCACCGTCATTTGCTCTGCCGCATTAACTCAGCACAAAAGCCCAAATCTGGGCCCGTCCATTTTGAGAATGGCTTCCTTTGGAAGCTCCATTCATGTTCTTCCTCCTCTGCGTTCTTTTTTCTCCCCTATTGCCGTAGAGCATAGCTCTAGAACTGGCACTTGGCGTCGCTACTCCGTAGCTTCTGCATTGATCTTGCCCCTGGTTTTCACTTCTCATAGAGCACTCTTTGCCATCTGGGGCTCACGCCACCCATTGTGTTTTCCTCTGCTTAGCGAGATTGCCCTCCCCTGACCTCCATCCCCTTTCACTCTGTTAGACGCTCCCATCACCCTGCTCTGAGAACTATGCCTCGACTACGATAGCACATGCGTTGTCGGCGAGGCACCAGCTGCGGTCGTCCTCCCTGTCAGCCCTCCACTTCTACTTTCGGCTCTTCATCTCCCTCTCCAGATAACTTCTCAAGTTTTTATCCTGATACCAGGAGCGGTCGTGGCCGCGGACATGGGCGTGGGCTTTCTCAATCTGATTTGGGATCGCCCCAATTCCCGGTCTCTCCAAGTCTCGTCCCTGGGCACCTTCGCACCGCCCATCTTCGCTTTCCCTGCTCGCTGAACCGGCCCACAATTACTACTACCATCACAATTGAGCTCAAGGAGGAGCCCCCTGATTCAGACGTAGTGCTTCCTAGTGATGGCATGGAGCATAGGGCCGAAGACCAACTTTGTTCTCCTACAAGCGGTAGCCTGAAAAGAAAAGCTCCCAGTTGCAGTGCTACTCAGGACACTGGACTTGAAGTCAATCTGGGCGACATCAAGCGAGGCTGCCAAAGCGTCAAAGATGACAAGTAGGAGGAGGAAGACGACCTGTATGCCTATGGTTGTCGTGTGGTTGAGGAACCTCCCTCACTCTCTCATGATTCTTAATCTGGTCAGAACTCTCAGTCTCTCTCTTCACATGTTTTTGGATGGGTACACTCCTAAGCTCATCATGTTTACCTGCTCTTTGCTTCAGTTTTTCGATAATCTATCTATGCTTCTAGGCCAGTTTCCCCTGCGTGGGTGGCATGTGTTTGTGTCTTTGGTTGGGAACACACTTAAGCTCTTCATGTTTACCTTCTCTTCGCTTATGGTTTTTGATAAACTGTCAATGTTCCAAGGCCAGTTTCCCCTGCATGGGCGACATGTTTTTGATTGTCAACAGGTTGGTTTCTGTTGGAGTGGCATGTCTAGCAAACTTTATACGTCTAGTATGCAGTGTAAGAATGCCAATACTATGGGCAAGATCAGTTGAGGCCTTGGCCTCCTTGTAACTTTTTTGTAAAATAATAGAATAGTCACATTCAGAAAAAAAAGAAAAAAAAAAATTCTTGTACTAATTAATCAAAATTTTCCTTATGTTGATGATTAATAGCCTTGATTTTTTGTAAGTGTTTTTTAATATTTAATTATGTTTTATGTCTATGCCATTACACCTTTTAGGCATATATTATCCATTTAGACTTCATGATTCTCTTGAGATCGAGTCCTTACAAACTCGATATTAGAAACACAAATTTTATCTACAGTAACAACTACACTATTAGAAGGGGGATAATGGTTTATAATGGGAAAAAATTTTGTTTCAAATGAATGCCAAGTTGTTTTCTACAATATGTAAATGTGATGAAGGTTTCTTATTGATTCCAATGTAAGAGGTATTTTTCTCCATGAAATTGAAGAATCTCTAGGACAATCTATCTCTCTATTTGGGAAATTTAGGAAATATTAGAAGTATTTTAGAGGATGGAAGGAGGCTTACATTCATATTTGCATATTTGTTGTCTAGTTTATCATAATTTCATGAGCCTTTTCTTTGCATGTCAAGTTACATGCTCTGGAAATAATTTCTCAAATGTTCCACTTTCTTAGTGGAAATGTAGTGGTTTAAATTCGTAGTGGCCCGAATGTGGAAAACGTGCTCTTACCGTACAATAATTGTTATGAGATAAAATCCTTAAGGCTAAGGTTGACAACTTGATCACAGAAGAAGTAATTAGACAATAAAGAAAACCCAAGCAATCATATGATATTCTTTGAATTCACAAAGATAGGTTTAGGCACTCACAGGTGGGTCCTAGATTTGATGTAGATCCAAAGGGTCCAAAACCTTGCTCTCACTCTTGATGTACAATCCTACAAAATGAACAACAAGAAAATGAATAGACTCAACATGATTTGTTGGACACCTAATCCTCTATGGGTAGGTGTGGAAACCGAACAACCAAAGAGGAGTCCAAGTGACTTTTAAATGTGGAATCCAAGAGTCACACCAATGTAATATAAATGGACATTTATGGTTAATAGAAAGGCATCTCATGCTTATATTTCCTATGTGTGTGTTTGACATAGTTGTATTTAACATGGTATCAGAGCAAGCGATTGCTGGCCCTGCTCCAATTTGAGCCACTCTTTGTGGCCATCTCAGATCTGCCATTCTGAAACCTTTATCAACTATATTTGAGCTGGGTTCTCTCCATAAAAATCCTAACAAAAGTTTTGTGAGCTCGATTATCTTTGGGTACCATCCACTAGTTTTATTTGTGGCATAAAACTCCTTGCTCAAATCTGTTATCTCTGCCCTTTCAAAAAAAAAAAATTGTGCCAATGTGTGTGAGTGAATGCTGGAGCCAATTATTGTGTATCAGGCCTGTCAATATTGTATCCATGGTATTTTGTGACTCTATGAGAATTTTCTATTTTGATCACTGCTCAGTGTTGCTGGATATCCTCAGTCTGAAATCATAACGGCTTCTATGAGTTAGATTAAGAGAGACGTTTGGAATTTCTCAAATCCTCAAATTTCAGATGGCGTGGAAAGGATAGATACGAAAGTATCGAATCTCGCATTAATGTTCTCATGTTGATGTTTTATCATATTCCTCAATACTCTCTGTCAATCCAAAAGCCATTTTTTAGGGCACCATCACCTTCGGAATCCTGAATTCCTGTGACACGCTTGTGCACTCATACTATAGCTTCCATAGCAGAAGATATAGGTGCATCTGGTTCCTCTCTTGCAGTTATCAAAACCACACGATCCTTCGTCCATGCAACACCCTCGAGAATCTTTATGTGTGCCCTGGTCTCCTAGCACATTTTCTTCATGAGCTCTCCTATCCGCCCAATGATACTCCCCACCTTTTGCACCTGAAAAATCAACCTGAACAACGTCTCTTATGGCCATCCAGGCCATTTCTTCTCGGTCGGAGCGTCCCCGAGCTCCACCTCGCGACCTTGCTTTTGTCCCACTGAAGGTTTGCTGCTTGGAGCATTGGGGCTAGAACTGAACTGTCCCATTAATTTTCATAAATCGTGTATCCAAGTGTGTGCTCGGAATCGAAAAAGACCTGGTACAGGAACTATTATGCGGAATGGTTAATTGAAAAAATATCCATTTTCGTCTATTGATGCTTTCAAATCATATCTAAGATTATTCATCAACTAAGATTCACCAAAGGAATCTCACTAGGAGGAAGTTGTGGATATCACAAGGACGGGACCAATACGCAAAAGCCATGACAGAATTTTGTCTGGCAAGTAATGACACATTTTTCATCATATCAATGGAGCATATGGCCCATTCAAGCAAGGTAACATCCTCCTTCTTTTATATTCTGCCAGTTTGAAATATTGGCGCAGTTTGAAATATTTAGCATTTAAACTTGTCCAGTTTGAGATATTGAGATATTCTGCCCACATTTAAACTTGTCCACCATACACTGCTCACAATACACGTTGCCTCTCCTCCCTCTTGGCCACGCTTCCCTCCCACTACTGCTCGGGCTTCTCTCTCGTATGTCCTCTCACCTCCACGATCACCGCATTGTGCTGCGCCCTCCCCTGCTCCCACCTCCCACAACCCCTCCCTCACGTCACATCCCTTCACCTTTCCTCCACATCAGCACTCCTCCCCCTCACCTCATCCCCCATCAACACTCCTCCCCCTCCCGCGTGCTCCTTCCCTCTCTCCATATGCATCTCCACCCATATGCTTGGTTCTCGGCGCTCTCTAGTGAAACAATTCAACTCTCACACCCTCTTCCTGTGTTATTATTATTGATAGGGGCCGAGGACTTGCCAAAAGCACCACCGTTGAAGGCACCACATAGATCGAATCTCACGGGAATTCCAACAATCAGTTATAGTGTTCCTCCTTGATATTGTGTCGGCTCCTCCTCGGTGCTACCCTTCTTTCCATTTCGAAGGATAATGCTGGACGGTCTCTGAACAAATTCCAACAGACTCACTCTACGTGTCCAAAGAGATTTTATTGCTGGAGTTTTCAAGTGGACTAAATTTTTTTTTGGATGCCAAAGAATATACCTCTATCACGGAAACTGATCATTAATTATTGACGACAGATTTGAGGATCTTGAGAATCTTGGACAGATGTTGGATTGGCACAAGATTTCGCTTCTTCAAAGGCATCATTGAACTTTATCTATACCAGCCTAGATCTATCTAACTCTGCATCTATCATGCGCCGAGAGGGATCAAATCTCTCGAAGTGCAAACCTATTTTTTGAGTGCAAAACTTGAGGAAATGTTTGCACCTCGAGAGATTTGATCCCTCTCCGCGCATGATAGATCTAGAGTTAGATGGATCTAGGTTGTTTCTAGTTGGAGGCATCAACGTCACATTTTTTAGATTATTAAAAATTTTGTATATTTTTGAGATGTAAGATGGATCTAGGCTCATTTCAGTCATGTGCTGCCAAGGAAAATCTATCAAAGATATGATTAATTTTATCAGTAATATGTAAATATATCAAATATTAATATAATCATTTTAAATATGCTAAATATTTCTGAGATTAACTTGGTCATTTTGATTTTAAATTTTCTTAGTTACCTCAGTTCGTTGAGATGATAATTATTGTTAATAACTATAATGATGAAAAATGATGAAATATTTTTTTTTAAATGCAAAGTGACAATAATAGTGTTGAAAGATAGAAAATGTGAATAATAAGAACGTACTCATGTTACAATCAATCTCAAACTATTTTCTTCTATTATTATTATTTCCTCCCTTGTTAGTTTTGTTATCTTTTCATATCGATTTTTTTTTTCTTCGTAAAACTAATTCTATTAAGAGAGCGTATGGTACATTATGAAGTTACAATCAAGAGGAGCAAGAAAACGAGAAGCCGGAAAGGATACACTATCCACCTCGGCCCCTAAGTAATCAAGAAGAGAGCATTGCAATAAGCAAAAAGGAACAAGAAATAACAAAGAAACAAGAGCTGAACAAGGGATTCTACCCAGCATGGGTCGAATCATCCATTCGGCATTTTATCCCTTTCTTTTTACCAACTTTTACCCAGCCAAGATGTTGCGGCTGAGCTGGAACGATTTGTAGACTGCGCTGGGCTGTCGGAGAGGTCTCCTTGTCCGAATCTGAGGGAGAAGACTCATGATTTCTTTTCTGTGAGTTTGATGGAACATTAGATTCCTCTAGGCTTGCCGAAGGCGGATCCTGTGGCTGCATTGCGTCCTCCCCTTCTGCTTCCCCTTCCTCTTCATCCGAGCTGAAGTCAATATCATCCATGGGGGGAGGATCATGAGGCTTCCAACTTTTGGATTTCGGCTTATGATTGACTTTCTTCTTTTGGGCAGGAATCGAGGGGCAAGAGCTCTGAAGGTGTCCTGTTCGATGGCAATGCCGGCAGCGAAAGGATGTGTTCTCGTAGTCCAGGGTTTGTGTCCAATGGAAGTCTCCAATTTTGAGATTAATCTGATCGGGTAGACCTTTGCTCATATGTATTTCTGCACAAATTCTGTCGTAGGTGTATAAGCCCTTTCCCCCCCTCGAAGTGTCTGTGGCAAGAAAACGGCCTAGAGTATTTCCAATCTCTTGGAAGACAGCGAAGTGCCATAGATACGCCGGGAGATTAGGTAGTCTGACCCAAATGGGGAGCTTGGTGATCACTGCTGTAGATGGATCGAAATCTGGAAACCAGGGGGTGAAGAATAAACCTGTTGAGCCCCAAAACCATGGGCCTTCTGTAAGAGCTTTTTGGCAGTCTTCACTAAAAGAAAACACTACTATGAAGAAGTCCTTTAAGCAAAATAAAACCTTGCAATTGTTGGTCCAGTTGGAGTGAATCCATTGGTAGAGATCTGCCGTACGTGGCCATAGTCCATTAAATCTGCAAAATCTTTTCATATCGATTATATGAAAAAGAAAATTTAAATCGTAAACCATTTAAATCTTTAGCTCGATCTGTTGTAGTAAACATGACACCTTGTTTCTCTGGCTCTCCAATATTAATAGCTTAAATTACTATAACACAAAAGTCAATCTACATTGTTAATAACTTTTTGTGCTTACACTAAAATCAATGCATATTGTTAATCCAATCACTTTAATATTAATGTACCGTCATATATCCAATTACATCAAATCATAAATCAACATATACATTGAAATCAACACATTTAATGCAAGCAATCAAATAAGATTAGAAAATAACTTCTACATTGAAATCAATGCACCTAATGCAATCAATCAAATAAGATTAGCAACCAACATCTACACTGAAATCAATGCATTTACTCAAAGCAATCAAATAGGATTAGAAATTGCCATCTACACTGAAATCAAGGCACTTAGCGCAAACAATCAAATAGTATTAGGAATAATCTACATTGAAATCAATGCATCTAGTGCAAGCAATCAAATATAATTATAAATCGATGTCTAAATTGAAATCAACACATCCAGTGCAAGCAATCAAATAGAATTAGGAATCATCACCTACACTGAAATCAATGCATCTAGTGCAAGTAATCATATATCATTAGAAATAAATATCTACACTAAAATCGATGCATCTAGTGCAAATAATCAAATAGGATTATAAATCACCATCTCCACTTAAATCAATCCATATAGTGCAAGAAATATTCTTCCCTCTCTCCACCCTCCATCCATATCTATATTCCCATCCATCTCTTTTTTTTTGTCTCTATCTCACCCCCCTAAACACACATGCTCTCGCACTCCATATATATCATTCTCTTTGTCGATCACCCTCTCTCCCCATCTCTCTCTTCTTCCCTCTCTTCCCCTTCTCTTCCTCTCCCCCGCTAATATCTCTCTTTCCTCCTTTTGTCCTCTCTCTCTCTCTCTCCATCTTCCTTATCACTCACTCTCTCTCTCTCTCTAGGAACCAACATCTACACTGAAATCAATGCATTTACTCAAAGAAATCAAATAGGATTAGAAATCACCATCTACACTGAAATCAATGCATTTAGTGCAAACAATCAAATAGGATTAGAAATCACCATCTCCACTTATATCAATCCATCTAGTGCGAGAAATATTCCTCTCTCTCTCCACCCTCCATCCATATCTATATCCCCCTTCATCTATTCTTTTTTGTCTCTCTATCTCACCCCCCTAAACACACGCGCTCTCGTACTCTATATATATCAATCTCTTTTTCAATCACCCCCTCTCCTCATCTCTCTCTTCTTCCCTCTTTTCACCTTCCATCTATATCTCTATCTTCCCCTTCTCTCCCTCTCCCCCATTAATATCTCTCTTTCCTCCTTTTGTCCTCTCTCCCTCTCTCTCCATTTTCCTTATCACTCTCTCTCTCTCTCTAGAAACCAACATCTACACTAAAATCAATGCATTTACTCAAATAAATCAAATAGGATTAGAAATTTCCATCTACACTGAAATCAATGCATTTAGTGCAAACAATCAAATAGGATTAGAAATCATCTACATTGAAACCAATTCATCTAGTGCAAGTAATCAAATATAATTATAAATCGAAATCTAAATTGAAATCAACAAATTCAGTGCAATCAATCAAATTGCATTAGAAATCACCACTTACACTGAAATCAATGCATCTAGTGCAAGTAATCAAATATCATTAAAAATAAATATCTACACTAAAATAGATGCATATAGTGCAAATAATCAAATAGGATTATAAATCACCATCTCCACTTATATCAATCCATCTAGTGTGAGAAATATTCTTCCCTCTCTCCACCCTCCATCCATATCTATATCCCCCTCCATCTCTTCTTTTCTGTCTCTTTATCTCACCCCCCTAAACACGCACACTCTCACAATCCATATATATCAATCTCTTTGTCAATCTCCTCCTCTCCCCATCTTTCTCTTCTTCCCTCTCTTCACCTTCCATCTATATCTCTATCTTCCCCCTCTCTCCCTCTCTCTCAATCTTCCTTATCACTCACTCACTCTCTCTCTCTCTCCACATTTCTCTCTCTATTTCTTTCTTCTTACCTCTCTCCCCCTCCTCCTCCAAGTCCATCTCTCTTTCCCTCCCTCTCTCCACTCTCTCACATCCTCTCTCTTCCTTCCTCTCTTTTCCTTTCTCTCTCATCTCTCTCTCCCTCTCTCTCTCTCTTCACCCACCAACTATGTTACTATATCCCTCCCTTTCTCCTTATATCTCCTTCTCCCCCCTTATCTCCATCTCTCCTTATTTGTCTCTTTATCTCAGCCCCAAACATACACGCTCTCTCTCTGTCTTTCCCTTGTCACTCCTTCTCTCTCTCCACTTCTCACTCTCTATATTTCTTATTTCCTACATCTCTCCCCCTCGAACTCCATCTCTCTTATCGATCCCTCTCTCCTCCTCTCTCTCAAGTCGTCTCTCTCATCCTTCCTCTCTCTCTCTCTCCACCCTAAATCCCTCTCTCTTCCCTGATATCTCTCTCACTCTCTCTCTCTATCTCTCCAATATTCTCTCTTCCCCCATCACTCTCCTCCTCTTTCTCATCCTTCCTCTCTCTCCCTTTCTCTCCCACCTCTCTTTCTCTCTTTTCCCTCCAATAGTCTCTCTTTCCTCATATCTCTCTCTCTCTCTCTAATCCTCTCTCTTCCCCCATCCATTTCTTTCTCTCTCTTTCCACCCCTCTCTCTCTCCAACTACATTACTATATCCCTCCCTCTCTCCTTCTCACTTCTTCTCCCCCCCCTTCTTTCCATACATCTTACTTTGTCTCTTTATCTCACCCCTAAAAATACACACTCTCTCTCTCCATCTCTCCCTTATCACTCTCTCTCTCTCTATTTCTTCTTAGTTATGTAAATTAATGAACATAAATATTCGTAAATATAAAGCAGATTATGGATTAAATATGAAAAGAGGTTTTATTTACTTTCCATACCTCTAGTTTATTTATATTTTTATTTATTTACCATACCCCTTTTCTTTACTATGGTATTTGGCCCATAGGCTTGTTATATAATTAGATTTTTATTTATAATCCTATTTGATATATTGCTATTTATTTACCTTACCTCTTTATGCCTCTTTTATATTTATTTATTTACCATACCTCTTTATATCTATTTTATATTTATTTATTTATTTATCATACTTGTTTATACCTCTTTTATATTTATTTATTTACCCATGGTATTTGGCCCATGGTATCAATATTAATTTGTCCCATGGTATTCGTCCCATAGACTTCATCTAAATAAAACCTCTTTTTAAAGTTTTTTTAAATATAAAAAGGTTTATGGAATAAATATAAAAAGAATTTTTATTTATTTACCATACATCTAGTTTATATATATTTTTTATTTATTTACCATAGCTCTGGAATAAGTATAAATTCATTTTACAAATATTTAATTAAAAGAAATATTAAAAGATTTTGGATTTTGATTGTTTGTGTTGAATTAACTCTTTTCCTTTGATTTAGGAAATGGTATTGACTTTAGTAAAGAGTAAAGATGTTTAAAATTTTACTTAATTTGGAAATTCAATGTGGTAATTTTTTTTTTAAAGGTAAATTTATGATCCATTCAAATTCACGTATATAATTTACTACCCATTCAAATTATATAAATAATACATAATTGTATTAGAAATTGATATATGTTCTAGCACAATGTGATTTTTTTTATTTTTTTATTTTTAATTTAAAACTTAAGCCGACATTTTGTATGAGGACGTGACCCACCTGACATCGGGGTCATATTGGGTTGTAGATGCGCCTCTTGGTGCAAACATAGTGCCAATTCATATTCATATTGTAAGTGAAAATAGGTGGATGTGAGGGGATTTTAGAGAGGCCAACCAAATCTACATCCATGTCAATACGTTAGTATCCATATGTGGAGTTTAACATTTCATTAAATTTCTCTTAGGATGACTTGAATATGTTGAAGTTGTGATAAGTAAAAAGAAGAAGAAGAAGGAGGTTCTTATGCATCCCTATTTTTCCCTATTGTTCTCTCGATCTCTATAGTGAACACTTTTGGACTCTTTCACATTCAAGTTCAAAAGTTGGCAAATTTATTTTCTAAAATCATCATTGTTTCTACAAGTACATTTTTGGTCATTTGTTGACTTGAATTATTTGAATAATGGAGAAAATTCATGGATTATTAGAGTTATTAAGTACTCTAATATTATCTACTAGTGAAGACAAATTTCAAATCAGCAGGGACACCTTGTCTTCTATTAAGTTCTATCTACAAGATGCACATGAAAATATAGATTTTTTGTGGCTTGAGTCTCATCTTCAGCAAGATGACTCTACAAAATCATAAGCATCATGACACACATCAACTACGACCAAATGCACAAGTCAGTAACATTGAGGTTGACTCCCATCATGTTCCTTGTACAAGAGAAGATTTGCATGCAGAAGCAAACATCTAGCCTTCACCTCCCAAGCCCATCATCAGACCTTGGGAAGAGCTTGTTCATAAAAAGCACATAACAGGTCTTGGATATGACAAGGATTTTTCCTTTCATATTCTAGAATACTCCAAGTCCATTCAATTTTAGAGTGACATATTTCTTCATGATAGCTCACCTACAATTGTTCTAGATTCTTCTCCTCTTCCATAGCAACAACAACAGATTGTAAAATGCCAACACTGTGATCGAGTTGGCCATATGAAAGATCATTGTTTCGATCTTCACCCATGCAAGCACTGTGATCGGCACACTCATTCTTCACACAGATGCTTCAGAAACAAGCCTCCTGCAAGAACAAAGATTCATCTTGGATGGATCACTTCTTGGCAATGGGCATCAACAACCAAGAAGTTGTTTAAGTCATATGTTAGAACTTGTTCTAGAATTTTGAACAATCTTGCAGTTTATTTTTCGCCATCATCTCACCTCGTATATGACAGGGGGGGAAATGGTGGTCATCTATGAGCTTCGAATCCACATCAAGCGAGCCTAAGCCACAATATCTCATTCCAAATTCAAAGTTGTAGCCAGAGACACTACAGTTCAAGCAAGCCTGAGCCACAATTTGTCATTCCAGATTAAAAGTTGTAGCCAGAGACACATATTCCCATGAGCATGCCTTTGGTTGGTGGTCAACCTTAAACCATCTATGCGAGGTTGATTTTGTTCCTCTTCAAATAATTCAGGACACTTCCTCTAGCAGAAGACTTCGTTTTCTTGCCAGTTTTGGTAGAGTTCCAGGAAATTCATGAAGCATTCTAGAGTTGGTGGTCATCCTTAAACCATCATAGGTTATAGACCTCCCTTCTTCTAGGTTGAAGGTATCCCTCTTCAAAATATTATGAGCACTTTCTCTAGCAAAATACCTCATCTTCTTGCCAGATTTGGAAGAGTTCCGAGAACTACACTAAGCATTCTAGTGTTGGTGGTTATCCTTAAACCACCTCTTTATGCCAACATTTCAGAGAGCTCATTTAGCCTAAGTGCTACCATGAATAATTTTCCATTTTTGTATTATAGATCTCTTCTTGGATTCACACATACCCCTTCATATTAAGGGGGGGAATGTTGGACACATAATCCTCTATGGGTAGGTGTGGAAACCAAACAGTCAAAGAGGAGTCCAAGTGACCTTGGAATGTGGAATCCAAGAGTCACACCAATGTAATATAAATGCACATTTATGGTTAATAAAAACACATCTCATGCTTATCTTTCCTATGTGTGTGTTTGACATTGTTGTGTTTAACATGATTAAAGGATACAAATATATATGATATGTTATTTAAACAATAATCCAATTTCATAATTAAAAACATGTCATATGAACAATTGAATAGGAACAAAACATGAGTTTATTTATTAAGATGTACAACAAAAAGGTAGTTATGTAGTTACCTCACCCTTGATGCATGCACTAAACAAAACCATCATTGGGATCCTTCCTTTTGGGTCCACTGAAGGTCTCCTGCTCCAAAATAAGATGTGACAATGCAAGATAAAGAGACTCAACACTACAACATGGAAACAAGGGTTTCCAAAAGAAGGGAGATTACTTAAAAGCAGGTGGAGAACATATTTAATTGGGGATAATTTTTCTAGAGCTATGATATAAAGGAAAATCATGTATATGGTGAACCACCGAAGGTGTGTATGAATACCACAAGGAATTGGTTTGGGTTGTTATGACGTAGGCTACAATAGGTGACTTTTGGTTTAACACATAAATTTTGCACAAAAATATGCATTTCATATATATTTTAATGTATTTTAAGGCATACATGAGTTTCTTTGGGAAGAAACACATATATATGCATTTTTATGTGGGGAAATCATGTATCAATTTGAAAACCCCCTTTTTAAATAAAATTCATGTCTACATAAAGGTAAAGGGATGTTTCCAACAAGTGCATCTAAAGATAAATGTTGAAAAATATGCTATAAAAATCATCAAAATAAAAATTGTGCAAATATTGTTAGAGATTAAGTATAGGATGGAAAAAACCTTTGTGTTTTCTTACAAGAAGAATTCCAAAACATGATGAAGGTGAGAGAAGGTAAATTCACACTATTATTCTCTTTGAAATTTCAATCCAATACAAATTTCCTATTGAATTCAATTTTCATGTTGTCATGTTCATGAATGTTGAGTTCAAATATGTTTGTGTAGAGGACATAGAAGCTATGATATTTGTTAGTGGTTGAAGAGTCTCGTACGTTATTGAATCCAAGGTATGCTTGAAAAAAAAATTATCTCTTAAAAAAGGAACAAATTTCATATATTTCCAATTTTCATATCTTTTAGTGGTGATATATACAATACATTTTTTTGTTTAAATAGAAAAATAATGTATACTAAGTGAAAATTTGCATTTGGAGTGTAGTTATTACATCAAAGTACATCAAAATAAATATATTTCTTATTGGTTCGGTTAGACAAAAAAATATTATTCTTGCCAACTAGAACCTCACAATGCCAACATGAGACTACATATCAACTACACAACCAAAAGGTAGAAAAATTCCAAAAATTTTCTATAATCCAAATTTTTTTTACTTCCATACTACTTAGACATCATGAGGAAAAGCAGAAGCATCATGGGAAAAATCATTCCTATATTCAGAGCTACTTCATTTATATTCATGACAACTAGTTGAAGGGAGTTAGCCGAATTACTTGGCGAGGAAGGTTTTGAACATCGTTGTCCTCTCGTGCTATGTGTTATCACTCTATCATTTTCGAGGTTGTAAGAGAAATTACAGAGGTAATTAAAAAACTACTTTGGGAGTTGGGAATCTGACCCTTCCAATTCTAGAGAGGGATCTCTCTGTCATATTTAACTTTGTTTTTCTGAATAATATTAGGCTAGCTATTAAGTTCACGTTTTTTTCATTGATTGAGATTTTTTGGTTTTTTTGGTTGATTAAATTCCTAAATTTTCATTGGGATATGGAATCAATGACTTAAACTTGGATCTGTTTCGGTTTTTATAAAGAGTTTCACAGGGAAAGGTAGCTAAACTAACTGGATTCTGTAAATTTCAATGGAGTGTAAGAGAAGAGGTGAGAGAATTTAAATTAAGCAAAGAGAAATAAAAAATTCTTTTACTTAATATCATATGAAAACATCGAAATTATCCAAAGCTAGAAATAGAGTGTGTTTTAAGAAAAATTTCTTTCTTCAATTTCTTAGTGAATAATTTAGATTATGATACATATGCATGGAACACAAAGAAAATAAACACATAAAGAATGAGAGATGCATTTCACAACGAATTTAACAAAAGTATCCTATGAAAGATTCTTCTTTATTCCTGATCAGCCCATAAAACTTGAAAGGGTACAATAGCCTTCTTGGATGCAAAAACCAACCCTTAATACTTCAAAATGAGAAGTATTTATAATTTTGTTTACAAAAAATTCCATCACAACATATCAAGATGTATTTTAAGAATATATACATTTGATTACATCTCTTAGTACAAAAATATAGGATAATTTGGAACTGTTCAAATGCTGGCCCTATTTCAGAGGAGGTTGTTGCTAATCTGTCCTCCTGACTCTTACTACGTTGATGGTTGTGTTGCTGAAGATAGAGTTAATTATTCACTCAAGTAACTCATACAACTTTTCCCACCTTTCTTCACTTGGAATAGATAAATTAAGTAACCTCCTGTATATCTCATCTACCTCTGTATACTTGGCAAAGTTGGGCTTAATAAAAAAAAAAAGCTTTACCTCATGTTGGATATTTAAAAAAAATTGTAGTGCCTCAAGAAAAGCTTTTCCTGTAATGTTTCCCTGTTTGCCTACAAATTTAGAACCATATTTAGCTAAATCCATTAGTTTCTTGTTATAATAATCCAGGGTGATTAATTTTTCATTTATTACAAATAAACCTGGAAGCCCTTTCTTGTTCAACACTTCAAACTTGTTGAAGAATCTATTGACACCAATTTCCAACCCCGAACACTTTTCTTCCAGCTGCAACATGAGGTTATTTTTGGATAAGACCTTCTTCACTTCCAGTATTGTATCATTCTTGTCTTCAATCTGTAATTCCTCTAGCTCATACTTGTTCTTAGAATTCAAAAATCTGATAAGGTTTGTGGCTTTGGTGGGCTTGACACCTAGCTTATCTCGAATATGCAGATTTGCTTCCTTAGATTTCTGAATTAACTCATTATGCTCGAAGATAATTTGAATGGAAGGCCAAATCTCATTCATGGATTTATGAAAATCTATTCATATGTTTTCCTTAGCATGGGCTAAGGTCTGAGCCATGGCAGTCTCCTTTCCTAGTTGTTGTAATCTTTGTGTGAATCTTTGAGACTTCTGTACTTCAGCCAGATGTGAAGTCTATATCCTTTTTTTTTTCTACTCTTGCAGGGCCTTTATATGTCATTGGAACATTTTTATTTATTCTCCTTGTATGGACATATCCTCCATAGCCTTAGTCAATTTACGAGCAACATATAAATCTTGAGCTGGGGCTGTTGTTGATGTAGAATCCCTTGATGTAGCTGAGAGAGTCATTCCTGTTTGTGGTATTGTTGTAATAGGTATAGCCTCTAGTGTGACTAAAGCCAACTTTGCATTTTGATCCTTTTCTTTCACTAATTTATCCAATTCCACTTCCATGTATTTTATTTGTGCATTTTTCTCCATAATTAGTTTGAGCATGTCTTGCTTTTTTCTCTCTGCCTTTCCTATTTCCTTGGTTCGTGAATCCTCAGTGGCTGGTAATATAAACTATTTCCTAAGTGATACAATGTCAACATTCTTCTTTTTGATAAGCTCTTCTACTGCTTTGATATTGACTGGGTCATATCCTATTTTGATGACGAAGTCATCTAAGGATTTGATCTTATTATCCTTTTCCATAGAAGAGATCTTCTCAATCTTTAATTATGCTTGGACATTGGTGAGTGATAACTACAATTTAGAAGAATTCATTGAATTATTTGTTAAGGTGGAGCATATCATCTCCCATGTTTTTTTATGCATCTCCATCTTATCAATGGGATGGATGTCCTTTGCATCAAACTCAAATTAAGAGGTCTTCTTATAATTTGCTGATTTTTTTGGATGGGAGACATCTGATTGTAGGAATGTCATCTTCATTCTTCCCTTCTTTATGTTGAAAGATGATTCAGTCTTTGCTGAGCAATGGAAGTTTGCTTCCAGAGTTAAGTATAAGTACTGGTTTTGAGGATCTCATTTCTAAGCTTTATTTCTTTTTACTTGTCAAATATACTCTTTTCCTTCTGTCCTTGGATCAGTTCTGATGTTTTAGCAGTGCTTGGATTCCCTTATGAGACTGATGATGTTGCTGGAGACCCTATAAATACATTTTCTGTATGTGTTGCAGAATGTGGAACTTTAAGGACTATGGTATATGGTCCTTCTCCTTCCTTCAAAAAATCAGTTTTAGAATTAGTTTTTCTCTTCTTTCTGTAAATCTTAAATTCTTTTGCCGAGACCTCTATGACTGAAGGGGAGCCTTATTTCCTTGGTATTTTCTCTATCCTTTATTGATGTGTGGGAGTCTGTGAAGTAGATGTAGACAGAAGTTTCTCTACTTCTTGTAAAGTGTTCTCTGCCCACTCAACCTGGTTCATATATTTCTTAATTTCAAGTCTCTGTGTATGAACATAGGGATTGGTCTTCTATTCCACCCTTTGCTTAGAAATTAATCCAAATGGGTCATATTACCATGTAAAGCTTAAGGGGAACTTCATCTACTTTATGAGGATGTCTGCCTCGTTTCCTGTTGTCTCGTTGTTGCAAATAAAGGGTACAATTTCAGCCTTGATCCTGAACTGAGATTTATTCTTAGATGAAAAAAACTGAATTTCATCTACATTGATCATCTACCTAATGTATTATAATAAAAACGCTCTCATGGGTAAGCATTTAGGTAGCTTCCAGGGTGTCTTCTCACACCCATACACTCTTATTTCACTGTAATTTTGGTACAAGTACCAGTCTCCTATTTTGGCCTGCTCACTGAGATGTAAAATCTTCTTAATATCCTCATTGACCCTGGGTTTTGCATTAATGATTAGTAAAAATGTGCCTGGATGAGTGATTTGATCAATACAATCCTTGAATTTGTGTTCCTATGAATCATTCCTTACCAAGGAAGTCCAAAAAAGGAATGGTCGTGGATTTCCTTCTTCATCTAGCTTTTGAAGTGTGAATCAGAACTTGTCTGCTTGATAAAAAAATAAAAATGTAAACCAAAATTGAAGCATATTTGAATATTCCTTCAGTTAGAAACTTAAGGAATTGTTCATGAATCCTATTAGCAAGGAATTGGCTAAAATTAAAAATTACCGAGGGATTTTGTTCAGTGGAGAAAATGGATTGGAAACCTAGGATATGTTCATCTACCCATTCATCAGAATAGTATCCTAGCAGACATGAAAGCATGGAGATGATTTTTTTAGCATAATCTAGAAACATAGATGAGGGATAGAGTGGATTCTTCTTTGGTAACTGGGATTTTTCAGGCAGAAATATTTCAAATATCTTTGCTCTTTGGGAAAAGGTGAATTTCTAGTATAGGTCATTCAAGGCTTCCACTAAGAAAGGGGTATTGTAACTACTTTGGAGATCTGCAACATTTTATTGATGGTTTTAGGGGTAATTATAAAGAAAACCTCTCCACTATGGGCTACAATGGCCCTCTGTATGGGTAAATAAGAAGCATGACATTTGCAGATAAACTCTGGGAAATAGTAGGTCTGAGGAAAAACATACAGGGGAAAATCGGATTCCCAGAGTCCAATTTCATCACTCTAGTCTATATGGTTGTATTCTAACCAATATTGCAATTCAAATAGGTCGAATTCACAATTTGGTTCTGCAATATTGTAGTCTTTGTCAGCAAGAGGAATGTGGTCGATATCAATGGTGGGAGAGATCATAGGATTATTTGAATTATCGATGTTATTTTTATTTGGAGGCATCTTGATAATTGAGACTGTAGGAAGAAAGGAGGTGACAGTGGGAGGTTATCAGGAATTAGTTTACAGTTGATTGTTGTTGATAAGGATGGATGATTCTCTTCACAATCTGATTTCTTTGCCTGGTTTTCAAATGCCTTTCCTCTGCAAGGTGAAATTAGAACGAGAAAAAGTGAATTGAATGAATGAAAACACGTGAAAATGTGTAAAATGAGTGAATAAGGAGGTTGTTATTGTAACAGTAGACGTTCGTTGGGGGCGCGAGACCGTCATGAATCATAAAAGGTAATCCCAGGTGAATCTATTTTCATAACTGATATGCCAAGTGTCGCAAACAAAGTGGTGGTGAGGGCACAAGGAGTGTTGACGAGAAAAGAGAGGTGGAATGGCAGTTTTTAGAGGGGGTTCAACATAGTAAGCAAAATATGGAGTGGGGGTGAGAAATGGCGAGGCGTTGACATGTAATCATGGGGCTGGTAGAGGCCAAACCTCTTTTCGGACCCCCTCTCTCCTGATAAAGTTAGGATGGGCAAGGGGGGCCGAAAGGAGTTATGGGTTGTTGATCTGAGATGATAACAATATGATAATTGGATCATGAGTTCCTTTTAACGCAATACAATAAACCTTTTGTCGCTTGTGAATTCGATAATATAAGCACTCAAAAATTTGGATAAAATAAATAATGTGCCTCAAATTTGGATATGTAGAAATTATACAACAAGCATGTATATCTTGGATTCACCCAATCTAACAATGTACTAAAGTTAAATATTTAATCGCTTCTACAAATATTTTTCGAAATTAAAAACACAATCACTAATCACATGAACATGAATAAATATCAATCAAACACAACACACATAATTTCCTGGGGAAAGCTTACAACTAAAAACCCCACTATATTATATTGTATATTAAGCATGGATCATGAAACAAATACAATGTATTTATCTTCTCACAAGAGCCTCCAACATTCAGTTATCTGTCTCACACTGTCCTCATAGAAAACTGGCCAATACTTAGTCAATTTCTAGCCTCCTGATAGCCTGCCTTGCTTGCACAATCCTTGATGGTCAAAATCCCTAAAATATAGGAATTGTTGCCTGCCTTGACTGTGCAAGTATCATGGGAATTCCAATGGGTGGTTGGCTGCATGTGTGTAAGCCAATAATGTCACAAATGATAGTGAACTTCCCTTTCACCTAGAACTTAAATGGGTCTCCACTGGATCTGACATGCATGCAAATAATAATAGTAAATGTTCAGTTGCATGTGAGATCACTGCATGTGAATCAATTAATATTTAATTCACTTGATATCTCACTACTTGCATTTTCAGTTACAACTAGCACAATTGAGTTTAACTCACTTAACTAAGTTAAACTATTTACAATTTGTACAAACTCATGCACCACTGCACTTCGAACTCTGTTACAACTGGAATTACTCTGCATGTCCCATCAACCAAATTCTAACTTGAAATCCACTAGCTAACTTAATTTTCCACTTTAGTTAACTATTTCAAGTCCACATTGAGAATAGATTAGAGTTTAATGTCCATCTAAATTAAGGGATAATAAAAATAGACATGCACCTTAAAATAGCACTATGGGCCCCACCCTAGTTTGGGTGATTAATGAAAATAGGTGCTAAATGCAACCAGGTGCTTAATGCACTAGGCGTGGGTGTTGAATATTCTTGTTAAATCTCAACACTCCCTCTCATAAAGAAATGGATTATCCTTCACCCCAATCCTGTCTCCATGGTATTCGAATTTGCTCCTGGTGAGTGCCTTCGTCAGAATATCTGCATCCTGATCTTCCGTGGGAATGTACTGTAGCAACATGATTCTTCTCTACACAAAATATCTGAGATGATGGTACTAGATATTTATATGCTTGGACCTATCATGAAACACATGATTAATCGAGAGTTTAATGCAACTCTATTTATCACAATGAATCACTATCGGATCCATCTGAGAACCAAACAAACCAACCAAGATATTTCTCATCTAGATAGCCTCACATGCAGCTTGAATTTTTGCCATGTATTATGCTTCCGCTGAACTAAGTGCCATGGATCTTTGCTTCCCGCTATACCAGGAAACTGTTGTCGACCCAATGCTAAATATCCCCCCTGATGTGCTCTTTCTATCCAATGGACTGCCAGCCCAATTTGCATCTGTGAAGCCATGCAAATTCACTCTATTTGTCTGTCTATACCATAGATCATATTCTGGTGTTCCCCTCAGGTATATCAGGACATGCTTCCCCACCTTCCAAAAGATCTTGGTAGGCTTAACCATAGCTTGACTCAGCTGGTTAACTGCGTAGAAAATTTTCAGTCTTGTGTTCATTAGATACATTAGCGAACCCACTAACTGTCGATAGACAGTAGCATCCACTACCTCTCCAGAAGGAGCATCCTCTTTCCTCCAATTTCCCAGAAGAGGGGTATCCATGGGTTTGCAGCTCTCCATGTTAAAATTACCCAGTATCTCCTTTGCATACTTTCCTTGAGACACAAAAATTTCACCATCCCGTTTCCATATTTCTAATCCAAGGAAATAATGAAGGAGGCCCATATCCTTCATTTTGAACTCCCTTGCAAGATCCTCCTTGCATGAGTGTATAATATGTTCATCACCAGTAAAAATTAGATCATCAACATAAAGAAAAATTATCAATAGCTTACCCTCAACCACAATCTGGTACAGGTTTTCATCTGCTTCACTTTTGGTGAAGCAGAGTCCGATGAAATAGCTGTCTATCCGATTCTACCAAGCATAGAGTGCTTGCTTCAGCCCATACAACGCTCTTTTGAGTCTGCACACATGCACATCATTGTTGCAGATATTAAAACCTTTAGGATTCTCTATGTACACCTCTTCCTCAATGATCCCATTGAGAAACGTAGTTTTCACATCCATCTGATGAATGCGCCAACCCATCTGTGATGAGAGTGCAAGGATGGATCTTCTGGAAGAGTAGCTTGCAACAGGTGCAAAGGTCTCATCATAATCTATCCCCTGGATCTGTGAGAATCTCTGTGCCAAAAATATGGACTTGTATTTCTCCACACTCCCATCAACAACTTGCTTTACCTTGTAGATCAATCTCAAACCTACCACTGATATGTCAACTAGTCTTTAGACTATCTCCCATGCACTGTTCTTGACAATGGAGTCATACTCCTCCACCATTGCATCAAACAAAGTAGGCTGCTGCACTGCTTCTTGAAAGGAAGATGGTTCAGTCACAATACATTTTCTCATAAGAGCCATGTATCCAGTAAATCCGTCAGGAGATTGCCTTTGTCTGTGCTGTGAAGTAGGGGCTCCTACATTTTGTGCAACATCAAGTCTCAACCTATCAGTTTCCGTGGTGGGCCTTCTGCCATTTCTGATGGATGGCTCTGCATGAGTGATTTCCTCCACTCCATGAACCTCCTCATGTGGCTGATCCACATCTTGAGACTCATATTTAGGAACCAACAATTCCTCCTCTGCATGCAAGTCCAACTCCCTCTCAAGGGATAACCACATGGATTTCCCCTCATCAAATTTTATATCCCGTCGCACTACAGTCATTCTGAAATTTGGAAAATACACACGATAATTATGGGGTGTTTCTGTGTACCTAAAAAAAATCCCAACCTCAAATGTTGGTTCTAGCTTCTTCCTGGTGTCCTTGGTCACATGCACATAAACATATGAGCCAAAAATCTTAAAGTGTGAAACATCAGGTTTCTTATGAGTGAAAGCCTCTTTAGGTGTACTCATGCCAAGTAATCTATGAGGACAACAGTTCTACACATAAACCGCGGTGTTGCATGCTTTCACCCACAAATGTATTGGTAGGCCCCGATCATGCAACATCACTCGTGCTGCACCCACGATCCTTCTGTTCTTCCTCTCTGCGACCCCATTTTCCTATGGGTTATGAGGCGCTATGAGTTCTCTTCGAATTACTTCTTTGCTGCAGAATTTATTGAATACGTTAGAGATGTATTCTCCACCATTATCGTTCCTAAGAGCCTTCACTTGCTTCCCTGACTCTTTCTCCACCAATGCCTTAAACTCACAGAACTTAGAGAGTGTTTGATATTTCTTCTAGATGAAGAAGATCCAAAATTTACGAGAAAATTCATCAATAAATATTACATAGTACTTATGTTTTGTTGTTGAATAAACCGAGAATGGTCCACACAAGTCTGTGTGAACTCTCTCAAGGATCCCCGAAGCTCGGTTCTCCTTCTCATGAAAGGTGGACTTTACATACTTCCCCATGGTGCAACCCTTGCACTGATCTAACTGAGAAAATTTTCCCATGGGAAGTCCAGTAAAAATTTGCTGCATGACTTTCAAGGCTCCATGATGAAGATGACCCAATCACCTATGCCATAATTCACCCTCATCTCGGATCACCACTTTTTCCGCCTTGCCCATCATGACAGCGCAACCATATAACTCCAGCTTGTAGAGATTCTTAACTTGAATCCATATCCTCTTGGCATGACCCATTATTTTATGTCACATGAAATATTTTCCATCACTAAAAACAACATCATAGCCTCTGCCCTCCAACATGGCGACTGAGACCAAATTTTTATTCAAACCTGGTACATGCATTAAATATTTTAATTGAAATGGTTTACCTGACTCCCTCTGAAAGGTAATGGCTCCAATCCCAGTAGCACTGTACCATCTGTCATCGCCCATCTCAATATGCATCTAGAGATATTTCTCCTCCAAGTCACTGAAAAGTTCCTTATCTCCCGTCATGTGAAAGGAATCGCCAATATCCAAATACCACACCAATCCCAATGAACTTGATACCATGCATGTGATCAAAGAGAAGTCAACCTCAAATTGTGAGGCAAGGGCCTCACCAGATGGAAATCTAGCAATCTTATTTTTATTCTTCATTTTTGGACAATTAGTAGAAAGAATGCTTGTGTTCATGACAGTGAAAACACTTCACCTTGGCCATGTCTTGCTTATTTCCTTTAGACTTGGATATATAATGGAATTTCTTCCCCTTCCCCTTCTTCACCTTGGAAGCCAAAGAAAAATCCTCTTCATCATCATACTTATATGAAGAGCCATCTCTAGTGTTCCGTCTGAACTCCTCTTGCACCAAATCCGACCACAGTCGTTCCTTATCAGGAAATTTTTACCGTCCGTTGACAGAGTCTTCAAAAATGTGCCAAATCTTAGGAAGTCCTAGGAGAGCCAAACTCACCAAATAATCATCAGCGACTGCTATTCCCACACTCCCCAGTTCATCTCAAAATTGGACAAACTTCGTAATATATTTTGGAATGGTGTAATCCTTTTCCATCTTGATCTTCCTGAGTTTATCTTTGAGTGCCAATTTCCTATGGTCGCTACTAATTTGAAATAGATCCGTCAAAGCCTTCTAGATTACATATGGTGTGGATTTCCCATGGAGGCTTGAGACAATGTGGTCTGGTACTCTCTCCAACAAGATCCTCCTCGCCTTTTCCACTTTATTTTGCCATGCATCAAGAATTGCAGCGTCTACAACATCGGGCTTATGAACATCTTTTTCAGTGAATTCCTTCAACCCATTTTCTTCGAGTACTACCTCCATTCTATCCTTCCAATAACTGTACTTCGAGATTCTCTCGAGTGCATAATCTAACCTCAAGCCATTTAAATCCATTTCGATCTTGAATCAGCTATAGCACTAAGAAATTCTTTCTGCAAATTCAAATTCTATCGAGTCACAAACTTAGCTCCTGCTTCACTTCTACAATTTCATGTGCTCTGATACCATGTATAAATTATACAAAAAGAATGTATATCTTGGATTCACCTGATCTAACAATTTACTAAATTTAAACACTGAATCACTTCTACAAAACTTTTGAGGAATTAAAAACGCAATTACTAATCACATGAACATGAAGAAAGATCAATCACACACAACACAGATAATTTCCCAGGGAAAGTTTACATCTAAAAACCCCACTATCTTCTATTGTATATTAAGCATGGACCATGAAACAAATACAATGTCTTTCTCTTCTCACAAGAGCCTCCAACATTCAACTATCTTTTCCACACTATCCTCACAGAAAACTAACCAATACTTATTCAATTTCCAGCCTCCTGACAACCTGCCTTGATTTCGCAATCCCTGATGGTCAAGATCCATAAAAGATAGGAGTTATTTCCTGCCTTGACTGCGCAAGTATCATGGGCACTTCGATGGGTGGTTGGATGCATGTGTCCAAGCCAATAATGTCACAACTGATAGTAAACTTCCCTTTCACCTAGAACTCAGCTGGTCTCCATTGCATCTGACATGCATGCAACTAATAATAGTAAATATTCAGTTGCATGTGAGATCACTGCATGTGAATTAATTAATATTAATTCACTTGATCTCTCACTACTTGTATCTTCAGTTACAACTAGCACAATTGAGTTTAACTCACTTAACTGAGTTAAACTATTTACAACTTGCACAAACTCATGCACCACCGCATTCAAACTCTGTTACAACTAGAATTACTCTGCATGTCCCACCAACCAACCTCTAACTCGAAATCCACTAGCTAACTGAATTTTCCACTTCAGTTAACTATTTAAAGTCTACATTGAGAATATATTAGAGTTAAATGTCCATCTAAATTAAGGGATATTAAAAATAGACATGCACCCAAAAATAACACTATGGGCCCCACCCTATTTTGGGTGCTTAATGCAACCAGGTGCTTAATGGACTAGGCGTGGGTGTTAGTGTGAATTCTAATCACAAGCGTACAAAAAAATCTCACTTAATATGTGCATAAAAAACAACCCTAACATCAAATATGGATTTCAATTTCCTTATATCTGCAGTTAGTTGATCAAAATAAATGCTACAAAATCCAGATCTATGTAGTTAAAGACATTAAACAACAAATAAAAGCAAGAGTTTCTCCATGCATCCAATAGAAAAGACAAGAATATTTTTAAATAATTTGGTATTTATGACACTTGGGAAGGGAACATGGAAAGATGTTAACAATACCCCTCAACGGGATGGGTTCTTGTATGTCCTCAACACTTCAGATCTAAGATCTCTCTCTCTTGATGGTGTAGAAAACCCAGACAAAAATGGAACTCAAAGGGAGTTCACAAGAAAAAAGATAGAAAAATATGACAATGATGGAGGATAAAAGTCAGACCAAAAGTATAGATCCAGAGTGATCTCTAGGCAAAAAAAAGTAGTGAATGAATGGGAAAACCCTTCTATTTATTACAAAATATTGAGTTAGTCTAGATATTGGTGCATAATTAAAATATTATTAACCAAATATAGATCAAACTTTTATGGAATATTTTATAATTTTTGTTGGAAGGAAAATGAATTTGAATTTGGTCAAATCCCATCATTTGTAAATAATAAATAAATAAATGATTTATTTATTATTTTAAGAATATGGTTGAGTAATAATTAAATAAATAGTGATTTATTCAATTATTTATAAATTATTTAGTCAAATTTAACAAGGAGTATTATTTAAATAATGTTTTAAATAATTATTCCTAGAAAATAATAAGATAAATAATGATTTATGTAATTAATTTTCTTGTTTTAGGTTAAATATGACGAGGAATATTAATTAAACTTCTATTTAATTAATTATACCTTAAGGAAAATCAAACAAATAAAGATTTATTCAATATTTCCTTATGGGGTTTCTTGTTTAGACCATAAACAACTTAATGAATTATGGATTACTAAGTTATTTTTCATAGTGAAAGAAATTTTACTAGGGTAAAATTGGTCTTACATGGTGTACTTTGGTCCATATAATAGTAACAGGTTAGATGACCAAATATTGCTCTAATAGATTCCCCCCTAGCGTGTGAGCGTTAGGAGCTAATCGTATGACCGAAGTACGTTGTAAGAACTCAATCACCAGACATCGAAGGGGGAGTCAGAGAGAGAGAAATATAAGGTAGACTAAAGCACTAGATGAAAAGACCCTGAGGAGGCAAGAGTTATAGGTACGACAAGTCTATTTTATGAGTGAGTACCTGTTCTACATGAGGCAGGGGAGGCATACCTATGCCCACCGAGATAACAAAGTACAAAGAATAATGCGTCCACTAAACAAGGGACCGAACTTTATCGTACATGTTGGCGTAAACATGGGCCATATAAAGACATGATAATGGATCCCACATACATACTGTGCCTAGGACAACATCCAGGACTTATACAATAATGTATGAGTATCTGAGATACAAATACATGCAAACTAAAGAGGCGATGCAAGTGGATGATGTTGAGATTGCAACAAGATGATGAGCTTAGTGGAAAGAAGTCGCCTTCACTAAGTGGGCCTGCAAGCTATTTTTGGCGCAAGTCTATTTTTAGACTATGTCTATTTTTAGACATGTTGATCATATTCTATGAGTTGCAAGATGCTATTTGTGGATGGTTGGTAAAGTTGGAAAAATAGATGGACTTCTATTTTTAGACATATTGGGCGGAATCTATTTTTAGATTGCAAGTCTAAAAATAGATATGTCGAATATTATTAGCTCTTAATAATATTTGGACTATAAACATTATCTTATTCTCTTGGAGCACTTCAGTTAAGTGCATAGATGTAGCACAGGAGCTGACAGAAGGAATTACGCTATTCCTGAGGGTTAATTGGAGCTATTGCATGGATACTTCAGTTAGAACTCATGTGACAGAGTTTGGTGGAGTTATTGAGGTAGTTGATGGAGTTGTGTTCAGTTTAACTGAGTTAAACATAGTTGAGCTAGTTGTATCTGGTCTAACTGATTGATACACTAGTGAGAGTGGTGTGAATTAATTATTAATTAATTCACTAATTATTAACTCATTAATCAACTAAAGAATACATCACTTAACTACAGTGCATGGACAGTTTCAGTGGAGACCAGTGAAGAGGTAGGTGAAAGAGCAGTGTGACTATCAGTTGTGACTATAGTGTTGCATGATTTGCAACAACCAGTGATTGGAGATGCCAATGAGGATTGCATGAGCAAGGCTGGACCAATTCAAGTTCATTCAAAGCCATTCTTCAGCAGTGATTGCGCAGTAGAGGCAGGCTATCAGGTGGCAGAGATTGGAGCATGTGATTTGCTAGATCGGGCTTGATTAGTGTGTAGCAATTGGAGATTATACTGAGAGCTTGTGAGGAGCTTTGTATAATGATTGTTACATGATCTCTATGACATATAATATACAGATAGTTGGGGGTTTTTAGCTTTAATATTTCCCATAAAATATTGTGTTCATATGTGTGATTGTTCATGGTTTTAATGTGCAAATGCGATTGTTTTTTTTTTATTTCCGCAATTAATGATCAATGGTAGAAGAGATTCTGTATTGTGCATGAAGTTAAAATAGTGTGTGATCAGGAGAATCTCGATGAATAATATATTAGTTATTCAAATTTATACATGGTATCAAAGCGATATTGATCATTGGAGCAATTGAAAAACATTGAAGCGGTTGAGTTTTGTGCTGGTTGAATTCAAATTTGCAGCAGTGTTTTCTTGGTATCAAAGTTGACATGTCTTTCAACGGATTGCGATTGGAGTATGCCCTTGAGGGAAACTCGAATTGTATTGCATGGAAGGACAGGATGGAGGTGGTGCTGGATGACAATGGGTTGAAGGAGTTCATAGATGCAGAAATTCCAAAACCTGCTTCTAGCGATGCTGCCGCACTTGACGCATGGCAAAAGAAGACAGTAAAGTATTGAAGAATTATGTTGGAAGGTGTAAAGGATCACATAGTGTCCAGCCTTCATGGTGAGGCTTATCCATTCTTGATGTGGAAATATTTGTTAAACTTATTCCAAAGCAAGAGCGACCAGAGGAAGTTGGCGCTCAAGGATAAACTGAGAAACATAAAAATGGAGAAAGGCGACAGTATGCCCAAGTACCTCATGAAGTTCATCCAATGCAGGGATGAGCTGGGAAGTGTGGGGTGACTGTAGATGATGAGGAATTGGTGAGATTGGCTCTCCTTGGGCTTCCAAAGAGTTGGCATTCCTATCAGGACTCTGTCAATGGGCGGGAGAAATTGCCAGGATGGGAGCGACTTTGGTCGAATCTTGTGCAAGAGGAGATAAGGCAAAGTACCAGGGACGAATCTTCATCAAAGAACTCAGATGAAGAAAATTGCACTTTGGCTACCAAAGCAAGGAAGGGGAAGAGCAAGAATAATGCTTCTCAATCTGGTACAAAAGCCAAGAATCAGGACATGTCCAAGGTGAAGTGCTTTCACTGTCACCAACACGGACATTACACCACTAATTGTCCATAGAAGAAGAAAAATAAGCAGGCTTCTGGATCTGCAGCTAGAGAGGCTTTAGCCTCACAATTTGAGCTGTATTTTTCACTGATTGCATGCTTGGTCTCAAGTATGACGGGTTTAGTGTGGTTTCTTGACAGTGGTGCATCTTTTTATATGACTGGAGACAAAGATTTGTTTATTGATCTGGATGAGAAAGATCTTGGAGTGCACATCGAGATGGGCGATGATGGTAGATACAGTGCGATCGGTATCAGTACCATTTCCTTTGAGAGGGAGTATGGTAAACCCTTCGTATTAAAGGAAGTGATGCATGTTCCAGGATTGAAGAAGAATCTGATCTCGGTGGCCATGTTGGAAGACAAGGGATATGATGTTGTCTTTAGCGAGGGAAAGGCTTTCCTGCGTAGTAAGGCAACTGGCGAAACCCGGAGGATAGGGTTTCGAGTTAAGAACCTTTATCAATTGTAGGTAGATAGCTGTGCAGCAATGGCAGGCAAGGCAGAAGGAGTGGTGAGCCTGGATGATGGCGAGCTATGTCACCGGAGATTGGGCCACCTTCACCATGGAGCTTTGAAGATACTGCAGCAGATTTCTACTGGGCTTCCCAAAGGTACACTTGCGCAGTCAGATCAGTGCAAGGGATGTACTTTGGGAAAATTTGTGAAAGCCACCTTTCACTAGAAGGATAGTCGTGCCATGAAGATCCTTGAGAGAATTCACACAGATGTGTGTGGACCTTTCTCAATAGCTTCAACAGCAAATCACAGGTACTATGTGATATTTGTTGATGATTTTTCTCGGAAGTGTTGGATATTCTTCATGCAGAAGAAGAGCGAGACATACTCAAAGTTCTGTGAGTTCAAGGCACTTGTTGAGAAAGGATCGGGGAAGCAGGTGAAGGCTCTTAGGAGCGACAATGGTGGTGAATTCATCTCTGGCGAATTCAAGGAATTTTGCAGTGCAGAAGGAATTCGAAGAGAGCTCATAGCACCTCATAATCCACAGCAGAATGGGGTTGCTGAGCGGAAGAACAGAACGATCATGGGTGTTGCACGGGTGATGTTGCATGATCATGGCCTTTCCATACACTTGTGGGGTGAGGCATGCAATACTACAGTTTATGTGCAAAACCGTTGTCCTCACAGGATACTTGGCATGAGAACACCTGAGGAGGCATTTTCTGGTAAGAAGCCTGATATTTCCCATTTGAGGATTTTTGGTTCACTTGTTTACATTCATGTGACTAAGGATGCTAGGAAGAAGCTGGAGCCGACTGCAGAGGTTGGGATATTTGTGGGGTACACTGATACACCCCACAACTATCATGTGTATTTTCCAGACAGTCGCAAGACTGTTGTACGACGGGATATCAAATTTCATGAGGAGAAAGCCATTAAGTGTTTGCTTGAGAGGGAGCTAGACTTGCATGCAGATGAGGAGCTATTAGTTCCTATGGATGAGCCTCAGGATGTGGATTAGCCATAAGAGGAGGTTCATGGAGTGGAAGAGACCACTCATGCAGCACCAACCATCAGAGGGTGGAAGCACACTACAGAAGCTCAGCGACTGGCTCAAGATGCAGAGAGGATTGTAGGAGCACCTACATCATAGCGCAGATAGAGACAGTCACCTGACCGGTATACTGGATACATGGCTCTTATGAGCAAGTGTATCGTGACAGAGCCATCCTCTTTCGAGGAAGCTATGGAGGATCCTGCATGGGTAGATGCCATGGTGGAAGAGTATGATTTGATTGTCAGAAATAGTGCATGGGAGATTGTCCCAAGGCCGGAAGGGAAATTAGTGGTGGGTTCGAGATGGATCTACAAAGTGAAGCAAGCAGTTGACGGGAGTGTGGAGAAGTACAAGGCAAGATTTTTTGCCCAAGGCTTCTCACAGATTGAGGGGATCGATTATGAGGAAACCTTTGCACCTGTCGCAAGGTATTCATCCATACGGACGATTCTTGCTCTCTCAGCGCAGATGGGGTGGCACATTCATCAGATGGATGTGAAGACTGCGTTCCTCAACGGAGTGATTGAGGAGGAGGTGTAAATAGAGCAGCCCGAATGTTTCGAGATATTCAGCAGCGAGTCACATGTGTGCAGGCTCAAGAGAGCATTGTATGGGTTGAAACAAGCACCTCGTTCTTGGTACACACGGATAGATAGTTATTTTACCAGACTTGGATTCTCCAAGAGTGAGGCGGATCCGAACCTATACCAGATTTTGGTGGAGGGTAAGTTGATGATCATTGTACTTTATGTAGATGATTTTATTTTGACGGGTGATGAACTGTTGATACTCTCATGCAAGGCTAATCTTGCAAAGGAGTTTGAGATGAAGGACTTGGGCCTCCTTCATTATTTCCTGGGATTGGAAATTTGGCAGCGCAGTGATGGACTATTTGTGTCTCAAGGCAAGTATGCTCGGGAGATACTAGAGAAGTTCAACATGCATGGCTGCAAGCCTATCGACACTCCTCTTCTTGGTGGTTGGAGGAAAGAGGATGCTACATCAGCAGAGGTAGTGGATGCCACTGTTTATCGACAGTTGGTGGGGTCGCTTATGTATCAGGTCAATACGTGACCCGAAATATGCTATGCTGTTAACCAGCTTTCACAAGCTATGGTTAAGCCTACCAAGCTCTACTGGAAGGTAGGCAAGCATGTATTGAGATATCTCAGAGGCACATCGGGATATGGATTATGGTATAGACAGTCGGATGAGGTGAAACTGTGTGGGTTCATGGATGCAGATTGTGCAGGGAGCCCAACGGACAAAAAGAGAACATCTAGAGGGATTTTCAGTATCAGGTCGATAGCAGTTTCTTGGTACAGTAGGAAGCAGACATCCGTGGCACTCAGTTCAGCAGAGGCCGAGTATATGGCAACGAGTTTAGCTGCATGCGAGGCTATATGGATGAGGAAGATCCTGGTTGGGTTGTTCGGTTCACACTTAGATCCTACTGTGATATATTGTGATAATCAAATTTGCATCAAAATCTCGGTTAATCTAGTATTTCATGATAGATATAAACACATTGACATCCGATATCATCATATCAGGGATTGTGTGCAATGGAAGATCATGTTACTTTCATACATTCCTACGGACGATCAGGATGCTGATATCTTGACGAAGGCGCTCACCAAGAGAAAATTCGAATACCACAGAGGCAGGATAGGGGTGGAAGATAATCCTTATCTTGTTGAGAGGGAGTGTTGATATTGCAACAAGATGATTAGCTTAGTGGAAAGAAGTCACCTTCACTAAGTGGGCCCGCAGGCTATTTTTGGCGCAAGTCTATTTTTAGACTATGTCTATTTTTAGACATGTCGATCATATTCTATGAGTTGCAGGATGCTATTTGTGGATGGTTGGTCAAGTTGGAAAAATAGATGGACTTCTATTTTTAGACATATTGGGCGGAATCTATTTTTAGATTACTAGTCTAAAAATAGATATGTCGAATATTATTAGCTCTTAATAATATTTGGACTATAAACATTATCTTATTCTCTTGGAGCACTTCAGTTAAGTGCACAGATGTGGCACAGGAGCTGACAAAAGGAATTACGCTATTCCTGAGGGTTAAGTGGAGCTATTGCATGGATACTTTAGTTAGAACTCATGTGACAGAGTTTGGTGGAGTTATTGAGGTATTTGGTGGAGTTGTGTTCAGTTTAACTCAGTTAGACACAGTTGAGCTAGTTGTATCTAGTCTAACTGATTGATACACTAGTGAGAGTGGTGTGAATTAATTATTAATTAATTCACTAATTATTAACTCATTAATCAACTAAAGAATACATCAGTTAACTACATTTCATGGACAGTTTCAGTGGAGACCAGTGGAGAGGTAGGTGAAAGTGCAGTGTGACTATCAGTTGTGACTATACTGTTGCATGATTTGCAACAACCAGTGATTGGAGATGCCAATTAGGATTGCGTGAGCAAGGCTGGACCAATTCGAGTTCATTCAGAGCCATTCTTTAGCAGTGATTGCGTAGTAGAGGCAGGCTATCAGGTCGCAGAGATTGGAGCATGTGATTTTCTAGATCAGGCTTGATTAGTGTGTAGCAATTGGAGATTATACTGAGAGCTTGTGAGGAGCTTTGCATAATGATTGTTACATGATCTCTATGACATATAATATACAGATAGTTGGGGGCTTTTAGCTTTAATCTTTCCCATAAAATACTATGTTCATATGTGTGATTGTTTATGGTTTTAATGTGCGCATGCGATTGTTTTTTTTGTTTCCGCAATTAATCATCAATGGTAGAAGAGATTTTGTATTGTGCATGAAGTTAAAATAGTGTGTGATCAGGAGAATCTCGGTGAATAATATATCAGTTATTCAAATTTCTATAGATGAGGCCGAAACCATCAAATCTATGGAGCTACATCCAAGGATGTAGTAAAGAAGTCATCTAGGTATGTGGGGGGCTACTTGAAGGGCCGCCCCTTCATGAGGTCTGAAAAATCTCACACACACTTAGGAATCACCGGTACAATCTGCTACATCACTAAACCATCAAGTATACATATCTTGATCATGCCATAAGGAGCTAGAGCTGAGAAACAATCAATTAAAAGGGAAATAAAGAGTCCCTTTTCCTGATCTGAGGCACTGAACAAGAGTGGAATCTGGAACCAAGGTACACCGACCTATAGACCTGTCTTCTGGAATGAATAAGTTGATGTTGATAGAAGGAGGTATGCCATAGGTGAGGCAATAAGTGATCCTCAACTAAGGCACGAGAGATAATAGGAGAGCGACTGATAGACTGACACCCGTGATAATGGTGGAATGGGTGGTACTGAGTGGTAGGCTGACAACTTCCCTTGTTAGAGCATAAAGGGCATGGATGACCTAGCAATAACTGACACAACACTAGAGGGTATAGGGGATAGTATTACTGAAGGCCAAAATGTGCGACACGAGAGAGGAACAAAGCAATGAAGGACAGAGGACTATAGCGGGATACAGAGGGACTCGGGATAGACTCCATGGATGCGATGATGACTCAAACATATGCTCTAAACAAGGGCGACTCCATGATGCTTCCACATAGAACAGGCCCACTGGGGACCATAAAGACATGAGTGCAAGATGGTTACTCATGATGAAAGTCGACATGAGCATGGACAAGTATGAAGGAAAAGTGGTGCCTCGAGTACAAGTGTTGCAAGTGAAGAAATTAAATTTTGAAAAGTGGTGAAGTGACCCTTCTTGGAAAAAATGTGTCTGGGTGAAGTATCAAATCATAAAAAACTAAAGGATACCCATTTGAGAGCTCGGTGAGAGATTTCTAACAGTGCTGATGGTTTTTCAAACCAAGTTACAGTTTGGTCGTAGTTGGTGAAAGAAAAATCTGGGGTTTCTCTTTTAATAAGGCATTTTCCCTCCAATTTAATTCATTTGCAAGTGTAGCTATGGTGAATGTAGATAGGAGAAAAGGCCCTAAATCGTAGCAGAAAAACCGACCGTTGGAATCGAGATCCATTAGTTGCAGGTAAGAGGCCTAACCCTACTCTTTCATTTTAGTGGATTGAAAGTTTAGTTTAGACACCCAGAGCTAAGTAACAGACCCCTACTCTTCTTCATGGCTAGGTCACACTTTTTGGGGAAATATATGCGACCTGGGTAGCAGGTTTTGGGAAGAAAATTGCGACCTGTCCCAGGAATTGCCTGAAAAGTGCGACCTATCAGAAAGGGGGATTTTGGTGTTGTTTCTTTGCTGAGAGCTGGGTTTTTATGGTTGAATTCAATCTTTCCTTTCTGTACACTGAAAAATATTATGGTTTTGTGCAGATATGGAAGAGTTGAGGATCAACTGGAGAGAAAGAGACCCGGACACGTTACGGTCAGAGATTCGAGAGGATCATGGTGTCCATAGTGCATTGGCCAGGTTTGGGTTCCTGAAGTTTGTGGAGAACCTTTTGATGAGAGCTGGAGAGCCCTTGTTGGCCAAAATTGTCAGCTATTGGGATCGAGATCACAAGATCTTTATAGTTAAGGGGCACTAAATCAAGTTAACTATCCAGGACATATATATTCTGATTGGTCTCCTGCCACTTGGGATGGTGGGAAATACGTAGCCAGTGTTACTACGAGGGTGGAACATTATGGAGTTTTTGGAGCGCCATTGTTCACTGGGTCTCCGTGTGAAGGGGACACAGATACCGATCGGGGATCTAGAGCAGCTAGAAACCCGTGCTATGGTCGTAATGGTGTTGCGAATCCTAGGAAACCAAGCACTCCACCACATCACTGGGGGTCAAATGATTCTTGTTAGAGTGTGTTGCATGGGACCTACTATGTTTGGGCCCAACTGATGTTGTCGTCTTTGAAACGATAGTTGTTGCTATGCAAGCGGTAGGTGAACCAAGACTATGCATATGGCACAGTGTTGTGCTCTCTCTTCTTTGAGAAGATATTGACACTTAGGCCTCACATACAGATCTAGGATGGGGGCCCGAGAGAGCCTAGGATGCGCCACTATGGGCGTCTACTATGCAGAGGGAGAGGTGGGGCAGTCAGACGAGTGTTCCGACCTGAGTTTTTCTCTCATTGGGATCAGATGAGCCTATACATAGAAAACTATCCCTAAAGTGGGATGAGTTATCATGGGGACCCAAAATTGCCACTGCTGCCTAGTTAAGCATGGGCGCCCAATGGTAAGTGCCAAGTTGCTAATATTTTATGTGCATTTTAAAGTTTCAGAATATTTTATGTGGCAATGATTCATTCACTTTTGATATGAAAATATAGCACCGGTGAAACCAACCAGGTATATGGGGCAGCCTACAGTATCAGGAGCTGCAACACCAGGTGGGACGAGGGGTCCACAAAATGAGGATGCAGTGGCCCTCCTAGAGGAAATTTGTCATAGATGTGAGAGGCTTTTGATCGATGTTTCACAACGCGGATGACAAGATCTTGATGACCAGTATATAGAGCCACGTATTGGTCTGCCCTCGGAGTGGCGAGGGGTCATGAGGCGCATGGTGATGGCCGGACAAGGGATGCGTGATCTACGAGCCGCCGGATCTAAGCCATTAGCTTGGGATCCTATAGATAATGATTAGGTGTAGGGGCATGTGGTGCCCCTAGTTTTGAATTTGTGTAACATGCTATGGGCATGTCATATGTATCAAAGTTAATGGACTCTAGCCACATTTTTATCGACACATATAATGGATATGCATCATTTAATGGTTTATTTTTATTGTCTTATGTGAAATGCATGTGATAAATTCCAATCTAAAATATTATTTGCAATGCTATCTACATAGTGATTTTTTGCTCTAGGTACATGACTGAATGTAATGATTTCAAATTCACGCATCAAAGCTTCACTCGTAAATATCTTCTAAATAGGACAGGATTATGCACATGATATACACCATTCAATTGCATGACAAGAAGCATGGAATGTAAACGAACATGAAGGTGAAGGATGCGATGGGAAAGGAACATAGAAATATGCTACCAGTACCCCTCAATGGGATGGGTTCTTGTATATCCTCAGCGCTTCAGATCTAAGATCTCTCTCTCTATTGATGGTGTAAAAAACCCAGACAAAAATGGAACTCAAAGGGAGTTCAAAAGAAAAAAGATAGAAAAATATGACAATGATGGAGGATCAAAGTCAGACCAAAAATATAGATCCAGAGTGATCTTTAGGCAACAAAAGGTAGTGAATGAATGGAAAAACCCTTCTATTTATAGCAAAATATTGAGTTAGTCTAGATATTGGTGCATAATTAAAATATTATTAACCAAATCTAGATCCAGCTTTTACGAAATATTTTATTATTTTTGTTGGAGGGAAAAGGAATTTGAATTTGGTCAAATCCCTTTATTTGTAAATAATAAATAAATAAATGATTTATTTATTATTTTAAGAATATGGTTGATTAATAATTAAATAAATATTGATTTATTCAATTATTTATAAAATATTTAGTCAAATTTAACTAGGAATATTATTTAAATAATGTTTTAAATAATTATTCCTAGAAAATAATAAAATAAATAATGATTTATGTAATTAATTTTCATGTTTTAGGTTAAATATGACCAGGAATATTAATTAAACTTCTGTTTAATTAATTATCCCTTAAGGAAAATCAAACAAATAGGGATTTATTCAATATTTCCTTATGGGGTTTCCTGTTTAGATAATAAACAACTTAATGAATTATGGATTACTAAGTTATTTTTCATAGTGAAATAAATTTTACTAGGGTAAAATTTGTCTGACATGGTGTACTTTGGTCCATCTAATAATAACAGGTTAGATGACCAAAAATTGGGGTAACAGATTTCCCCCCAGTGTTCGAGCATTAGGAGCTAATTGTATGATCGAAGTACGTTGTAATAACTCAATCACCAGACACCGAAGGGGGAGTCAGAGAGAGAGAAACATAAGGTAGACTAAGGCGCTATAGGAAAAGACCCTGAGGAGGAGAGAGAAATAGGTGTGACAAGTCTCTTTTATGAGTGAGTACCCATTCTACATGAGGCGGGGGAGGCATACCTATGCCCGCCAAGATAAAAAAGTACAAAGAATGATGTGTCCAGTAAACAAGGACCGAACTATATTTTACATGCTGGCATAAACATGGGCCAGATAAAGACATGATAATGGATCCCACATACATACTGTGCCTGGGACAACATCCATGACTTATACAATAATGTCTGAGTACATGAGATACAAATACAAACAAAGAGGCCCTGTAAAACAGGAAAGGGCTCTAAAAATCTGAATGATACATGTAAACTAAAGAGGCTCTGCAAGCGGCTGAGGCTGAAACCATAAAATATATGGAGCTACATCCAAGGATGTAGTAGAGAAGTCATCCAGGTATGTGGGGGGATACTTGAAGGGACGCCCCTTCATGAGGTCTGAAAAATCTCACACACACTCGGGAATCACCGGTACAATTTGCTGCATCACTAAGCCATCAAGTATACAGATCTCAATCATGCCATAAGGAGCTAGAACTGAGAAACAATCAATTCAAAGGGCAATAAAGAGTCCCTTTTCCTGATCTAAGGCACTAAAAAAGAGTGGAATTTGGAACCAAGGTACACCACCCTCTAAACCTGTCTTCTGGAATGAATAAGTTGATGTCAACAGAAGGAGGTATGCCATAGGTGAGGAAATAAGTGATCCTCAACTAAGGCACAAGAGATAATAAGAGAGCGACTGATAGACTGACACCAGGGATAATGGTGGAATGGGGGGTACTGAGTGGCAGGATGAAGACTTCCCTTGTTAGAGCATAAAGGACATGGATGACCTGGAAAAAACTGACGCAAAACCAGAGGGTATAGGGGATAGTATGACTGAAGGGAAAAATGTACGACACGAGAGAGGAACAAAGCAATGAAGGATGGAGGATTATAGTGGGATAAAAAGGGACTCAGGATAGACTCCATGGATGAGATGATGACTCAAACAGATGCTGTCAACAAAGGCAACTCGATGATGCTTCCAAACATAATAGGCCCAGTGGGGACCATAAATACATGAGTACAAGATGGTCACACTTTTTGAAGATATATCTCCGACTTGGGTAGTAGGTTTTGGGAAGAAAATTGCGACCTGTCCCAGGAATTGCCTAAAAAGTGTGACCTGTCAGAGAGGGGGATTTTGGTGTTGTTTCTTGGCTGAGAGCTGGGTTTTTATGGTTGAATACAATATTTCATTTCTTTACACTGACAAATATTATGGTTTTGTGCAGATATGGAAGAGCTGAGGATCAACTGGAGAGAGAAAGACCTGGACACGTTACGGTCAGAGATCCGAGAGGATCATGGTGTCCTGGGATCCTATAGATAATGATTAGGTGTAGGGGCATATGGTGCCCCTAGTTTTGAATTTATGTAACATGCTATGGGCATGTCATATGTATCAGATTTAATGGACTCTACCACATTTTGATCGACACATATAATGGATATGCATCATTGGTTTATTGTTATTGTCTTGTGTGAAATGCGTGTGATAAATTCCAATATAAAATATTATTTGCAATGCTATCTACATAGTGATTTTGTGCTCTAGGTACATGACTGAATGTAATGATTTCAAATTCACACATCAAAAGCTTCACTCGTAAATATCTTCTAAACAGGACAAGATTATGCACACAATAGACACCATTCAATTACATGACAAGAAGCATGGAATGTAAATGAACATGAAGGTGAAGGATACGATGGGAAAGGAACATAGAAAGATGTTACCAGTACCCCTCAATGGGATGGGTTCTTGTATGTCCTCAACGCTTCAGATCTAAGAAGTCTCTCTCTTGACGGTGTAGAAAACCCAGACAAAAATGGAACTCAAAGGGAGTTCACAAGAAAAAAGATAGAAAAATATGACAATGATGGAGGATCAAGGTCAGACCAAAAGTATAGATCCAGAGTGATCTTTAGGCAACAAAAGGTAGTGAATGAATGGAAAACCCTTCTATTTATAACAAAATATTGAGTTAGTCTAGATATTGGTGCATAATTAAAATATTATTAACCAAATCTAGGTCCAACTTTTATGGAATATTTTATTATTTTTGTTGGAGAGAAAAGGAATTTGAATTTGGTCAAATCCCTTTATTTGTAAATAATAAATAAATAAATTTATTATTTATTATTTTAAGAACATGGTTGAGTAATAATTAAATAAATAGTGATTTATTCAATTATTTATAAATTATTTAGTCAAATTTAACAAGGAGTATTATTTAAATAATGTTTTAAATAATTATTCCTAGAAAATAATAAGATAAATAATGATTTATCTAATCAATTTTCCTTTTTCAGGTTAAATATGACCAGGAATATTAATTAAACTTCTGTTTAATTCATTATCCCTTGAGGAAAATCAAACAAATAGGGATTTATTCAATATTTCCTTATGGTGTTTCCTATTTAGACCATAAACAACTTAATGAATTATGGATTACTAAGTTATTTTTCATAGTGAAAGCAATTTTACTAGGGAAAAATTGGTCTTACATGGTGTACTTTGGTCCATCTAATAGTAACACGTTAGATGACCAAAAATTAGTGTAACAGATTCCCCCCCAACGTGCGAGTGTTAGGAGCTAATCATATGATCGAAGTACGTTGTAAGAACTCAATCACCAGACACCGAAGGGGGAGTCAGAGAGAGAGAAATATAAGGTAGAATAAAGTGCTAGAGGAAAAGACCGTGAGGAGGCAAGAGTTACAGGTGCGACAAGTCTCTTTTATGAGTGAGTACCTGTTCTACATGAGGTGAGGGAGGCATACCTATGCCCGCTGAGATAACAAAGTACAAATAATAATGTGTCCAGTAAACAAGGGACAAAAATATATAGTACATGTTGGCATAAACATGGGCTAGATAAAGACATGATAATGGTTCCCACATACATACTGTACCTGGGACAACATATAGGACTTATACAATAATGTCTGAGTACATGAGATACAAATACAACCAAAGAGGCCCTGTAAAATAGGAAAGGGCTCTGAAAATATAAATGATACATGCAAAATAAAGAGGTGCTGCAAGAAGTTGAGGCTGAAACTGATGCAGCCTAAGCCACATTCACCTTATTAGAAATTCCACCAATTGTAAAATGCATGTCAATTGTATATCAAATACATGTCCCAGGAATTTCATTCTCTATTATAATTTCGATGGTGAAACCCCTTTTCTTCTACATGCTATGATAGGGTTTAAAAAAAAACATTACCATCGCTCTCTCACACAAGGTAAAAATAAAAATAACTCCCTACCATAGAGTGAGAGAAAAGATCCCAAAACGAGTTCGAAAAACTAGAGTTCCTTTACCATTTCCCATTACCATCGAATGTAAATTGGATTAAAATTGAGTCTCACAATCACCATGCATAGTTACTTCCCTATGGTGTAGCGTAACATCTGTAAACAACGAGAATATTAATACATTGTAGAACTAGTAATCACTTAACCAAGGCCAATCATCCATAAACACAGATTCAGTGACAAGGTTAACCGCTATACTGTCTCACTTCCTAAAACACCTACTCAACGAATGTGAGATGAACTGCATTAAAGAATGACGGAGAGCCATCAACAACATGATTTACCTGAATGTGAAATGAACTGTATTGAAGAATCACAGAGAGCCATCGACAACATGATTTACCTTATTTCGTTGTTGGGATGCAAGTTAATTTATAGGTAGCGTATCAAACATTTATGTAATGCCACAATCGACATCCATTCCCACTTTCTAAAATCTACTATACAAACCTATATGCACTTCAACTCATGTCATAACACTGGTATTATTAACCCTGTCTCAAAATTTGTATCAAAATTTCTCAATTGCATGCGATACCAAATGTCAACCATTAATTTTTCTGAGATCTAAGTTTCCGGTTTGATTTGATTTCGAACATGCCGCCTTGCACCTGCAACTTGGTGGTAATATCTACTGTATAATTTAATAAATATGCAGTGTAACAGAGGCTTAAGAAAATAATCAATAGAGAGTGAATAAAACAAATGATTACATAAACAAAAACAATAAATTTCAGTGTTACACTCTTCCTTGGAAAATATTACATTTGTTTGCCCTCTTGACTATTGCCTTTTCATACACTGTCACACCACTCCTACTGTACGCTCTCTTTTTTCCCTCTGTCTTATTCCATCCTCTATATCTATTCTTCATCCTCATACGAAGCTCATATTTATACATAGTTGTGGATTAATTTGGATCCATGATTTCCTACACAAATGACTCAACCAAATCCTAAAATAGCTTATCCCTCCTTTGACTCAACTAGTTTCTATTTAAGGAGTTCATAATCCCTAAGATATCTAAACAACATAGTCCTCTCATATTCTCAATTATAAGAGAATATTTAAAATAAACCTGACACTCATATTTTCCTCTTAATTTATTTAAAATGTACATAATTTATAAAATAATTTGAAAAACCGTCACCCCCTAAATCACCCAAATATATAATGACATTTGAGCAGGATTCTCTTGCATCAGACTCCCCATGTAGAAAAGTTCTCATAGACTCTTGTCTATGAGGCCTGTCACTTTTTTGTAATAATGCCACAGCCACAAGTCTCAATGACTTGCTACCTCTAGGATTCCAAACTATGTTTTGCCACCGGTCATTTAAAGTATCAACTCCATTTTGTAATTTTGCACATAATTTCCAGAATAGTAATTTCAGAACACTATTGAATATAACTCTCGGTTTTCCATACCACACCATCTTTATTTCAGGAATTACAGACTTTTGTAGAAACACTAATACTCATTCTTCTAGTCTCCTGGCTTTGAAAGAATCTCGAATTGGATTTACATCAGCATCACCAACATCACTCATTCTGTCAACCGGATACCATCGACCTCGACAAAAATTACTTTCTCCAATTTCTCAGAGTAATTCCTCTTTTTCTGATGCTTCCATCTCCAATTGTGCTGAACACTCAACTTTCTGAAATGAAGAATAATCAAGAACTTCTCCTTGATCACAACTATAGTCATTGACTGCCCCTATAATAACAAATTTCTTATCTGGTGTTGTACCTGCATTAATCAAGAAATTATTAGTTTTAAAAATACAATACCTTTCGGCCTCTTTTGATGCTTCAAGCACCAATCTCCCATCATAGACCTTCTGGATTTCAGTAAATCCTCTTTTGAATTGTTGGCTGCTTTCATCCTGCTAGATTAATATTGTTGTTTCCTTTATGTCTCTAAGGACATAACTTTCTTGTTGCTCCTGATCTTTCATCTCATCTTCAAATAATTTCTATTCAATTCCTCTGATTCCAACATCATATTTATTAATGTTGTCTTCTGTACCTACATCCACATTTTTAAATAAAGAATCAAGGCATTTACTTAACTCTATAAACGTTTGAGACATTTCATCCTTATCATGCACTGTAACTGCAATCTCTTCTTTATCAGGTTCTGCAAGCTTCATTTCTCCTTCAGGTTCCTTGAGCCATCTTTCCAAGAACTCTATTTCCATGTGAAATATTTCTAGCATTTCATCACAACCTTCATTCCTAGTTTCATTCTTCTTCTGGCAATCCTCCTGAGTTATCATGTTTTCTATATCATCACATTGCAAAATTCTTTCATCAATTTCATTAAACAAATTTATTTTTTTACCTCCTTGGAATATCACTACGGCATTTTCCTTATGCTTCTGCTCCATAACAACTTCAACTGGATGTCTTACACCAAATATAAATTCATCTATGAATTATTTTTGCTGCAATAAATCAGTTCCTTCCTCCTCTAAAAGGAATTCTCCATCATACTTCACCTTAAGAGCTTTATTCATCTTTGTGACAATTTCACCAGATTGTCCATCATCTTCTGCACATCCTGCAAACACACACAAACTATGAGATTTAAAAATACAAGGCTTCATAGCCTCATCTGCTTCCCTTGTCAACATATCTTCAAATTGTTCTGAACTATTCCAATAGTTCATGAGATATTTCTCATTGTCCTCTTCACCCAAAATTTCACCCTGTTCTGGTCCACAAATGGAAACTTCCATTTCCAACTCAGCTTCTATGAGTTCTTCACATCTCAATTACACACTCATCATCTCCTCAAGCTTTCTCAACTCTTCTTTTAACTGCATATTTACCTAATGATTCCTCTTTTCTTGTAGTCTCTGCCATTTCACTTTCTTCCTCATGGTCCAACCATGTCTCTGGTCTTTCTTATTTCTCTGCAACAATTCCATCAATAACTTAAGGTGAACTACTATCTCAGCCTTTTCCCTCTCATATTCTTCATCAGAAAACTGCTTCCATATTTCATTTTCCTTGGCATCTTCCTTCTTATTTCTGTTGTTGTGGTCTTTCTCAGAACCTTTGAAATGACTATCAACAATCATCTTTTTCTCCTTTGTGAACTTCATTTGTTCACTTGTGGATTGCATTCAATCCTCTTTTCAGCAAGCCTTCAGAAATATAAATCCACTCCTTATAAAAAAACCCCAAAATAATATAAACTCCTTTTCACACTTTATAAATCCTTCTTCTCACAACTATCCTACTTAAAAATGTAAAATTAAACTATGAAGTTATGCATTCTCAAAACCCACACATGGTTTTATTAAACCATATATTACCCACTCAAAACCATTTGCAACAACTCACCATTTTTCCCCCACCATGCTTTACAACATCAATTTACTTTCACCTTTACCTCTATTATTTACTTTCACCTCATTCAATAGTCACTTATGAGTTTAACGATGCAAATTTTATGTGAAATTAAATTAATGTCTTCTTGTGAGTTTAAATGAATAGCTTCTTGTAAAATGAATTTGAATAAGAAACTCACGTAAAATATATTCCAGGAAAGAATTAGTGGAGAACGAGGAGAATGAGCTCCAAGAAAATAGAGAAAAGTTAGGGTTTTAGAAACGCTGCAGTCTAGTCATAGTGCTGTGAGGAAAATCACAAGTACTGTGTTTGGAGTCGGAATGATGGCGGCATCGAGGGGTGGGGGTAATGCCCCCTCCTATAGAAACGTTATAGCTGGGGAACAAAGGATTCGACCGCAGCAAATAGCAGGAGGCTCTCATCAGCAGGCGGTGCCAGTTTTGGGGGCAGACTGGCAAGCGAAGACAAAGGGTCAATGCCTACCGCGAGCTATGAAGAAACCTCGTTTTATAATACCTGCAAAAAATTGGATGAATACAGAAGCTATATGAAGGACCATGCCCTTATATGTAATTTTATTGGTATTTGGCCTACAGAGAAAGATATATTAAAATGGATACAAATAAACTGGCAACCCAAAGGTCACATTGATCTGAAATTTGGGGCTAGAGGATTTTTTACAGTAATTTTTACTGACTTATTAGATAAGGAAATAATTTTTGAAGGGGGGCCATACTTCTATAATAATGCAGGGCTTTTTCTCAAACAATGGGAAGAATGCTACAACCCCGATCAAGAGCAATTTCTTGCAGCACCAGTATGGGTACGATTGTTTAGCCTCCCTATGGACTTTTTGGATCTAGACATTTTGGAAGGTATAGGGAACTCACTAGGTAGTTTTGCTAAAATAACAGAAACTATGCATCAGGGCCGATATACATCTTTTGCAAGAATATATGTATATATGAATATTTCAGAACCATTGCTTGAAACCATTGAATTATAATATGAAGGAAAAATCTGGAAGCAACTCCTTGACTATGAACATATCCCTTTCAGATGCTGGAGATGCCATGAGTATGGGCATCTTTACAAAGCTTGTCCTCTTAACATTATTGAACAACAATCTAACCATTAAACGGTTAAATCTAAGCAGGGGAGAGAACGTGAGGATGGATTCATGATAGTTACGAAAAATAAAATAAATAATAAATCAACTTCAAATCAACAGAGTTTGCCTATACAAAAAACATCAGAAAACCATTATGACATTTTGCAAGAGGAAGGGGAAACCTCGCATGCAGACGAGGATAACTCTAGGGTTGGTCAAGAGTTGGTTAATTAGAATACTCAGTCAGGAAAAATAAAAGCACCCCAGGAAATAATTGAAGCAAAAGATAGTAGTATGGTCGAGCAAACACCAATGGATATAGAGCACAATAAATAAGATTTAAGTGCAGAAGAAAGGGTACTCAAACGCTTACTGCATCAATGGAGGAATCTAGATGATTGATTCATTCCAGAAGACCAGAAGAAAATTTATAAAGAAACGTTTGAGCATTACTTGACAGCACAGGTGCAAAAGGAGGTAAGCAAATCTGACCAAAATGCTCCCAAGGGACCAAATCTACAGCAAAAAGGAACAAAGAAAAGAGGTAGAAGGACATTTCATGACTCAATATAATTGGTTGGAGAAATGCTGATAAATACAGGAAGGATAATGTCGTTAACAACGATATTCCAACAAATTCCCAAAGTTAACCAATGAAAGTAATCTCCTGGAATATAAGGGGTCTTAATAGTAAAGGCAAGCAAATATGTCTCAAGGAAAGATTGAAACTTGATAAACCACAAGTAATGTTGATACAAGAAATTAAAGTGTCTGGGAAAAAACTTGAAAATATTGTACATTCATTTAAACCTCACTTTGAGGGTGTGGCTATAGATTCAAGAGGAATGGTAGGAGGCATAGCTATTTTATGGAACCCTACAAAAATAGTAGTGGATGCTTGGATATGTCTTCCAAGAATCTTAACAGGGAGGTTTTGGAAAATTGGAACGAAATAAAATATCCTCATATCGGCAGTTTATGGGCCCCCAATTCCAGGAGCAAGAGAGGAATTCTTACAAAGTATTAGGACATTAAATGATATGCATCAAGAAAAATATTGGCTCCTAGGTGGAGACTTCAATATGTTATTAAATTTGTCAGAAAAAAAAGGAGGAATAAGGAGAGAAGATCCAGAGATGGAACTATTTCGGGACTTATTGACAGATCTCAGATTGGTAGATATACCTACAGTGAATGGGAAGTTCACTTGGAATAATAGACGTGGAGAAAGACATCAAATTGCATCAAGATTGGATAGATTTGTAGCCTTAGAGGCTTTATTAAGTCTTGACGTTTACTATGAAGCAGCGATCTTACCAACACTTGGCTTAGATCACTGGCCAATTAGTATTGAAATAGATATCAAAGAAGGACCAAAGAATAGACCCTTTCGATTTGAACTATTCTGGTTGAGAGACCCTAGGTTTCTGGAAAAAACAAAGAATTGGTGGGAAACTAATCAAATTAGAGGAAGGAATAAAATGCATTGCTTTCAGCTCAGATTGAAACAATTAAAGATAGAAATAAAATGATGGAATAGAACAAAATTTGGAGATCTTCATCAGGATCAGGTTCGTCTCAGAGAAAAAATGAAAAATATCCAACAGAATATGATCCTTAATGGAAGAACAGAGGCTCTTGCAGAGGAAGAAGGAAATACTGTCAGTCTCCTTGAAGAACGTAAGAAGCAGGAAGAGATATTGTGAAAGCAAAAATCTAGGATCCAATGGCTGAAGGAAGGGGAGAGGAACACAATTTTTTTCCAAAAAACCATGATACAGCGGAGACAAAATAATAGAATTTTCTCATTAAAAGGTCAGAATGGTAATCATCTACTCCAACATGAGGATATGGAAAAGGTACTTATTGATCATTTCAAAAATATTCTAACAGAACCTGATCAGAATAGGCAGAATGCAATCGATAGAATTACTAGCAACATCCCCTCAGTTGTAACAAGAGATCAGAACTTAGCCCTCTTGAGACAAATAAGATTGGAAGAGGTAGAAGAAGTAGTCATGCATTTACCTTCAAATAAGGCCCCTGGACCGGATGGTTTTACAGCTAAATTCTTTAAGGCAGCCTGGAACTTTATGGGTAATGATATTTGGGATTTGGTAGAGGAATCATGGAGGAATCGAAATGTTTGTCCGACCTTGAATGCCACATTCATAACCCTTATCCCAAAACATGAAAACTCGGAAACTCCTGTAGGGTTTAGACCTATAGAATTATGTAATGTAATTTATAAGATCTTATCTACTATAATGGTTAACAGACTCAAACCTCTGTTGCCTAGACTGATCTCTTTTGAACAAATAGGGTTCGTGAAGGGAAGACAAATATTAGATGGAAAAGTTACTACTCAAGAAGAAATTCATTCCTTAAGAACACTAAAAGTAAAAGGAATGCTTTTAAAATTGGACCTCTCAAAAGCTTACGATCGTATCAGCTAGCCTTATATAATAGTGGTGCTCGAGGCGTTTGGTTTCGATAATAGATGGATTTAGTGGCTGCAATATTTCATCTCATCTCCTAATTTTTCGATTTTTCTAAATGACATCCCATCTCAACCTTTTAATATCTCCAGAGGTCTCTGACGGGGGGATCCTCGGTCGTCATTCTTATTTATTCTAGCCACAGAAGGACTGGGCAAGTTAATCAAAGCTCACATGGCAGATGGTCAAATAAAGGGTTTAAACTTATGGGGACCTGATCTATCTTTGACACACCAACGATTTGTTGATGATATCCTCTTATTCTATCAGGCATCGGTGTGGGAGGCAAAGGCAATTCTCAAAGTTTTAAAAATTTTTATGGATTCTTCAGGTACGCTGGTCAATGCAAATAAATCTAATGTTTACTTTTTCAATATTAATGATGCTATGCAGTTGTTTCTAGCTAGAACACTAGGTTTTCATATAGGTACTCTCCCTATGAAATACTTGGGTGTTCCGCTTAATACTTCTTCTCTAAGAATTGAAAATTGGAAAGACCTTCTTACTAGATTGAAAAAAAAAATTACAAAATTGGGCATTTAGAGCTCTGAATGCTCCAGGAAGATTAACCTTGCTTAAATCGGTTCTTCAATCACTTCCTGTGTATCAACTATCAGGGAGGGTGGCTCCAAAAAATATTTTCAATCAAATGGTAAATGTCTTCAAGAAATTTCTTTGGCAAGGATAAAATGAGGCAAGGAAATGGGCACTCCTGTCATGGGATAAATTAATAAAATCAAAACCGGCAAGAGGACTGGGCCTTCGTGATCCTTATGTCTTAAATCAAGTTATGGGGGAAAAATTGTGGTGGAGATGGCTTCAAGGAGGACAAGACTTATGGAAACTCATTTGGGATGAGAAATATGATATGCCACAAACAGTATCAGGTAAATTAAAAGTAGATATTGTTCCGAAAGGATCCAATATATGGAATCTAGCATCAATCAATAGGAATTTAATACGTCAACATAGTTTTTTGGAAGTTAGAGAAGGAAGATCGACTCTCTTTTGGGAGGATTCGTGGAAACAACAATAAAAAATTTTCAATCAGCTTGATCTAGGGGAACTTTTCCTATTTATAAACATTCCTTCTCAAATAACTATAAATAATTATTGGTGTAAGCAGCAAATCATTCAATGGAGAATATGGAAGGAAAAAGTTCATTGGCCAGGAGCACCAGAAACGCTACAATGGAATAGTCTGGAGAAAGAATTGAAAACAAGGAAACTAATTACAACAACAGGAAATGATATTCTAAGATGGGGATATCAAAGTAAAGGTATGTTTACTATAAAGGAAGGATATAATTTTCAAGCTCACAATACCCCTGAAGTAGCAAGGTCCATATGGACGAAGATCTGGTCAATAAATCATTGGCCAAAAGTAGAATATTTTCTCTAGCTTCTTAGTCATAGAAAAATCTTGACGTGGGACCAGTTACAAAAGAAAGGAATGTATGGGCCTTCTATTTTCTATATGTGTAGGAAAATAGAGGAATAAATAGAACATATTCTAAAGACATATGAAATAGTGGAAAGGATATGGAACAACAATGCAAGGCTATTTATGCAAACAGATAGAGATAACGTAAGCATAAATGAAACGATCATTAAATGGAGAAAAGGGGGCTTTCAAAGCGAAGTCTTGAATAGAGCATGGCGGTTGTCCCTAGGATTTATACTATGGGGTATTTGGAAAGAAAGGAACCATCATATTTTCAGAGGTGAAATCTGTGACAATAATCAAATCTGGAATAGGATAATAGAGAATATTCGAAAAACCATATTGGTTGAGAGATGGATAGATGATGACTGGAAAACTAAGGTATGGAATCTAACATCATGGCCAGATTAAACTTGAAGCCTCAAATGTTGTCAAGAAATCTCTGGAAATTTAAGCCCTCTCAAAAAAATATCAATGATAAATGGAAGGCACCACAGAATGGTTTCATAAAATTGAACTATGATGGGGCATCAAAAGGAAACCCAGGTTAGGCAGGGGCTAGAGGGGTTTTCAGAAATGCTCAGGGAGGAACCTTTAGAGTTTATTCCATGGATATTGGATATGCAACAAATAATGAGGTAGAGCTTGCAGCAGTCGAACAAGGACTAAACATAGTAATAAGAGAAAATTATCATCGAATTATAATAGAAGGTGATTCTGCAATGACCACAGGTGTGTTAAGAAAATTGAAACAAGGGATGCCATGGGAGAAGATAAGTAAGAGTTGGAGGACAACTACTCTTATTCAGCAAATAGGATTTCTTTTACAACAAATTCAGTATCTGATTCCTTCACATGTGCGTAGAACAGGGAATGTAGCAGCAGATTATTTAGCAAATTGGGGATGCCACAATATTGGAAGACAATTATATGCCACTCCAAATGCCAGAATTTGGAATTTTGAATTACATCCTCTTCAGATTATTACATATTGTGATCTAGATGTAGGCCCCTGATTGGGGTGCTGGATGTCAAGTGCCACACGGCAGGAAGGAGCTGAGCTCACTGACCGAATAACGATTCAGGCATGAGAACTCAATCAGCATGCAGTTCACTGGTATGCAACAATCATTGAAATGAAGGCGCATTTAGTAACCCAGGTTGGCTTGTTAGGAGCACGTTGGGATGAGCAAGATCATGAAATTTTAAGGGGGAAGCATGGGAACAGGCATGAGCCATTTCAAAGCAAGAGGCACAGCGATTTCAGACCAGGTGGTGCAGACGCTCTTCAGAGGATTTCACTGTGGGTTCAAAGGCTTTCACTATGGGTTCAAGGGTATGTAACCATTCTATACTCCAATCTTTTGTTCCTTGTAATTAATTTTCAGATGCGGCATAATAGAGAAGAAATTGAAATATGGGGAATGCATCTGGAGGTCATCAGTCGAAAGGTTAATAACTCTAATTTACTAGTGCAACAAGCCACCATTCAACCATGTTTTCGAGACCCCTGTAGCGTAAAGGAGATCTATTTCATGACCACCATATATTTTATGAATGCATACATGTTTCTTCCTGAGGGGCAATTGAATCTGGTTTTAAATTATCTCAATTTCTGGAAGCATGGAGTTGGATATAGGTTTATTGAACATGTGACCTCGATAGAGTATTTTGGCAAGTTTTCTTATTCATACTGCCACTTGGGTTTGCAAAATCTAAAATACCTTCAGAAAAATTGGGGTTTATGTTTCCTATTTGAAAGCCTTGATAGTTTTAGGCAGGGGAAAAATTGGGGTCTCTGTTCTCTGTATAAAAGCCTTGTCTGTTTAAAAATTATGTGTTTGCAAAATCATAGGAGTCCCTGTGAAAATCATGTTAATCTGGTTAGGTCACAAACTGACAGTAGTCGTAGGGAAGGAAAATTATATGAATCATGTTTGAAAATATTTAAATAGTATTGCCATTCTAGTTATATCTATTGTGAGAATCTAAGTCTCTATATCTGATCACCTAGATGTTTGAATCTTTTCATGAATTATTATTCCCTCATTCGCCATTGCAATTCCACCAGTCATGCAACGAATTATAGGCCAGAGGAGGATATAACCCTAAAAATCCACTGTTTAACTGTAATGTCTTTGTGCTTCCGTCATATAGGCACTCAGATAGCATACACAGGTTTTAATTACAAAATTAAGACTAAAACAGTGGTGAAGAGGCAACAAAAGAAGACTAAGGTCAATACTCAGGAAAAAGGTAAGAAGAAGCTAGTTAAACCCAAGGTTGAGACTAGTAAAAGAGGAAGAAAGATGAAGCAAGAGACATTACAGAATATCTCGCAAGCATATTTTCTTGGGAACCCACCCCAGATAAAAAATAGAATCCAGGGACGGGAAAGAGAAAGTCATAGTAACGGGGAGGAAAATGAGGCAGAAGAGGAAATAATGGATTTCATTACTGATCCTAGTAATACATGAGGGCATCTCTCTCTTTTAAATCAAATAGTTCATATGTATTGGATAATGAAATGTGTCTTGGCTAAAGCAATGCAAAGTCTTCATCTAGGGCAAGGGAATGAAATCCCATTAGTTACTGCACTTTTTCAAGATATTACCATTCAACTTCAGCAAATTAAGGTGTCACAATACCAAATGTTAGCTCGAATAGACCGCATTGAGAAGTAGCTTCAGTAGATACAGCAAGTGGACATGCCTGGTTCCACTGCTAAGGATCCAGCACCAATAGAGTCTTCAGATGGGTAGTAACCCAAAATATGTTTAACGATTTTTGCGGATAGTGTGTATGTTGTTAATTATCTTTTAGTTAATGCCTTAAACAGTAAACTGGCCATAGCGGTGAGTAGAAGAAAGGAAAAAAAATCAATTTTGGATGGCTTTTAATGCATTAAGGTGGCCAACAGACCTGGTTTCCTGCAGGTAGGTTGAGGCCTCTAACTCTGTATAGAATGCAATCTGCTTTTGATAATAGAAAATATTAAGGTCCTACCAAATTCAACAATATCTATATATATATATATATATATATATATATATATATATATTCCAGGAAACTAACCATACCTCCAACACAATACAATCCCTTTTACCAAAATACCATTTCACCCAAAATTTTCAATCTCCTCACTTGTTTCCATGACCACTTACCCTTTGGCCGATGCAATTATTCATGAAATTAATCCAGAAATCAATCTTCCATGCTTTAAATAACTAGAGACTTAACTCTGATTCAATTCCTTCTTCTCTTGAAATTAAAATAGAATGCTTTTATAATCCATATATTGATAAAATTTCCCCAAAAAACCATCACATTATTACCATAAAAACTCATGCACTGCTCTCATTTACTTATGAAGTTAAATTCGCATAAGTATATGAGTATTTTACCAAAAAATTGATATGCACCTAAGCGCAGATTTAAATGGATATGCACCTAGTAATTAATACACAACTATATGAATATTTTACTGAAGTGTTTTCACGTATGGCAGCATACCACAATTTTTAGATGCACCCACTGCATGTTAGCCAACACGTAGAATTAGATTGATATGTTAGCGTGAAAAACTTGCAGAAATCGCACTCTAGCTCTTCTAGGCTACGCTGCTTCCACCACCCAACTTCAACACGTTATTTGTTGACTTTTCCAAATCGGTTCCGACTATGTTCGAACTTCTTTGAGTATACAACATTGCTCTCCTTCCATATGATGGATTGAACCTTTACTTCAGGCTCGTTGCTCAGCTCCGCGTTAATGCAGATATGCAGGTAGGGTCAGCTCCACACTGTTTCTTCACGAGTTCCACTCTTTCAGATATGTTGCAGGGCTAAGATTTCATGTTTCCACAGTTTCAGACTAATTTCTGCAACACACCCTTGACATTTCTTTCTTGATCACGTAGTCTCCACACTCTTTCAATTCGGCTATTACAACACCATTCTTATACTTTACAGATAACTCAATGCATTCATATAGCTTGGGAATTAATCACAATTTAATCAACACACACTTCTAAGGCTCTGATACCAAAAATGATGCAGCCTAAGCCGCATTCACCTTATTAGACATTCCAACAATTGTAAAATTCATGTCAACTATATATCAAATACATTTCCTAGGAATTTCATTCTCTATTATAAGTTCGATGGTCAAAACCCTTTTTCTTCTACATGCTATGATAGAGTTTAAACACAAAAAATTACCATCACTCTCTCACACAAGTTAAAAATAACAATAACTCCCTGCCATAGAGTGAGAGAAAAGATCCCAAAACGAGTTAGAAAAACCAGAGTTCCTTTACCATTTCCCATTACTGTTGAATGTAAATTGAATTAAAACTGAGTCTCACAATCACCATGCATAGCTTCTTCCCTATGGTGTAGCGTAACATCTGTAAATAGCGAGAATATCAATACATTGTATAACTATTAATCACTTAACCGAGGCCAATCATCCATAAACACATATTCAGTGACAAGGTTAATCGCTATACTGCCTCACTTCCTAAAACACCTGCTCAACAAATGTGAGATGAACTACATTGAAGAATCACAGAGAGCCATCGACAACATGATTAACTTGAATGTGAAATGAATTGTATTGAAGAATCATGGAGAGCCATCGACAACATGATTTACCTTATTTCGTTGTTGGGATGCAAGTTAATTTACAGGCAGCGTATCAAACATTTATGTAACGCCACAATCAATATCCATTCCCACTTTTCAAAATCTACTATACAAACCTATACGAACTTCAGCTCATGTCATAGCACTGGTATTATTAACCCTGTCTCAGAATTTGCATCGAACTTTCTCAATTGCATGTGATACCAATTGTCCACCATTAATCTATCTGAGATCTACGTTTCCAGTTTGATTTAATTTTGAACATGCCGCCTTGCACCTGCAACTCGGTGGTAATATCTACTGTATAATTTAAGATATACGTAGTGTAACAGAGGTTTAAGAAAATAATCAATAGAGAGTGAATAAAACAAATGATTACATAAACAACAACAATAAATTTTAGTGTCACACTCTTCCTTGGCAAATATTACATTTGTTTTCCCTCTCGGCTATCACCTTTTCATACACTGTCACACCACTTCTACTCTAAGCTCTCTATTTTTTTCCCTTTGTCTCATTCCATCCTCTATATCTATTCTTCATCCTCATATGAAGCTCATATTTATACATAGTTGTGGATTAATTTGGATCCATGATTTCCTACACAAATGACTCAACCAAATCCTAAAATAGCTTATCCCTCCTTTGACTCAACTAATTTCTATTTGAGTTCATAATCCCTAAGATATCCAAATAACACATTCCTCTCATATTCTCAATTATAAGATAATATTTAAAATAAACCTCACACTCATATTTTCCTCTTAATTTATTTAAAATGTACATAATTTAAAAAAACATCACCCCCTAAATCACCCAAATAAATAATGACATTTGAGCAGGATGCTCCTACATCAGAAGCCATCAAATCTATGGAGTTACATCCAAGGATGTAGTAGAGAAGTCACTCTGGGTATGTCAGGGGATACCTGAAGGGCTGCCCCTTCATGAGGTCTAAAAAATCACACACACACTCAGGAATCACCAGTACAATATGCTGCATCACTAAAACATCAAGTATATGGATCTCGGTCATGCCATAAGGAGATACAGTTGAGAAACAATAAATTCAAAGGGCAATAAAGAGTCCCTTTTCCTAATCCGAGGCACTAAACAAGAGTGGAATCTGGAACCAAGGTACACCGCCATCTAGAGCTGTCTTCTCGAATGAATAAGTTGATGTCGACAGAAGGAGGTACGCCATAGGTGAGGCAATAAGTGATCCTCAACTAAGGCATGAGTGATAATATGAGAGTGAATGATAGACTAACATGAGGGATAATGGTGGAATGGGGGGTACTGAGTGGAAAGCTGACGACTTCCCTTGTTAGAGCATAAAGGGCATGGATGACCTGACAACAACTGACGCAACACCAGAGGGTATACGGGACATTATGATTGAAGGCCAAAATGTGTGACATGAGAGAGGAACAAAGCAATGAAGGATGGAGGACTATAGTGAGATACAAAAGGACTCAGGATAGACTCCATGGATGCGATGATGACTCAAATAGATTCTCTAAATAAGGGCGACTAGATGATGCTTCCACACAGAACAGGCCTGATGGGGACCATAAAGACATGAGTACAAGATGGTTACTCACGACAAAAGTTGACATGAGCATGGACAAGTATGAAGGAAAAGTGGTGCCCCGAGTACAAGTGTTGTAAGTGAAAAAATTTGATTTTGAGGAGTGGTGAAGTGACCTTCTTGGAAAAAATGTGTTCGGGTGCAGTATCAAATCATAAAAAACTAAATGTTACCCATTTTAGAGCTCAGTGAGAGCTTTCCAACGGTGCTGATGGTTTGCAAAACCGAGTTACGGTTTGGTTGTAGCTGGCGAAAGAAAAATTTGGGGTTTCTCTTTTAATAAGGCATTTTCCCTCCAATTTGATTCATTTGCAAGTGTAGCTGTGGTGAATGTAGAGAGGAAAAAAGGCCCTAAACCTTGCGGAAATCGTAGCAGAAAAATCGACCGTTGGAATAGTGATCCGTCAATTGCAGGTAAGAGGCCTAACCCTATTCTTTCATTTCAGTGGATTGAAATTTTAGGTTAGACACCCAGAGCTTAGTAATAGACACCTACTCTTCTTCATGACTGGGTCGCACTTTTTGGGGCAATATCTATGACCTGGGTAGCAGGTTTTGGGCAGAAAATTGTGACCTATCCCAGGAATTGCTTGAAAAGTACGACCTATCAGAGAGGGGGATTTTGGTGCTATTTCTTGGCTGAGAGTTGGGTTTTTATGGTTGAATGCAGTCTTTCCTTTCTATACACTAAAAAATATTATGGTTTTGTGCAGATATGGAAGATTTTAGGATCAAAAGGAGAGAGAGAGACCTGGGCATGTTACGGTCGGAGATCTGAGAGGATCATGGTGTCTGCAGTGCATTGGCCAAGTTTGGGGTCCTAAAGTTTGTGGAGAACCCTTTGATGAGAGCTGGAGAGCCCTTGTTGGCTCGGATTGTTAGCTATTGGGATCCAGATCATGAGATCTTTATAGTTCAGGGGCACTGGATCGAGTTGACTGTCCAGGACATATATATTCTGACTAGTCTCCCACCACTTGGGATGGTGGGAAATACACAACCGGTGTTAGTGTGGGGGTGGAGAATTATGAAGTTTGTGGAGCGCCAATGTTGACCGGGTCTCCATGTGAAGGGGACACAAATACCGATTGGGGATCTAGAGCGGCTAGAAACCTGTGCTGTGGCCACAACAGTGCTGCAGATCCTGGGAAACCAGGCACTCCACCACATCACTAGGGGTCATATGATTCTTATTGAGAGTGTGTTGAGTGGGAACTAATATGGGTGGGCCCAAATGATGCTGTAGTCGTTGAAATGATAGTTGTCGATATGCAAGCAACAAGTGAACCACGACTGTGCATATGGCACAGTGTTGTGCTCGCTCTTCTTTGAGAAGATCCTGACACTTCGGCCTCAGATATAGATCTAGGATGGGGGCCTGAGAGAGCCCAGGATGCGCCGCTGGGGGTGGCTACTATGCAAAGGGGGAGGTGGGGCTGTTGGACGAGTTTTTTTCTCATTGGGATCAGATGCCCCTATACATAGATGATTATCCCTACAGTGGGATGAGTTATCATGGGGACCCAGACTTGCCACTGCCGCCTGGTCGAGCATGGGGGCCCGATGGTAAGTGCCAAGTTGATAATATTTTATGTCCATTTTAAAGTTTCAGAATATTGTATGTGGTTTTTGGTATGCAAATATAGCATCAGTGAAACTGGCTGGGTATATGGGGTGGCCTGCATTATCAGGAGCTGCAACACCAAGTGGGACGAGGGGTCCACAAAATGAGGATGCAGTGGCCCTCCTGGAGGACATCCATCATAGATGTGAGAAGATTCTGACCGGTGGTTCAGAGCGCGGATGGAAAGATCTTGATGACCAGTATATAGAGCCATGTATTGGTCTGCCCTCGGAGTGGCGAGGGGTCATGAGGCGCATGGCGATGGCCAGACAGGGGATGCGTGATCTACAAGCTGTCGGAGCCGAGCCATTGGCCCGAGATCCTATAGATAATGATTAGGTGTAGGGGCATGTGGTGCCCCTAGTTTTTAATTTGTGTAACATGCTATGGGCATGTCATATGTATCAGAGTTAATGGACTCTACCACATTTTGATCGACACATATAATGGATATGCATCATTTAATGGTTTATTTTTATTGTCTTATGTGAAATGCATGTGATAAATTCCAATCTAAAATATTATTTAAAATTCTATCTACATAGTGATTTTGTGCTCTAGGTACATGAATGAATGTAATGATTTCAAATTCACGCATCAAAATCTTCACTCGTAAATATCTTCTAAACAAGACAGGATTATGCACACGATAGACACCATTCAATTTCATGACAAGAAGCATGGAATGTAAACAAACATGAAGGTGAAGGATGTGATGGGAAAGGGCATCGGATAATAAACCTCGCACTACGTCATATTCAACTTGGTTATTGGTGGCAGTACCAATGCATACATCATTAGAGAGAACAAGCAAATGTAAGGGGGTAAAAATGGCCGCCGAGGCTAGATTTTGGGAGTAGCGACTTACACCATCGACATAATCGATATATGGTGTGGATGAGGGGTCCATCTAAAAGGTTCCATAAGACAACCAGTGTGAGGATGATGAATAATTCTGGCAATCAGAAAGAAAGGTAGAAATCAAACAAACACTGCTAGAGGGAGTGCTCTAGGTAGGATGTCTACCACCTGCACGCCGACTGGTAGGTGGTGTGTGGGAGCTTCTTTGGGGGCAATTTGTGTGTATATCATGAAATTTGTTAGACATTGGGTTCAACGCTCCTCGTGTGTTTCGCGACATGGACTAACCGCCTCTCGTGGATCCTAACTCTAGCGATTGTAGCAGATACTAACGTCTGGAGGTTTTTTTCTAACGACAATCGTGATTCCAACAAGTGGTATCAGAGCGATAGGTCTCGAGTTCGAAACTCGCCTGGCTTGTGTTGGGGGGAATATTATTGGACATTGGGTTCAACGCTCCCCATGTGTTTCGCGACATGGAATAACCTCCTCTCGTGGATCCTAACTCTGGTGATTGTAGCAGAGACTAACGCCTGCGGGTTTTGGTCTAACGACAATCGTGATTCCAACAAAAGTCACCATAGACACGGATGGTTCCATTCCTCTTGTGGGCGGGAAAGATGAAGTTAGGGGTGGATAAGTATTCCATGATGTCGACATCACAATAAAATATGGGGTGATTGGTGGAAGGGTAACCACATGATGCGAAAAATCTACCTAACTCGTCATCATGAGAAGAAAGGTTCACATGTGCATCATCACAGAGGGTGACAAAAGAAAAAAAAGATAACGAATCCACCGACGTTGAGCCTAGGGTGATCACTGAAGGGAGGTCAAGTGAAGCAGAAGGGGAAGTCCCAGAAGGATCTTCCACCATGGATTTCATAGATGATGATAGGTAGAGGATAGTGGCCGAAGACTCTGTCACCTCGAAATCGAGAGGGGGAATTTCAATGGGAGCATAGGTATCCTCAGGTTTTCTTGAAGCATACTGTGCGAGTATGGGAGAGGCGGACTGGTTATGTTCAGTCTCATACTCCCGAACTACTTCCAAAGAGGCACGGTAATGCTTGAGGCGGGGACAAAGGTGGGTATAATGGCCATGGAGATCACACAAATCAAAGGGTTAGTTGGTGTGAACAGTCTTTGGGTTGTTGGTTGAAATCGAGGAAGAAGCAGAGGCTTCAGATACCTTAGACTCAGGAAACACGACATTAACCATGGGTTTGATGCGAGGCAATTCGGACAATGATGGGTTGCATGACCGAAAACATCACACAAAGCACACAGAGGGGTACGCTTTGGAGGTTGAGGAGAAGTAGTGGTTGTCTAGGAAACCTTGTCCTTAGGTGCCTTCTTGTGAGCTTTTCCCCCCTCACTCGAAGCTTTCGCAATGGGAGTAGGTTCATGTTGAGGTTGCTGAGGCACAAAAGTATGGGAGCCGGTTAGACTGGGGTCAAAGAAGTATAAGTTTTGGGCTGACCAAGCAGGATAGTGGCTGGGGGATCAATGTACCAGACTGGGATCCCCAGGGTCATGTTAGGAAGAGATAAGGTATCCATAACAAGTACCAAAAATACTCCAGGAGGGGGAGCTAAAAACGATATCTGACCGGAGGGGTAATGGCCAGGCGGGACAACTCCAATATGGTTAAGGACAAGAGAAACCATTCCAGGAGGGTAGATAGGCTCATGGATACCAGTTGAAAATGAGGGGCCTTGAGGAGGGGGTCTTGAAGGCTTAGTTGAGGTGCTAGGAGTAGGTTGTGGAGGGCGGGGCTGCTGACTAGTCCAACTAGTCCGTTTGAGGTCGGACCGAGACGATTTCATCATGCAAACGTTCGATAAGTTGGGATCAAAGATAGGAGGAGAGAGATGAGGGAATAAACCAAGAAAAGAGGGGTCCTTATAGACTCTAGGTGAGAAATTGGTCGAAGGTTCGATTTCTTGTTTCTTGGCCACCAAAGAGATGATGGATTCAGGGGAGGTTTGAGGCTTCAATTCGTAATATGTCAGCTGGTCGATGGTGACAATATTTCCATTATGAGGAAAGCAAATCTTACGGTGGACCGCAGATGGGACAACATACATCACATAAGTGCATATATGACCCAAAAGAATGTTGTAGTATAAGGGGGCATCAATGACTTCTACGTCAACACAAACAGTCTTGCCCGTAAGAGTAATAGTACGATTGCGGAACATGCCAAGGGGTTGGGAAGAGTGGCCATCCCACGGCTTGGAGGGTGACAGTGGAAGGGGCCAACTTAGGAGATCCAAGTTGCTTCCAAATCGAAGCAAACATCACATAGGTGGATGCCCCCTCGTCAATGATACAACTGGAGATGTTGGCATTTCAGATCTTGACAAGGATTTGGAAGGCGATGGAGACAGGAAGGGGAAGATGTTATGACCGATCAACATCGAAGACAATAAAATGATCATTTGAAGGATCCATAGCACCCATGGCAGTTATTAGATATTTTTATTGTGAAGGGCATGACTGGAGGACTTCCATCGTTGACATCACAGCAGGGGATTGCGCCAAGTCATCTACTATACTATATGAATGGGCATCTTTACCAGAAGCAACTTTTAGGCATAATGGTCCCTTGGGGATCTTGGTATGAACCTATGCCTTAGTTTGAGGGATCAGTAAGGACCATTGGGTGTCGAAAGAGGCTCTGTGGGACGTGAAGAAGGGGGCTTGGGGACAAACGTAGCAAGAGGCTTGTTATACTAATGGTACCAAGTCTGAAACGGTAATGGGTTGGTCAGAGTTCATCATGAGGATCTAGTAATCATAGGTACCAAATGGAGGAGGTTGAGTGGCCGCCTAAATTTCAGGGGGTTGGGTAGCCACGAATCCTTGCTAGGGGAAAGGATTGGTAAACATAGCCGGTTGGGTAGGGGCAACATTCAGAGGAACCGAAGGGGAGGCTTGTTGTCCTCGGGATGTTGCTTGAGATTCCCACATCTAATGCATCTGAGGTAAAAGAGGGCAATCGTGGGTGTAGTGACCATAAACATAGCAACAAGAACAAGTTTTTTTCATGTGAACATGCCCGTCCTGCTTGGGTTGAGTTCCCTGTAGCTAGTTAGAAGTGTTAGGTGTATTCCCTTGGGGATTGGGTCTTGGATTACCTAGCGCAGATTGGTTTTAGTTGCCTTTCCTCTTCTTTTTGGAAGTAGGAGGATTAGTCGCACCCTCTTGTGCATACACCTGACCCTGGGGGGTGGTGGCTGTTGTTGCGAGGGTTGAGAAGGTAAGGGAGGCTGTGGTGCTAATGCTGGAGGAGCTGGAGCACTAGGCTGCGAATACGAATAATAAGGAGGTTGGGAAACATTGTGGTAAACAGGTTGGGAAAAAGGAGGAGGCATGCCGCATCCTGGATACATGCTACCGGGAGGGGGTAAAGTGCTGGAGGAGATGGCTCCAATGATACCATCAGTGGCATGGGATGGACCCAGTGCATTGGCACCACCAGGTCTAGAGAGATCAGGTAAGATGGTATAAACATAACCATACTATGCGTAGATCAGGTCATGTTTCAACGCAATATAGAGGGCAGCTTCTTCGGTCTGAGGGAAATGAGATGCGACATCTTTGCCAATATCAAGCAAAACAGATCTGAGAAACCAGTCCATGTAGACACAGTCTTCGAAGTTAGGGGCTCGACATAGGCTCTTTCTTCTCCGCCATTCCTGGACATGATCGGATAGGCGGGTCACAGACGATTGACGAAAAGAGGTCAAAATTTCGGTACCAGTGTCATACCGAAGGGGAAGCTGGAAGTAAGATAGAAAAGCCCTGGCAAGAGTTGAAAAATAGTATGAGAGGAGGAGGCCTGGTCGACATACCACTTGGAAGCTTCTCCAGTAAGCATACGCTGGAACAATCGAAGACAGACAGAGTCATCGGTGATGGAGTTAGTCAAACACCACATGTGGAAAGAACGAACATGGTTTGTAGGATCCTCTCTAGCAAGATTTTCAAACTTGGGGATATATGAAGGGAGCTTGGTTGGCATAGAAAGCAAACTAGGATCATGGTGTATGGGGTCATTTATCAACTGGTTAAAATCAGGAAGACTGAGTCCTTCCATATAAGGGAGCAAGGGAGCAACCGTGATAGTTCCTGTTTTCGTCCCACTAGTAGTATTCTTAGCATTAGGGCCAGGGCTACCACCAGCGTTAGGTCCTGAATCAGAAATGGTGAAGGTGATAGGAAGAGAACTAGGGATAGAACCAGAAGGGGGACCTGATGAACCAGACGCAGAGTTAGAATGGGGACTCGGTGGAGGACTAACTCGAACCCTACGTGAAGGAGTAAGTCTCCCTAACAAAAACTGAGGATGAAGGCCAAGAAGTCTTTGGGATAAACACCTTAGGGGCGCAATGATGGAAAAACGGACACATATTACAAAAGGGAGCAGCCGAGATAGTTCCTATTGCGGTCCCACTAGTAGTATTCCTAGCATTAGGGCCGGGGCTACCACCAACATTAGGTCCTGAACTAGACATGGTGAAGGTGAAAGGAAGAGAACCAGGGATAGAACTAGAAGGAGAACCTGATGAACCAGAAGCAGAGTCAGAATGGGGACTTGGTGGAGGACTAACTCGAACCCTACGCAAAGGAGTAAGTCTTCCTAACAAAAACTGAGGATGAAGGCCAAGAAGTCTCCGGGATAAAAACCTTGGGGGCACAATGATGGAAAAATAGACACAGATCACAAAATGAAGAGAGACCAACAAGGGCAAGGAGGTGTAGGATAAAATGAGTACAATGTCGAAACAAGGGCAGGGAGGTGCACAACCAATTGATTACAATGTTATAGTTTTGGCCTAGCGGTGTAAATCAGGCGCTCTTCACTTAGGGTCTGCTTGTATGTGATAAGTGTGTAGAGAAAAAAAAAAAGAGGTGTTGTATAACTATAAATAAGTCTGAAAATAACAATAAAGTAATCTAAAATATGACAGAAAATAAACAGCTAAAGATATATCAATTTAAACCCAAAGAGGAGGGTTTCCCAACAACTAGTCCATGGGTGGGTAATATCTATTCAAAACACACAAAATGTCCAATGGATCTAAATTTGAGAGGGACAAGGATCTAAAGGTCAGATATGATGGAAATAGGTGTAGAAAACAACAGAAAACCAGAGGGAAAAGTGTTGCAAATGAGGTGGCGAAAGGCTACAACCTAAAGGGAAACAAAGGGTACCCTAGAGGAGGACCAAACAAAACTGAAAAGAGGTGTTTTGGATGGACGAATAACCAATCGGAAATGGATCTGAAAGTACGAGATCAGATCTAAAAAATGGCTGAACACACTGAAATCTCAGACGACCTGGTTCAGCTAAACTACTCCTAAAAAGGTGGAAGCGTAATAAAGCCCTAAGGGGCTTGGTTCCTACTTCGATGAGTAAAATAAAGAATGTATAGGACCAAGATGGGTAGAGAGGGAGGTCAGACAACCCTGAACAGTAGACCAGATAAACCCAGGAAAATCACAGAAAAATGTAATATTCCAAATGGGGAAAAATAGGCTCAGTAGGGAATATATTAAGATATTCCTCTATGGTATCATAGTAGTATGGAAAAACACCAATAACTTCTAAACCATAGATAGACTGGTAGGGCATTTACTGGTTATATCACCTCCAAGGAGAGGATGAAAACCAGAGGCTTCCTGGCCCACTCCAGACTTTGTCTATAGAGGACTGATGAGACAAAAAAAGTGTGGGAATAACACTATACTCTTGGATTTTTATTCCCTTGGGAACCTTATATCTACAGATCTAAAGAGTGGATCCAAAGAGGAGCAAAAACCAATCTAGTAAGAAGAGGGAGATTCCACTTCCGGGAAAATCTATAAGAGGCTCAAGGAAAACGCTGTATAAGAAAAATGGTGCAAGAATAAGGCTGCCCAGGGCTGGTTTCCCTTATTATAGGCTGTGGGGGACCTCCAAGCGGAATTTTAGGGAAAAAAAATGGGTTTAAGGGCCTTAAACAGATCTCCCACGAAGCTGACTAGTTAAAAATCAGCTAAAGAGAAGAGTTGATGGAATGAAGAAGAACCCACTTCATAATTGCGCAGTTTCTGCTAAAGGTCACTGGAAATCAGCCATAAGACATATATTACAGTATAGAAGCAGAAAATCATACTTTTAATGGAGTTTCTCAAAGATTACAGTGAATTCTATGAATAAATAAGCAATAAATCTTCAGATCTAGGAGCTGCAATATATGTAAAAGTTGCAGAAATAACTGAACAACATCCTACTAAGTGTGCTTCAGAAATTGGAAATGAAATCTCAGATATACAGCAGATATATGGCTGAAACATCAGATCCATACCATATCTGGAAACTACACAACCTTCTTTACAAGATCCCCTTGGGATTTCATCAAAATACTGAATAATAAAGTGTAGATCTAACTTTTTATACACAGAACTGCAGAAAGCTTCAGTAATTTCTGAAGATGAATTTAATCATAATGTACATCAGATATGAACATGAGAGATCAGCAAGCTACTTCATAAATATTCAAATTGAGAGGCAAGCCTCAATCACCAGAAACAAGTACAATGACAGATCTAGACAATAGAGAAGCAGTACATAAGCAATAACGCAGTAGGCAAAGGAGACTGTGCAATAGCTTGAGCTGAATGTTACAATAGGTGAAATATACAGATCTGAAATGAAAATATAACAAAGATCCTCTTATGGGTGGTCACAAGACACCCTCCCTGAGAGAAATCCCTCAAAACTACTAGATCCTTGCAAATCTAGAATTTCCACTTACTACACTTACAACAACAGCATAACCCTCAATGAGCCAGAGCTGTCTATGCAAGCATAGCTTGGCCTCAAACCTAATAGTGGTTCAATCTAGCACACTTCCCTCCAAGAGCTACTCAAATAAGGATGGAGAATTCCTAAACAGGTGATCCTCTCTTTCTCTTGCTAAACAACAAAGAGAAATGGAGTTGCCTTGGGCAAGCTCAGAAAATGAAAAATGATCAACAACCTCCTCATGAGCCTTCACCCTCTTTTTATAACATTTGAGTCTCTTGGAAAACCCTAAAACACTTTCATCCTTTGCTTCTTTTCACACTTGGAAACCCCTTCTAGAACTGCGCAGTCCATCAAGGAGGTTCAATGACCTAGACAACGCTATTGACTTGGTGAAACAGGATCTCCTTTGGTGGTCTTGGCCCTTTCACACCTGCAAGATTTTATTCCAATGGCCTAAATATGTCTCTTTTCACATAGGCACTTATTTATTCATGATTTTCAAGGGAATTAGACATCCTCCCTTACAATTAATTCATTAAACATGAAATACAAAATAAATAAGGAAAAATTAATGTTCCAAATTAGCTGAAGCTAATTTAGGAACATTACAGTCTCCCCCTCCCAAATGTTGCTTGTCCTCAAGCAACTACAAGGGTGCTTAAAAACTCCTCCTTCTTCTCTTGTGGCCTCCTCATCAAATAGTCTCCTCCATTGCTCTGAATTTTCTGCAATATCTTTGTCTTCCCAATGGTCCTTCCTTAAGATGCAAGTTTTCCCTTGATGAATAAACTCAAAGGCTCTCATCATGAAGAGATGGAAGGTTGTTGTGGAAACCTTCTTGTTGATCCATGGCCTCCTCAAGATAGAAGTGATGTCTATCATGGGGTTTTCATGATCCATGAAAGATTCCCATCCCCATGCTATCATCAAAATGAAGTGGATCACCTCCCAGCTTGGAAATCCATAGAAGATCTCCTCCCCAATACATGTGAGAGGCATGTCACCAACCAAAATATGGCTCACTTTACAAAGAGACAAGTGATTTATCATAGTGGCCATACAAAATCTCATGCTCCCATGGAAGCATGCAATGAAAAAATAATGGGGAACTCCTTCCCCCAAGGGAACTTTCAACAAGTGTGCCTTTCCTCCAACTATGCCCCCAACAAGGATAAGTACATCTTTAGCTTGTGGGATCATGATTAGAATCATGCTAGCTGCCATGTGTGATAGATAAGAAGGAATATTCTCCCTCATGTGCAACCAGCGCAGTTTTACCCTTAACTGCCATAGAATAAGATATGACAAGTGCCTCCCCCAACAATTGTTTGTTGCCTCATGTCTTTGGAATGCTTGGAGAATGTACATAATGTTTGGTGTAAAAGAAACACACCATGAGGAATATAATAGCTTTCCAAGGTTCTCCAAGGATTGGTCTGCATCAACGTAGTTCATGGCCTTGGATGATCCATTAAACCCATCATACTTAGTGCCCCATCTTGGCACCATGCCTTGCAAATGAGTGTTAGAAAAATATAAGCATATAGGAGATGAAAAATAATGCTCAAGAGGATGAGCCTCCCTATATACTTGTTTTACATCACTGGGGTAACTCATGGTTGAGTTCCCTCTCACACTCAAAGAATAAGGAGGTGTGAATGGTGGCTCCTCCCAAGAGCTATGTTCCTCCTCTAACAAGTAATCCATGCACTTCTTCATATGAGAGTACACATATTCTTTGTAGCCTTCCCATATGAATCCACCCAAGAGAGTATGATATGCTTTGAAAAAACCAGTGGGTTTGGAAAGCAGGATTTCATAGATGGCATCAAATAGTCCCTCCTTGAGTTTGGAGTCACGAGCCAAAAGAATAAGATTGTAGAAATAGATAACTCCATCTACCACCTTGAACCTTTCATCCTTTACTTCCCCTTCAAGAACCCCCCATGTAAAAAGGTCCTTGGAGTATTCCATCTTGAGTTGGGAATCCCAACAAGGGCCCAAGCTCTCCAAGAATGAAAATGTTGTAGAGGTCTGAAATGCAGCCCCTGTCTTCTCATGGCTCCCATCTTTGACATCTTTGATATCAAGATCACAAGTTGGAGCATCATAATCTTTCCTTTGTTGCCCCATTTGCAGATGTTCTTGCACAAGACAAGATTGGAGCACATGGAAATCAACTTCCCCTTGGATAGTCCTTGTTTTCCAAAACCTTCTCCTTTTGACCCATGTATACAAGAGGGTTAGGATCCCCTTGCTATCTTCAGAAATATCCTTTGTGAATGAAGAGATCATGGGCTGCCCCAAAGATATGGAGTTTCCATGTGCCCTCATACTCATGCGATCATAGATCTCTGATTTCTCCTTTCTCAGCGCATATATCTGAGTGGGAGTTTGAAATGTCCTTTTCAAGAAACTGCTCATTTCTCTCCTGAATGCTTGAGAGATTCTCTGCGCTATGCTAGCTTCTCCCAATGCTCCCTCCGTATCCAAGTATGCATATGTTTCCCATAGTTGAGAGAACACTTTATATTTCCTCCTATCAAGAGGTGCTCCTAGTAGAGGACCTCCTTGCAAAGAGGTGTCAAGGCATAGAGTAGAATGTGGATGTAGGCAGACAGATTTGTCCCTACCTTCAATGCATAAGTCCTCTTGCCTTCTTTGTACTTACAAGCTCTGAAGTAGAGAAGGGTTCATGCTCTTCACCTTGTGATGCCCTTCCTCCTCTTCTACTTCCCCTATCTCCAAGACCTCATCATTGATCAATGATAGTGCATGCTCCTCATGCATGAGATCCTGTGGGACTCCTTTCAAGGGTGAAAGAGTCTCTTCTCTTGGAGCAAGTGCTCCAACCTCTTCCTCATGAAGTGCTTGAGGTGCCCTTAAGGTGACTATTTTCTCATCTCCCACTTCCTTCTCCTCTTCTTAAACAACTGAAATTGTCCCATCATCAATGAGAGACAATAGATCTTTATCAACTATTGAAGGAGAACCCTTCATGCCTTCCTCTTGAGATGAGGACTCTTCACCAAATGTAGATCTTGCCCTTGGCAATGTATCAATCAAGCTCACACCTTATTTTTCCTCCTTCATGAAGGAATCACTGTAAAAATGCTGAAGCTCTAATGATATGGCTGAGTGCACATATCCATGAGATGAGGATTCACAATGTTACTCATGCATAGATCTTATAGATCTGATTGGAAGATATTCTTTTTGAAACACCTTGGGAGCTTCACTGCTGCTTCTCTTTTCTTCTTGCACATCCTCCTTGGGGAGGCTCTTCTTAAATCTGAAAATAGATGAGATTAAACTCATATTATTCATGTTTCCCTTGCTCTTGATTTCACTGATAGCTTGATCTCACAGGCAGAGCTAGAGATCATGCTCTGATACCACTGTAATATTCCAAATGGGGAAAAATAGGCTCAGTAGGGAATATATTAAGATATTACTCTATGGGATCATAGTATTATGGAAACACACCAGAAACTTCTAAAACAGAGATAAACTGGTAGGGAATTTACTGGTTATATCACCTCCAAGAAGAGGATGAAAACCAGAGGCTTCCTGGCCCGCTTCAAACTCTGTCTATAGAGGACTGATGCGACACAGAAAGTATGGGAATGACACTCTCATCTTGGATTTTTCTACCCTTGGGAACCTTATATCTACAGATCTAAAGAGTGGATCCAAAGAGGAGCAAAAACCAATCTAGTAAGACGAGGGAGATTCCACTTCCGGGAAAATCTACAAGAGGTTCAAGGAAAACGCTGTATAAGAAAAATGGTGCAAGAATAATGCTGCCCAGGGCTGGGTTCCCTTAGTATAGGCTGTGTGGGACCTCCATGCTGAATTTAAGGAAAAAAAAATTGGTTTAAGGGCCTTAAACAGATCTCCCACGAAGCTGAATAGTTAAAAATCAGCTAAAGAGAAGAGCTGATGGAATGAAGAAGAACCGACTTCAGAATTGCGCAGTTTCTACTGGAAGTCACTAGAAATCAGCCATAAAACATATATTACAGTATAGAAGCAGAAAATCAGACTTTTAATGGAGCTTCTCAAAGAGTACAATGAATTCTATGAAGAAATAAGCAAGAAATATTCAGATCTAGGAGCTGCAATATATGTAAAAGTTGCAGAAATAACTGAACAACGTCCTAATAAGTGTGCTTCAGTAGTTGGAAATGAAATCTTATATCTACAGTAGATCTATGGCTAAAACATCAGATCCATACTAGATATGGAAACTACACAGCCTTCTTTACAAGATCCCCTTGGGATTTCATCAAAATACTGAATAATAAAGTGTAGATCTAACTTTTTATAAACAGAACTGCAGAAAGCTTCAGTAATTTATGAATATGAATTTATTCATAATTCACATCAGATCTGAACATGAGAGATCAGCAAGCTACTTCATAAATATTCAAAGTGAGAGGCAAGCCTCAATCACCATAAACAAGTACAATGACAGATCTAGACAATAGAGAAGCAGTACATAAGAAATAACGTAGTAGGCAAAGGAGATTGCATAGTAGCTTGAGCTGAATGTTACAATAGGTGAAATATATAGATCTGAAATGAAATTATAACAGAGATCCTCTTCCGGGTGGTCACAAGAAACCCTCCCTGAGAGAAATCCCTCAAAAATACTAGATCCTTGCAGATCTAGAATTTCCACGTACTACACTTACAGCAGCAGCAAAACCCTCAATGAGCCAGCGCTGTCTATGCAAGCATAGCTTGGCCTCCAACCTAATAGTGGTTCAATCTAGCACACTTCCCTCCAAGAGCTACTCAAAAAAGGATGGAGGATTCCTAAATAGGAAATCCTCTCTTTCTCTTGCTAAACAGCAAAGAGAAATGGAGTTGCCTTGGGCAAGCTCAGAAAATGAAAAATGATCAACAACCTCCTCATGAGCCTTCACCCTCTTTTTATAACATTTGAGTCTCTTGGAAAACCCTAAACCACTTTCATCCTTTGGTTCTTTTCACACTTGGAAACCCCTTCTAGAACTGCGCAGTCCATCAAGGAGGTTCAATGAACCTAGACAGTGTTGTTGACTTGGTCAAACATGATCTCCTTTGGTGGTCTTGGCCCTTTCACACCTGCAAGATTTTATTTCAATGATCTAATTATGTCTCTTTTCACATAGGCACTGATTTATTCATGATTTTCAAGGGAATTAGACATCCTCCCTTACAATTTATTCATTAAACATGAAATACAAAATAAATAAGGCAAAATTAATGTTCAAAATTAGCTGAAGCTAATTTAGGAACATTGCAAAAAATTCTAGAAAAAGGACAGGTCGTAGGTTCTGACATGTTTTCCGCTGAGGTCGCAAATTTCTGGCAGTTTTCTGCTACCTGAGAGCCGAGGTCACGAGTTTTGGCCCAAAAAGTGTGACTTTCACTTCCAGCCATCTCGGGAGTAGGTTTTAGAAAAAAGTGTCGTGTCAGTTGTGGCTAATACATGTCACCTGCGCAATAGGCTCAGAAACACACGAAAGTTATAATTTTTACTATTTTAGGGTTTCAAAGGTTAAAAAAAACATCAAGAAAAGGAAAACAAGAAGCTGAAGAAAAACCCTAGGGGTTGAAGTAGCTGGTCATGTAGGGATCTGAAAAACGACAGCGGTCGTAATTATAAACCCTTGTGGAGTGGCCAGCTGTTAGTGTGAATTATAATCGCAAGCGTACGAAAAAATCTCACTTTAGCTGTGCATAACAAACAACCCTAACATCAAATATGGATGTCAATTTCCTTAGATCTTCAGTTAGTTGATCAAAATAAATGCTAAAAAATCCAGATCTGTGCAATTAAAGATATTAAACAACAAATAAAAGCAAGAGTTGCTCGATGCATCCAATAGAAAAGATAAGAATATTTTTAAAGAATTTTGTATTTATGACACCTAGGAAGGGAACATAAAAAGATGTTACCAGTCCCCCTCAATGGGATGGGTTCTTGTATTTCCTCAGCACTTCAGATCTAAGATCTCTCTCTCTTGATGGTGTAGAAAACCCAGACAAAAATGGAACTCAAAGAGAGTTCACAAGCAAAAAGATAGAAAAATATGACAATGATGGAGGATCAAAGTCAGACCAAAAGTATAGATCCAGAGTGATCTTTAGGCAACAAAAGGTAGTGAATGAATGGAAAAACCCTTCTATTTATAACAAAATATTGAGTTAGTCTAGATATTTGTGCATAATAAAAATATTATTAACCAAATCTAGATCCAACTTTTATGGAATATTTTATTATTTTTGATGGAGGGAAAAGGAATTTAAAGTTGGTCAAATCCATTTATTTGTAAATAATAAATAAATAAATGATTTATTTATTATTTTAAGAATATGGTTGAGTAATAATTAAATAAATAGTGATTTATTCAATTATTTATAAATGATTTAGTCAAATTTAACAAGGAATATTATTTAAATAATGTTTTAAATAATTATTCCTAGAAAATAATAAGATAAATAATGATTTATCTAATTAATTTTCCTGTTTTGGGTTAAATATGACTAGGAATATTAATTAAATTGTTGTTTAATTAATTATCCCTTGAGGAAAATCAAACAAATAGGGATTTATTCAATATTTCCTTATGGGGTTTCCTGTTTAGAGCATAAACAACTTAATAAATTATGGATTACTTAGTTATTTTTTATAGTGAAAACAATTTTACTAGGGTAAATATTTTCCTACATGGTGTACTTTGGTCCATCTAATAGTAACAGGTTAGATGACCCAAAATTGGTGTAATAGTGGGTGTTGAATCTCAACAAGATAAGCCTATGTATGGTTTAAACACAAATAATTACATTTGAACCTTTTTCATCCCCATTTTCTCCTAACCTAAGACTAATTTTGACTAATAAAGGGTGCATTTAAATGTGCAAACCCTGGTTTTATTTTTCTAATCCTACCTTCTCATTTTCTTTCATTGATCTAGCTTAAACAATTGTTTCAATTTCTTCACCTACCTAACTATTTTAGCCAAGATTAAAAAGTTTGGCTAAATTATTTCTCTAATATAATAACATCAATTTAAATATGTTAGACCAGGATTACACTATATGATCTAAACGTAACTTATGGTTGTGGAATTAAAACAAGATGCACTCAACATTCTACCTTATTCTTCAAAACAAACTATTTTCTAGTAGTGGTATTTGAATTTGCATCAATTTCATATTTCTTTTTATTTTTTCATGGGGTTATTTCATCGTCAATTTTTATTCTATTTTTCTTTTCATATACCCTCTTTTCATTTTTTTTATTTTTTTTATATAATTTTTTTGGAAATCATTTGTGAAAAACAATATTATTTACAATTTCATATGACTGAGAGAAAATATTCAATCACCTTGTGATTCTATGAATTATAGGACCCTAACAGTGGCTCCAGCTAGGGATGACACTCTCCAAGTGAGGTGCTAAGAATTATTGACCAATAGCCTTGAATCGTCTCCTTCAGTACTTTTTTGCATCTGATTTTTTGTTGTTGTTGTTGTTGTAGTTATGGTGGAAAGTTAATCAAGAGCGTAGGGCCTTCCCTTTGGACTTCAACTTATGATAGAGAGTCACCCACTCATGACAGTAAAAGGAAAAATGATATTTAGAATGATTCTAGTTATAAATACTCTTATTTCTATGCAAAATAATGTTTCAACATCTTTCCATTCACAAGTCCATCAGGTAGCTCTTCTCCATCCACATCCTTAATAAAAAATGCATCATTACCTTTGTAAGCATGGATTATGTAAGCTCCTTTCCATAAATTATCAAACTTTCCATGCTTACCTTTCTCTTCTATTCTTGAATCCCATTTCAATACATTGTCTCCCAACTGAAAAATCATCAGCCTTGGTTCTTCTATCATAGATTTTCTTGATGTTTTCCTGGATTACTTGTGTTTTATCGTACACTTCTTCTTTTGATTACCACAACTGTATTGTCTGATTTATCCTTCTTTGAATATCATTTGATTCCACCTGTAATTCATGCAGCATTTCACAACTTGGACACCTAAAGAAGTTGGAAAAATAACATCCATTCCATAAAATAATTGGTATGGGGACATGACAATTAATTTCTTAGTGGTGAGTCTGTTAGCCCATAATGCATTAACCAACTTGTTGTGCCATGAAATTTTGTTATCCTACAACAATTTTTTGATGATATTAACTAAGATATTGTTGGAGGAATCTACTAATCCATTCCAATGAGGGTAATAGGTAGTAGAGTGTCCTAAAGTAATCTGATACTTGCTGCAAAACTATACCATATTATTTGACTTGAATGATGTTGCATTATCAGCGATGATTTTGGCTGGACATCCAAATCTTGAAAGAATACTAGTCTCTAAAAATTTAATGACCACTACATCAGTAGCTTGCCTTGTAGGTGTGGTTTCAATCCACTTGGTAAAATAATCAGTAGTTGTGAGGATCCATTTGTGTTGGGATGAGGATGGTGGATGAATTTATCCAATGAAATCTAAACCACACTGTTGAAAAGATGTTTAAGATGATACTGGCTTCATGGGTAAAGACATCAGTTTCCTTCTACCTTAAAAATTTTTGCATTCATGACATGAGGTAACTTTTTTATGGACATCAACAAATAAGGTTGGCCAGTAAAAACCAGCTCGTAGGATATTTTTGGCAGTAGTCTTCCAGTACAAATTTCCACCAGAATATCCTTAAGGAAATTCCCATATTATTTTATTTTCTTCATCCTTCAACAAAAAATTTAGTAAAATTCACCAACATCCTTCCAATACAAATTATTGTCAAATATAAAAAACTTCATAGCTTTGAGTTTAATAAATTTAGTTTTTTTTTTGGTTAAACAAGGAGGAGCTTGTAAATTATGTAATACATAAATAAGGTTTGCATACCAGGGAGAGGTTGCAAAATCCTCTACTATTTGTTGAGTCGTATGCTCTCCTTTTTCATCAAGTGCAACTACAAAATTAATATCCAAAACATGAAATTTAGATTCAACCATTAATTTAGCTAATTCCCAAACTTTAATGAGTTTGGTGGGCTTAATTTCAATGTCATATTCAAGGATAATGGCAATCCATTTACCTGTTTTCCCATCAAGGTTGTTTTGTGTCAGTATGTCTTTTACCACGGTGTTTGGAACAAAAGCAATTATATGAGAATGAAGAATGTATACTCTGAAATATTTAATTGCTTTTACTAAAGAAAATGATTGATTTTCCATAATGTTGTACTTTAATGCGGCATCTCTTAAGGCCTTGCTAAAGAAAGCAATGGGTTTTTCATGTCCTTCGTATATTTTTCTGTAAGAGAACTCCTGCAATAGTGTGCTCATATGTAAATGAGAAAATGAGAAAATATTTTGTGAAATCAGGGCTGATTAACAGAAGGGATTGTGTTAAGGCGTGTTTTACTTGATCAAATGACTATTTTTCCTCAATATTCTATTTTATTTCTATGTATTTTCTCAACATGTTTGTTATGTTTCTTATAATTTCCACCAAATTAGGGATAAACCTTCTTAGAAAATTTAATTTACCAATAAATGATTGGAGTTATTTGACATTTCTAGGAGGACCTATCTTTAAAATAACTTCAATCCTACAGGGTTCAATTCGTATTCTATCTTTCGAAATGATATTTCCTAGAATTTTTCCTTCTTCTAAGCCAAATAATGTTTTCCTTAGGTTGAGGGGAATTCCAAATTCCTACATTTTTCAAATACTCTTCGCAAATGTAGCAAATTCTCTTCATCCGTTTTTTAGAAAACAATGATGTCATTAAGATATATGACTGTGAATCTTCCTATTTCATCAGCAAAAGAAATTTCCATTGCTCTTTAAAAGGTAGCTCCAACGTTCATTAAAACAAAAGGCATCTTCACATAAATGAAGTTACCCCATGGTGTAGTAAATGTTTTTTTTTTCCTGGTCTTCAGGATGCACTAAAACTTGATTATAACTATAGAAACCATTTAAAAGAGAAATTATACTGGACCCAACTACCTTCTACAAAATATGGTCCATTTTCGGTAGAGGGTAGTTATCTTTCAGTGGGAATTTACTAATATTTATGAAATCTACGCAAAGTCTAATTTCTCCTATCTTTTTCTTAGTTGGAACTAAGTTGGATACCCATTTAGAATACCTTAAAGGCACAATTATTTGGCATCATACATTTACTTAACCTCACTTTCAATGAGAGGCATCAGCATGGGGTTGATCCTCCTAAGTTTTGTTTAAAAGGTTTTTGTTCTTCTTTAACCAGAATCTTGTGTTGTATAATGATGGTGTCATAAGATTTCAAATCTTCATAACTCCATGAAAATACATCTTTAAATTCTTTGAACAAGTTTATATATTTTTCTTTTTGGTAGGGGGTAAAGATTTTGACAGTTTTATCATTTTGGGTCTTGTTCATTTACTATGTTACAGTCCTCAACTACAACTCCAACATTTTCAATTTTGGGATTTTTGGCTATGCCATTAAAGTCAAACAATTCCTCTAAGGGGACTAACACTCTAGGAAAAACATTATCTTTTAATTGCAGTATTTGTAATTCCTCTTGTTCATGGTCTATTTCTTTTAATTCTATCTTATTCATATTTTTATTTACATTGCCTTCTACATTTTTTTCTAATTCTGAATCTACATCTATGTTAGCACACTCAAATTCATCTTTGGATTGTAAAATTTTTTCAATTTGTTTATCATTTCCAAAAACTTTCCAATATCTAATGTTATTTGAAACTGTTGGTATGTTTTTACTTCAATTGTGTATTGATGACTAGGACAGTTGAGAATTTCACATGCACTGGATGAAGTAGCTAGACCACCAGCCAGGATTTTTTGACCTCTACGGATCACTGATAAGTCATATTCCAGAACACACTCCAAAAAATCTAGGAAAACATTCATGTAGGCTCTTAACCTTGGGTGTTTAGCAAAGTATTCTCCTTTGGTATGTTTTATTATCAATTCAAAGTCTCCATGAATAGAAATTATTTTAGCATGTAATATTCCAAAAATTTAGCCTTCAGCTAAATGGAATATTATAGTTTGTTTTATCACTAGGCAGGTGAATAAGTGGGTGGAGAGGCCCATAAATTTCCTTGGCAATAATAAAAACACTTCAAGTGTGAAAGGAGACTTTTTTTAGCAGCTAAATAAAGCACCTACAAGTGTGAACAGGGTTGGATCATGTTGATTCAGTCAACTTTGACCAAGTCAATTGCGCTATTATGGAGGAGTGGAGATTAAATGAAGGATAACGCAGTTTTGGAGGGAGATGGATCTCATGAAGGAAATGACCTAATTGAGTGGGGAAAACGGCAAGCAAGCTCATATTATATTTAAGGAAGAATATGGCAGCCATATGAACTCATGTTTTAGATTATTATTTTGATATTGGTATGCTTAGACTTTTTCTTCCTTTTGTTGCTTAGCAGGGTTGCAGTGCTATTTAGCACCGGGTGTTCCGGAGCAGGAATCCCACCTCTTTCCTTGAGGGGTCTCTTGGAAGAGTATTGTATTCATTTCCACATTCAATTTTCCATGCCAAGCTACAAATTTCTTCATCAACATAGTTTCTGTAGGTTATTGTGCTATGTTGCAGGGTGCAGCAGTGGAGGGGTTAGAATCCCACTTTCTGAGCTAGTTTCTCATAGGAGGAAGGTTTCCTTCTCTTGGGAGATCTTTTTGGAGAGTCCTTGAGCATATTTCAGATATTTTTCATCAGGCCAACCTATTCCCATCATTTCCAGCACTTTTCCAGCTGGAAATTACGTTATTTTGGAGGGCATCTTTAGTGGAAGATCTTGAGGTTCCTTTGCAATGTTTTCTTGTGATTGAGGGGTTTCTCCTTTAATGGGAGGAGAACTTTGAGGGGATATGCATCAGATATATTATACTTCAGTCTTCTACACTCTTTTTCTTCAGTTTTTAGTGAACCTTCAACCATTTGGCTTTAGATCCCATCTTGTATAGGGTGTATTTCTGAAAACCCCTTTCCGGGTTCTTTGTAGGAGTTTGTATTGAGCCTAGACCTATATTGGGCATATCTTTTGAGGCATATAAAAGCCCTACATATTTTTTACATTATTTTTCTGTACCAGTGTGTTTATAACTACGTTGTAGCAGTCTCCGACATTTTTGTATTGTGACAGCAGCTCATTTGTGGAGTGATTTCTTATGGGAGGCTTGTTCCTTCATTGTATATGATTCATGCCTCACTATCATATATTGATTTGCTGGTATAATATATGATTTTATGTCTCCATATTGGTCTCAAATTTTTATGAGTTGATTTACACTACTATTTCCAGTTTTGTGTTCATATATTGCTACATTCCCCATTTGGGATATTATAGTGGTATCATAGCATAATCTTGGCTCATTATGTGGATCTCAGCCATTATGCTAACAGGAGAATAAGAAGAAGGAGAGATGTACAGAAAAAACAAAAGAATACTCCATTATTTAGAGGAGGAGAAGAGGAGGAGTTCTCACAACTTCTCTTTCAAACTATGCAGAATATCAGAGGAGATCTCAAGAAGATGAGAAGGGAGAGGGAATCTCCAAAGGAGTTTGGATCTAAAGCCAACTCTAGATTGGCACTTGATGTGTGTGAGCATGCAACTACACACTATGATTCACAGTGCAGTCATATGCCCAGATATAATATGTGGGAGATGGAGGAAGGAGAAATGCCAAAGATGGAGACACTTAGAGATTTTTTGCAGAAATATGAATCTCAAGCTAAGAGGTTCAAAGATCATATCACTTTCCAAGGGTTTTGCAATATAAAGGTGGAGAGGAGCAAGTATCATGACATGAGTAGATTTTTCCTATCTACTTTTTATGGGTTACCCACATGTTCAATTAGAGCTTGGGTGGAGGAGTTACACACCTATTTGCAGCAGCACCAAGTTTCTGAAGAGGAGGCCATCAAAGTTGTAGCGTTGTATTTTGAAGGTAAGGCCTATGCTTGGTGGATATTTGAGTCTTTTTCATTAATAAATGCAAATATTTCTTCTTATGCAAAGTTCACTAAGAGATTAGTGGAAAGGTTTGATAGAAAACATTCTGAAACATCATTGGTGGAACCAAAACAAACAAAACCTTTGCATGTGATAGAGGAACCTATAAACTCAAACCCACTTCAGAAAACTATTGGAGAAGCTCACATCTTGCATACTACTCTACTAGAGGCAAGATCTCTGTCTCATATCCTTGGAAAAGAAGGCATCAAGATCCCTTTTTCAAAGGAGGATCCTCTTCTTAAGAAGATGACTCCCATACATATTGAAGAGGAAGAGAAGGATGGGGGCAACAACGCTGTCACATCTATAACATATCTAGTACCTCATGTAGAGGAAGAAGGAGCACATGCTCCAACAAGAGGGATTCTTGTGTCATTGCAAGGAATTCCCCAGGATATGATATATGGAGGTCAAGGCACAATCAGTGAAAAACATGATTGTGAAACATTTCAAATGGAAGGTGAAGGTAGGGAGGAAGGTCATCATCACTTGATGAGGATCCCACACCCCTATCTATTTCAAAGAGTTAATGCAAAGAAGAGGCAGACTGATTTTCACTATGAGGATAGGGACAAAGTTGTCCATCCATATGAGCAGTCTACTCTTGACATTGATGTCTCATTACATGGAGGCATTCCACCGAGGAGACCACTAGATCTGGAGATTATGAGAGATGCTTCACATGGGGTATATTACAGCATAGAGGGTTTGGGATAGACTCAAGGAGGAGAGAGACATTCTCCCATTTTCAGCATCACCCACTCTCACTACACATACTGCGCTGACAGAATTTGCTGGAGTGATGGAGGATGTCACCTTCATGGTGGAAGGGAGCTGCTCCATGGATTTGGATAAATAGAGGATACTTCCTTTGAGGAAGGATTCCTCCATACATTGGAGTAGATGGAGGCCACTCATGCTTGCATTGGCCAAGATCAGGAGGTTCTTTTTGGATGGTAGCTTCTCATGGGAGGCCAACTTCCAAAAGTCATCACTTCTATTTGAGCATGAGCAGCTGTATGATGGGCATGGTAGAAATTTGGAGGATGACTTTAGCATGAGGTATGTCAAAGGAGAGGACAACGGCATGTGGGGAGCTTCACATTTCAGATCTTCAATGCTGTCCCTGAGGAGGATTGATCCATATTGGAGATCTCAACTCTTGGTAGAGTACTCCAAGGATATTGGTGCTTGCATGATTCTTGATGACCCGGATGGAGATGATAGATACATGGTGGTTGGAGAGGTCATCTATTTTTATGGTAGAGTCTTATTGACTAGATTTTTTGAGCTCAAGAGGAAGCTACTACATGCAGCACATGTGGACTTTCTTTCCATGCACTTTGATGCATTCTATTCTTTGATGGAGGAGTTCACTTGGGAGGGCATCCAGCATGATATATTTCAGCATATGAAGAGATGCATAGTCGGGATGCTGATGAAGAGGTTGGAATAACCACTTCCCTACTCACTGAGAGAGAGGGAGGACTTTTAGATAAGCCATTTCAGCACCTTGACCAAAGTACATAGTAGAGGAGGTACATTTTTGCATTATGATTTGAACTTATTTACTTTATATGAGCAGCATGTTGTATTAAGGAGGGTCATTCCTATTTATGAATTGTATTATGATGTACTTGAGGTAAAATGTAGCATTAAGATTGGCTATTTTATTGGTGGTTTGCGGGGGAGGCCACATGATTCTTGGTGTGCACCATTGGCACCATACTTTACTTTCATGATCCTATCTTGTAGGATGATTGTGGCAGTAAACAAGTGGCTGGGAGGGAACTTGTTATTCTTTGTTTTGAGGTAGGCAGGGGATGCACTATGTTGGTTCCATGTGTGGAAATATAATCCACTTTCCGGTTGTCATATGAAAACCTGTTTTCATTGGTTTTTGCTTCCATATGTTGGAGATGTTATTATGTTTATAGGAAGATTTGTTGGGAGAGTGGCACAAGAGTTGAGGGTGCCCATTCGGAGTATGATTATCCCTACTTTACATGTTTCATGTCTCGGGAGAAACAATGGGCAAACCATGATTTCCATTCTACATCTCTTTTCTTCATGTGGGAGGAGCCATTTGGAGAACTTGAGTTTTTGGAGGAGGCACTTCATGGCTGATTTGTTTGGTGGGGTAGCTTGGGCCATTCTTGGAGGCCATGTCACTTCAGCCCAAGATCAGAAAAAACCCCATATTTACCATAAATGGAGAGAGAAACAACTTGCATGGGAAAATCTAAACTCTCCATGCAACCCCAACACATTTCATAAACCAGGGGTTGAGGATTATTTTGATGAGCTACCTAGATTGGCTCATTTCATATGGTTGATAGTGTTGGAACACCTAATCCTACATGGGTAGGTGTGGAATATGAAAAGTCACAATGGAGTCCAAGTGACCTTGGAATATGAAACCAAGAGTCACACCATTGTACTATAAATGTACATCTTTGTATAATGGAAAATAAAAAAAGCCTCACGCTTATCTTTCATTGTGTGTTTAGTCTCTTGTGTGTGTGCTCATCTTCCTCATACACCATGTGTGTGCTTCAACATGGTGTTTAACATGGTATCAGAGCGGGCGATTTCTGGCCCTGCTCCACTTTGAGTGAGCCATTTGTGTTTATGGCCTATGCATATCTGCAAAAATTGTTGGTTTTTTTGCAGCACTCAAGTGTTTGTAGCAGTGTTCCTGCCGCCATTCAAAAGTGTTTTGGAGAAGGAGCAGCATTCAGAAATTGGCAGCATTCAGCATTGGTTTTGAAGAAGCAGCACTGCCCATCTGAAGGTTTTCATTCTAGTTTTCTCTGCAATTTCTGCTCAGTAAAATCTGCATCATTTTGAAAGCGCTGCTGAAAATTGTTTAAAGTTGATTTCTGAAGAGGTCTCTGGTTTTAATGAGAAAGAATTTCTGAGTTTTTCATTCGAAGATTCCTGCAAAATTTTGGATTTTTTACTGCTATATGTTCCAGAAAAACTCTGCTCTATATCTGAAAGAAAAAAAAAATTCTGCTGCTTTCTGCAATTCTGGAATCTCTTTGCTCTCTGTTGTTTTAAATTAAAAAAAATAAAATAAATAAATAAATAAATTTACCACACTTCCCCATCGCTCTGCAAGTCTATTCCTCTCATATGCTATTCACTCTCCTTACAACCCTACGCACCCTGCACACTCCAAGACTGCTACAGCACTCCCCTTACTTTCTTCCACGCTTGTATTAACACATTATCTCCTCCCAACAGTCACCTCAACACCCTTATCGCTCCAGCAATCTTTTAGATCTTACATACATACCTCACATCTACTCCCCTCGACCTACACTACAGCGTTCAATGCTCTACAAACTCACAACCTGCGGCATTCTAAGCTCTACGCAAACACCTCACAACTCGAACTGTCCCACTCCTACTGCACCGCCGGCCCCTCCCTAACCGGCCTCTCCTCTACGCCTCCACAGTCCCTAACCTCTACAATAAACCAATCCATCTCTTCCATTTAATAAATTTTCTCATATAAAGCCTCCATATACACCTCCACCCGCTTCCCCTTGCAATCGACTCGCCCCCACCTCACAAAACGCTCCATACTCCGGCCTCCCTGCGTTAAACTCCACTCCTTGGCCGCCCCTCCTCACATCTCCACAACCTACGGCTCTTCCACGTGCTCCATTTATCTTCATATGCCTTATCACTCTAGCGTTCTACTTCATACGCCTCTTCCCATACTCTGCTCACTGCCCTAACCGTGCGCTCTCTCTATCTGCTTCATACCCCTTATCACTCCAGCATTCTACTCTGCTCACCTCTCTAACCGTGCGCTCTCTCACAATTTCTCACAAGCCGCTCCTACCCAGCCGACTCCCTCATCACGCCAAACTCTCCTTCCCCTCTCCGCCTACTCTGCTACACCACGACTCCCTTATACCTGGTTCCCTTCCTCCACGGCCTTTCGACCCCTTTTCTCTTATAGCTATGCAAGCTCAGCCCACTTCACGGTAACGCTTCCCCCCTTCACACGCAGCTACCTGCCTTACTCTTACGCTCCGCCTCCCTTACCAACCCGTGACTCCCTTTCGCTACAACCTCACCCGCCTTTCGGCCTTCCCATGATTCAAATACCGCCCATTTAATTTAAAAAAATTTATAATCCCGCCGCCCTCCCATATATTATACCGCCCACTACACACTTACCACGATTTTTAAATACAGTTGTTTATTTTGAAATTTCCACATTTTAATACCGCCTCTCACTACTGCTTTTCCATAAATAAAATACCGCCCTACATTTAATTCAATATATAATTTCCCATATATTTCCCATTCCCATATATAATTTCCCACCTCTCCCTTTTAATTAGTTTTTCTTTCCTTTTAACATTAATCTCCTTTCCCTTTTAAGTTTTCTCCCACCCTTTTGTAACTAATTCCCATTTTTATTTTTTATTTAAAAAAAAAAAAAAAAAAAAAACAGCAGAGAGAGGAAGAAGAGAGAGTATGAACAGCAGAAATAAAAGGAAATGACATGTGAGCAGATTGATTAGAGAAAATTGCAGATTTGCACTGTGATTTGTGGCATTGATTTGAAGGGTGATTTTTTTTTGAAGAATTTCACATTTGAAGACAAGTTTTTCATCATTTAAAACAACTATTTGAAGAAGAGAAATCAGATGCCCCAAGGCTTCTTGCACATTGTTTTTGCTGCACATTTTTGCAGAAATATTGTATTGAGTTGACATTGTATTGCATCTTCTTCATAGTTGCAATCAGTATTTGAGTTGTTGGATTGTTGATTTCCCTCCATCATTTTAGGAGCACACTTTGTACTTCAAGAATTTCTTGAGCCATTTGTATTTGTTGTTGAATCACATTGTAAACGGGTGCATTTTCGGTTGTAGCCGACACCCTTTCATTTTTTGAGCCTAAGTTTTTGAAATGGCCAAAATCAATGATGTATTAGTGTTGTTGAATAACCTCATTCATTCCAATGTTGATGATGTGATAAAAATGAGCAAGGATGCTCTATGTAACATTCACAGTTGTTTGCTAGATGCACATGAAAAGATTGAGTTTTTGCAGTTGGAATCTCAGCTTCAACAAGAAGAACTTCAGCAAAAGAGTCACCATTCTGAACCTGTTTCTGTTCAGAAGATTGAGATTGACTCCCATCAGCAGCAAGAAGATAAATTTCTAGTTTATTCACATTCAATTCCTTGTACTAGAGCAGATTTACATGCAGATGCAACAGTTCAACCTGCACTTCCTAAGCCCATCATCAGACCTTGGGAAGAGCTTGTCCACAACAAGCACCGAACTGGTCTTGGATATGACAAGGATGTGTCCTTTCATATTCCGGATTACACAAAGCCCATCATATTTCAGAGTGTCGGATTTCGTATTTACGCTTCACCCGCAACTGCTCCAAACTCGTTCCACTTCCATACCGTATTGTAAAATGCCAACACCGAGATCGGAAGCACATATGAAAGATCAAATGCTTTGATCTTCATCCATGCAAGCACCGTGGTCTTTTTGAATATCTATTCTTCGCACAGAGCCTGCATTAATAATCTCGCAAGAACCAAGATTCATCTTGGATGGATCGCTTCTTGGCAATGGGCATCAGCAGCCAAGAAGATGTTTACGACACATGTTAGAACTTGTTCACGCATATTGAGCAAACTTGCAGTTGAGTTTTTGCCATCATCTCACCTTGTCCCTGACAGGGGGGAAATGGTGGTCATGTACAAGCTTTGACGTCAGATCAAGCGAGCCTAAGCCACAATCTCTCATTCCATGTTCAGAGTTGTAGCCAGCAGTTCAAGCGAGCCTGAGCCACAATTCGTCATTCCGGATTCAGAGATGTAGCCAGAGACACGGATGCCCATGAGCATACCTTCGGTTGGTGGATAACCTAAAACCATCATCTTTGGTTGGTGGATAACCTAAAACCATCATTTTCAGTTGGTGGATAACCTAAAACCATCATCTTTGGTTGGTGGATAGCCTAAAACCATCATTTTCGGTTGGTGGATAACCTAAAACCATCATCTTTGGTTGGTGGACAACCTAAAACCACCACAGGTAGTAGACCTCCCTTCTTTTAGGTTGAAGGTCTCCCTTTTTATATGAGGGACAATTCCTCTAGCAGAAGCCTTCAGCTTCTTGCCAATTTTGGAAGAGTTCCGGGAACTGCAACAAGTATTGTGTTCCAGTGTTTGTGGTCATCCTAAAACCACCTCTTTTTCCAACATTTCAGAGAGTTGATTCAGCCCAAGTGCTGCCATGCATACTTTGCAGATTTGTATTACAACTCTTTTCTTAGACTCTCCTTCGGATTAAGGGGGGATGTTGGAACACCTAATCCTACATGGGTAGGTGTGGAATGCGAAAAGTCACAATGGAGTCCAAGTGACCTTGGAATATGAAACCAAGAGTCACACCATTGTACTATAAATGTACATCTTTGTATAATGGAAAATAAAAAAATCCTCACGCTTATCTTTCATTGTGTGTTTAGTCTCTTGTGTGTGTGCTCATCTTCCTCATACACCATGTGTGTGCTTCAACATGGTGTTTAACAGATAGCATGGGTTTGGGAGTTTCTCATTGGGCAATATATCCCCTATGCTAGTCATAAATCCTTCCTTAAGGAGGCCGTGGGATAGCAAAAATGTTTCCATTTACACCTTCCACCTTTTTATGATGTGAACCATTGGGTTTTGCATACTTGGGAGGAGCCATTGGGAGGAAGATTTATTGCAGATCATCTTGACCAGTGGTGGAGGCTATTGATGAGGAGGCCACAAGAGGAGGAGGGGAGGAATTTTTCTCTCCCTACACATTTTCATGAGGACAAGCAACATTTTGGAGGGGAGGACTATAATATTCCAAAAATTTAGCCTTCAGCTAAATGAAATATTATAGTTTGTTTTATCACTAGGTAGGTGAAAAAGTGGGTGGAGAGGCCCATAAGTTTCCTTAGCAGCAATAAAAACACTTCAAGTGTGAAAGGAGACTTTTTTTAGCAGCGAAATAATTCACCTCCAAGTGTGAATAGGATTGGATCATGTTGATTTAGTCAACTTTGACCAAGTCAACAACGCTGTTATGGAGGAGTGGAGATTAAATGAAGGATAACGCAGTTTTGGAGGGAGATGGATCTCATGAAGGAAATGACCTAATTGAGTGGGGCCAAGGGAAAGAAAGATCATATTATATTTAAGTAAGATGATGGTAGCCATATGAACTCATGTTTTAGATTATTATTTTGATATTGGTCTGCTTAGACTTTTGCTTCCTTTTGATGTTTAGCAGGGTTGTAGTGTTGTTTAACACCGGGTGAGTCCCGAGCGGGAATCCCACCTTTTTCCTTGAGGGGTATCTTGAAAGACTATTGTATACATTTTCACATTCAGGTTTCCAGGCCAAGCTACAACTTTCTTCATCAACCAGTTTCTACAGGTTATTGTGCTGTGTTGCAGGGTGCAGCAGTGGAGGGGTTAGAATCCCACTTTCTGAGCTAGTTTCTCATAGGAGGAAGGTTTCCTTCTCTTGGAAGATTTTTTTGGAGAGTCCTTGAGCATATTTCAGATCTTTTGCATCAGGCCAACCTATTCCCATCATTTCCAGCATTGTTCCAGCTGGAAATTGCGTTATTTTGGAGGGCAGCTTCAGTGGAAGATCTTGAGGTTCCTTTGCAGTGTTTTCTTGTGATTGAGGGGTTTATCCTTTAATGGGAGGAGAAATTTGAGGGGATATACATTAGATATATTATACTTCAGCCTTATACACTCTTGTTCTTCAATTTTTAGTGAATCTTCAGCCATTGGGCTTTAGATCCCATCTTGTATAGGGTGTATTTCTGAAAACCCATTTCTGGGTTCTTTGTAGGAGTTTGTATTGAGCCTAGATTTTTATTGGGCATATCTTTTGAGGCATATAATAGCCCTGCATATTTTGTACATTATTTTTCTGTAGCAGTTTGTTTATAACTACACTGTAGTTGTTTCAAGAAATAACTCCCTAAAGGTTTTTGGGTCGGCAACCTTCACAGATCAAGGGCATACCATTCAAGAAGGACTCACTTAACCTATATTTTATGCTGAAAACTAAATTTAATCAATTGCGGAACTTACCCGAAAGTCCTATGTTTGATGTAGATCCCACAGGGTTCAAACCCCTAGCAAATCCTCGTGCTTCGTAACCTGGAAATCAAGAAAGAACAAACACGAAACACTAGTTGTACATCATATATTGTTCCTAGATATCAATATAATTCATGTATAATATCATATAAGCAATACTGAATGTTTAACTAACAATCGTCACACATATATAGACACATGAATATTCAGGAACAATATGGTTCTTCTTTATTATAAATGGCATGTATAAGAACAGTAAGTGGAGAGATCACCTAAATCCTTCCACGACCTTCGAGTAGACTGTCTTCTGGATCCATCCAGCCCTTGCCTTGCTAGGATTCTTCCAAGAAGTGTGCACACTAGATGTCATATAGGATGATGATCATCTTCAAGGAAACAAGGGTTTCCTGAATATACCTGGGAAGTGCAGGAGGCACGAGAGCATCAGACTTGAAATAGGGATCCAACAGAGTATAATATCTATAAATTTTCTCTCTCCCTTAGGCCATACACATGAGGGGATTTTATACTCTCTCAAAGTAGTTTCAGTAGTTGGAAATAGTTGGGCCACAGGCTGGGGTGGTTGAATTACGGGAATAACCATCACCCTGCCATGAAAATAAGGAATTTATATATTTTTTAATGATTTAAATGGCATAAACGGAAAAGTATGAACGAAATCGCTTATATACGTGGAAAATTCTAGGCATAATCGCGTATGGGGATTTTAACACTGTTTTTTATGAATTTATTCAAGTTTGGAAGGAAAGGGTGCCTAGGGCCAAAGAGACAAAAATTATTTACATGAGGGTGAAAAATGATGCTATAACAAAAGGTTTCCAACAGTTTTAATCATTTTTTCCAGTCCAGTAAATATTTTTCCAATCAGACTGAAGACCTGGTCTCTTGATCAGGCTTGACATTTTTTATTTTTTCTGATTTACCTTTCCATATGCGGTTTATTTCCTACACAGTCGCGTATATATGCTATTTTGTGTGAAGGGACCCGCATATACATGAGTTTCCTTTACAACAGTCGCGTATGCACGCAAGTTGTAAAACTATTAAAGTGAGTATGTTTGGGTAAATTTTGAAATTTTTGGTTTTAAGCTTTTTTGGTCTTGTCTGCCTATGGGGACTTGTTGCTGTGATATATTTGAAGTCTCTGGACTGTGTTTAAAGTGTTTTAATACTTGTTTCTCTCTTCATTGTTTGAAGATCGGATCATTTGGTGAAATCTTTGTTTATTGTGCTTGCAATTCTGGCTTGAGCACCAAGATATTTTTCTGAAGATTCTTGGTTGTTCTGAGTATTTAGGACAAAGATATTTTTCTTATTTTCTCTTTCCTAAATTTATGAGTTTCTTTGCATCTTGATTTTTTCCTCTTTTTTCGTTTGGTTTTCTTGATTTCATTGACTAGGTCTTGTTGCAATTTTCGAAGAGTCTTTTTTGATTCTTTGGAGTCTGATTTTTCCTCAAGTTTCTGCTATTGTACTGAGTTTATTTTTTGAGTTTCTTGTCTTCCTCTTGCTCATATAAGTCCTATTACGAGAGTGGCATAGTTGGCTTAGAGAATTTTTTTGAATTTTTTTCTCGAAATTTGAAGTTTGTTTGGCTCAGTAATTTGATAGTTTCTTAGTTTTTTTTGAAGTCTCTTTTCTTCATAAAACTCAAAAGCCAAAAAAAACATTTTTGTTTCCCATTGCTTCTGTTTTGATTTATGGTTTCTTTTCATATTTTTTTAAGCCTTGTTGAAGTCTTTATTCTTTGGTTCTTGACTTGATTAGGAAGGGAGTCTTCTTTTGATTTCATTCTATTATATTAAGTTTGATTTTTGGAATTTTTATACCTTGAGCTTTTGATTCGGAATTAGACTGGTGGGCTGCCAAAAAGTGATTGAACCTTGGTATCATTAGAGATTTCTCTCTGCTTTCTTAGGTCTTGCATCTTAGAATTTGCATGCCATTAGTAATTTACATTAGGTGCACATAATCATTTTAGTCTTTTTCGTAGTTTTCTGTGTGTGAGGTCTGGTTATCTGAAAAGAAAAGTAAAATATATAGTCTCGTAGAACCTGTGTAGAAATCACTCTTCATCGAAAGGCAATCAGTGCATTTGCATATAGTTTGGTTTTCATTGGTTTCTTGTTGCGTCATACAAACATCATTGGCTTCATTTCCATATGCCCTTGACATAAAATAACATCCAATTAAAATAAGCGATATAAATTAAAAACAACTAGCAATTTTTGTTTTAAGTGTCATAAATCAACTAGCCAGGTTGTAGGGCCTTGGATTAGGTGAGTGGAGAGTTAACTCTCCAAGGCCACTTAGATTTTGAAACATAGAAGTTTATTAATGAGCGAAATCCAACACCGTTAGGTGGATCGGGAAAGCTCTCCTCCAAAGAGTCAAGCACGAGGGGATGTGAAGGTAGAGAAGAGAGATACCTCCTCTTTGATTTGCTGGATCTTGACCTAAGACCGTTCCGCCTGGCTACTGATACAGATTGGTGTCCTTAGTTTCCCATCCTAGGTATCACATAGGTGACTGCGGGGGGGAATACCCGTGGTACCTGAGGCAAACCTTGTATCACTTCCAGCAGTACTTCTAGAGGGTGCCCTTGCAAAGCTTGGGTACTTGCACCAGCAAAGGCTATTGTTAGGAGGTCAGCGTAACTGCCTCTGTTACCTTCACTAGTGGATCTAGGTCGTAATTACCCCAGACTGATTTCGGGAGGTCCTATTTTTCGCTTTCTTATGTTTTGGTGTCTGGTCCTAATCACCTAGACCGGAAATACTTGAAGGCCATTTGCTTGGCTGTATCTTAAGGACTTTGTAGTGAGTGCTCTTTGCTCCTAGCTTGCTTAGATTTATACTTCTTTAAGTCTAATCAATCTTTTAAAGTGGCTGACCGATCGATTATTCGATTGAGATGGCTTCATGGGTTGTCTCCTGCAAGTGCCGAGCCTTCTTCAAGAAGGCATAGGAGCAATTCAGAAGGTGGTTATCACCTGATGTTATCTAACGTGGTGGAGAGAGATCCTCTGTTAGGGCTCAAAGTTTCTGTAGATGGTCTTGGTGTTGGTGTCAGTACTAAGAGGAGTACTCCACCCACCTCAAGAGTTTTGTTTCCAGAAGCAGAAGTAGAGGAAGTACCTCAATCTCCTGAATCTCTTCCGTCTTCTCTTTCTTCTAATTCTTCGTTTATCATCGAGTACATCAGACCTGAGTCTGAGAGACCTGAGAGTCCTTATCCATCACATTCTCACCTTTTGATGGCCACGACTAGGAACACAGCTTCGGCTGTGAGTGCTGCAAGTATTCAAAATCCTCCTAAAAGTGAGGGAGGAGGCACTATTTCTATATCTTCGATTGCTTCTAGTGCTTTTGTGTTTGGTTCTAGTTATGCCCAAGCACATGCTTCTCAATCTGGTCCCTTTTGTCTTGGAATGTTCGTTAATGGTATTCCTCCGTTTTCCTTTTCTACTGCTGCAACTACATCCGCACCCATCTCCTCTATGGGTAGCAGATCGACTTCTTTTCAAGGGTTCCCCTTTGGAAGTGGACATATTCCTCACTCGAATCCTTCCTTAGGGTCTTTTCCTTTTACTTCCCAGACTCATAATTTTAATCCATGGTCTGGAGGTCAAAATTCTACTACATTCATGGGGTGGAACACTATCTTTACGGCAGTGGGGGCAGGGAATCAGTTTCTCACTGGTCACCAAGGGAATGTTCCTTTCTCTTCATCTAGTGCTTATCAAGCTTTTTATCCCTTTTCAAATGCTTGGAACCCTTATCAGGGGGTTTCTTCTTCATTCACTACTTCAGTGGGGGGAACTGGTCCGGTTTATAGTAACTCTATGTTGGGAGGGGGTCCTTCTCCGAATGCTGGGTCACAAGGATTTTCCTATGGCCCAAATTTTTCTACAAATTCTTCCTGGCAACCTGGTGCCTCATCAAATCCAGGGTATTCTTTTCAGAATGTTGAAAATTCATCCTATCAGGGATGGAAATCCCAGGCTCCTCCTCGTTTACCATTTATGGCAACATTAAACTTTCCAGATTTGTCGAAATTGACTAATGATCCAATTCGGTATAGTCCAGGGTGGCCTCCGGTTCCCACCAAACTACCTTCAGATATTCCAAAATTTGAAGGAAATAATGGAGAGGATCCGACAAATCACATCACCACTTTTCATCTTTTGTGTTCATCAAACTCTCTGATCGATGATTCGATTAGGTTAAGATTATTTCAACGCACCTTGATTGGAAATGCAGCTAAGTGGTATATTGAGTTAACTGGGGGTATTTTTGCCACTTTTGGGGATCTGGATACCATGTTTTTAAATCATTTTCAATTTCCTATTCGTTATGATGCCGGGACTGAACTCTTGGCTAATTTTAAGCAAGAAAAGGCAACCCACATTTCTGATCATATTCAGGAATGGAGGAGAAGGAATTAGCTCATTAAAGTCTATATTCCAATTGAATTCCTTCTAGAATGGTTTTTGAAATCATTGCAACCAGAAATTTCGAAGGATATATCCCAATCTGGGGTATTTTCTGAGGAAAAGGCTATTTTTAGGGCCCAACAATTAGAACTGATTTATTCTTAGTCTGGAGTCCTCAATAAAATCTTGCCTGATGCTCCTCACTCCAAATTGGATTTGTCCAAAACTAAACCTGGTCCTCATGGTGATGGACTTATTGGATCGATCGACAGTGGTACAGCTAACCTGCTTAACCAATTGCAGTAGTCTTCCATACAATCTGCTTCTTCCGGTCAGGCTGTACCTTCAGTGCCAACCTATTCCCAAGATTTGTCAATAAATGTTGTCCAGACTTCAAACCCCAAAGGAAATAAAAAATCTGAGGGGAAGAAGAAAGTACGAAATAATAATAGAAAGAAGGGCAAAGATGGGAAGGGCGATGCAAATAAGTCCAATGAGCATGTTGGTGAGGGACAAAAGGATAAAAATAAAGTGAAATTTCCATGCAAGTTATGTACTGGAGATCATCTTACTCACCTTTGTCCTAAAATTCAGGATGCACAGCGCTTGTTAGCTCAACAGGGATCTTTGAGTTCCTAGGCTGTGTTAACAAACCCTTTTCCCCAAGGGAAATAATTAGTTGTTGGTGCAAATCAAAATACTAGGTATTCCTTTAGAGGCACCCAGGAAGGAGAAACTCCATCAAACATATATATGATGAGTGTTCACGCAGATATCACTACGAGATCTCGTGATTATGGTACAGCTGAGTCTTCAAAAGCTAAGAGTACTTCTGATACTACTGAACTACTTCACATTCTGAAGCCAACTATTGAGCCCATACCTCAGATGACGAAAGCATCTACAAAGCGAACGACAATTAATCCAAATGCCAAGGCTGCTCAAAACTACTCTATTGTAGAAGATCTAGCCTAGAATCCTTGTGCTATGTCTACTCTTGAGGTGCTCTAGTCTTGTCCAACTCAGCGAAGTGCTCTTCTTACTGCTATTGGGGCTGTTGATCCGAAAAACTCTCTTATGATTACATTTGATATGACTAATTTTAAGAAGAGACTTCCACATCATATGGATTTCCATATTAGATCGTCGTATCAAAGATTCACTATATTTTGAATCGTCGTTGATGAGGGTGCTTCCACGTGTGTGATGTCTCTCGCATGCTAGAAAGGAATCGGATTTCCTGCAACTGTTCCATCGGCCACTCTTCTGAATGCGTTTGATGGTCATTCTCACAGGCCGCATGGTATTGTTCCGGCTTTTCCCATCTGTGTTGGGGGAAAAACTATAAATATCAAGGTTGAGATAGTTGATGCAAGCTTAGACTACGACCTTTTGTTGGGGTGAAACTGGATTTATGATATGGATGCTATTGCATCCTCCCTGTTTCGTATTGTTTGTTTCCCATACGAAGGGAGGATTGTCACAGTTGACCAACTCGATTGTTCTCTTGTAGACTAGAATGTATCTACTCATTCAACTATCCCTTTGGTGGATAATGTCAAGCCACCTATTGAGAATCTCGGGGTTGGAATGTATTCTTCTCTGATGGGTACTTTCGATATTCCACCTCCTTCCGTTCATATAAATGCAATTTCATCCTCCGGGGCTCCTATTCGAAGATAGTTTTTCCGAACTCGTTATTTTTCTGATCCTTGGACCTTACCTTCCCCTACTTCCACATTAGCGGAAGGTCAAGTGGGTGGAATGGCATTTCCGATGTCTGCAACAGAGATTGCTTATAAGTCCATTGTTGACTCTGCAGAATCCATTCTCGTTTCTCTTTCACCAGAGGAATTGGATGGCGATGTGGCTTCGGCTTGGACACTTAATTCTTCTTCCACCTAGGATTGCCTAGATACCACTCTTCCATCTGAAGAGGCTATCCTAGAAGCTATGATTGGTGTAGATAGACCGTGGGATGATTTGCATCATCGGTCTTACTTTCTACCAGACTTGAACGAAGTTGAGTCAAGTTTTCCAAGTCTTCAGTCTTCTGGTCCTGTTCAACCAGTCATGAACCCTTTAGCAGCAGCACAGGTATTTGCTGAAGGGAACATGGCTATGATTTCTATGACTATCCCGGTGAACATCTCCAGGAATCCCAATGTTATCAAGAATGTTTTTGTTGGAGCTGAATATTCCCCTGAAGAGATTCAAATTTACACCGATCTCTTTAAAGAGTTTAGGGATGTGTTCGCTTGGTCTTATGAGGAAATTCCTGGTATAGATCCAGCTATTTTCCAGCATGAAATCAAAATATACGAAAATGCTAAGCCTGTGAGGCAAAGCTTCGTCCGGTCAACCCTAGGAAGGATGCAGCTATCAAAGCTAAAGTAGAGAAGCTGATCAAGGCAGGATTAATTTTCCCTGTTCCTTTGACTGAATGGGTTTCAAATCCAGTCTCGGTGGACAAAAAACAAGGAAAAATTTGCGTTTGCATTGATTTCAGAGATCTTAATAAAGCATGTCCGAAAGATAATTACCCCACACCATTCATAGATCAGATTATTGATGGCTGTGCGGGCAATGCAAGTTTCTCCTTCATGGACGGTTTTTCTGGATATAATCAAATTATTATCCGTCCTGAAGATCAGCATAAGACTGCCTTTATTTGTCCCTGGGTACCTTTGCTTACAAAAAAATGCCTTTCGGCCTTAAAACTGCTGGATCCACGTTTTAGCGAGCCATGTCATATACCTTCCATGAAATAAAACATATTATCGAGGCATACTTGGATGATCTAGCTACTCATTCTCACAAGAGAATTGATCATCCTTCTCACCTCCGTCAAGTATTTGAATGGTGTCATTTTTACAAAATCCGGTTGAACCCAAACAAGTGCATTTTTGCGGTCACATCCGTTCGGTTGTTGTGGTGTATTTTGTCTACGCAAGGGATTCGGGTAGATCCTTTCAAGGTTGAGGCAATACTTCCATTGCCTCCCCCTTCATCCATTTTTCAACTTCAAAGTATACAAGGAAAAGCTAATTTTCTACGGATATTTATCGTCAATTATGCCGAGATTACAAGAGGATTCATGAGATTATTAAAGAAAGGAGTCCCATTTTTGTGGGATGAATTTGCTCAACGCTCATTCGATGCTTTGAAAAAAGCATTGAAATTTACTCCTGTCTTGAGTCCCCTTGATTACAACAGGGATTTCCTCTTGTATCTCGCAGCAGCAGAATCTACTATCGGTATGGTTCTAGTTCAGGAGGATGATGCTCTTGCTGAGCATGTTATATACTATCTTAGTCAAGTTTTGGTAGGACCTGAACTCCGGTATTCTCCGATAGAAAAACTCACTTTAGCAGCTATCCATGCTATGTAGCGGCTAAGACATTATATTCTTCTTCGAAAAACTTATGTTTTTGTTGTGAAACCAGCTCCAAAAAGAGAAGAAAAGAGATATCAACGCCTTATAAATAAGCCACTTCGAGTGGGAAACCTCCAATAAATTACATGAATGAAAAATTCTTGGATGATTCAAATGACCAAAACCTCCTTCTATATATAGGAGTCCATGGGGCCACAATATAATCCTAGTGGGGCCACAATGTAATCCTAGCCGACATAACAATAATAATGTAAGGGCACAATAATAACAATATGGGGGTTACAGGGGTAAAAAAATAACAGTAAGGGGGGCTACACTAACATAATAAGGGACTACAATATTAATATAGGGACTTAACATGCCCCTCTCCTTCAGACAAGTGTTGTCCTCAATGCTTGATTATTTCTTAATGCTTCTGCATAAAATTCTCATCCTCCCATGTGGAATCTTCTACAGGAAAGTTCTTCGACTTGCTGAGATACTCTGAAATTGATCATACTTGTCAAGTTCTTGTTTCTGTGACTCATAACTTCTTTCGATGTGATGTTCATCTTCCTGTTGTTTCATTAGATTCTGCACCAAAGTTAGGTTATCCTTTGAGAGTTGGGGAACTTGTTGTTGATGCTCGATGTGATCTTCCACTAATTTATCATCCATATTATCTATTATTTGATCCTTCAAACCATCCAAATTAGCCTCCATTTCTTCTTTTAAACCATCTATGTCATCTTTGGTTGGTCTTCGTAAGATCGAAATTTGTTGCACTTGGTACCGTAATTTTGATATCTCATACTACAATTCTTCCTCTTCATGAGTCATAGTATATATTTTTGAGGGCTTAATGGGTGTTGAATTTTTTTTAGGAAGCATTTCAGAACCCAATACTGAAATATATGCTCAATAGGCCCTTGGAATCACTTCAAACTGCTTTTTCAAACAAACTTTATGGAATTTTAAAAACCAAATACACACCTTTTACTTGCTTTTCAGGAGCTCGATATTGAAATTGAATTATCTCTATAATTGCATATCCTCAATATCTAAAATTTGGCCTTGTATTATCCTTCTGAAGCTTCTTTCAGATGTCATAGGTCTGACCTAATTTGGATTCTTCAAGACAAAGATATGTAAAATATCCCACAATGACCCAATTATGGACTGGTTCAGTAGAGCGAACTTCTACAGCTTGCCACGTGTCACTGTTTCCTCCTTTGGCTCTAAAATTGATAGAACGAAAACTAAATTTCGTGTATTGTGGCCAATTTTTACAGCATTCCAATCCGATGCTCAGAGAGAGAGCTATGAATATTTTCCCACAATCACCTCTTTGAGATGAAATTCAGAAGCCTCAAAAAGCCCTAACTTCCACAGATCATATCTCCGAAAATGTTGTGAACCAATATCTGAAATTTTGCGACGATTTTCCTCAGGATTGTGCCTTCGCACACTAAAAATTTTAGCTTCTGAACCTTCGTAGAAAATTTTTTTATTATGAAAATACCACGATGACATGTTTAGGTTAAATTCAGGAGCCTAGAAAATGACCTAACTTGCACAGATCATATCTTCGAAAATATTGTGAACAAAGCTATGAAATTTTGTGATGATGTTCCTCAGGATTTTGGCTTCGCACTCTAAAAATTTCAGATTGTGAACCTTCGTAAAAAAAACATTATAGCGAAAATTCTACGATGACCTGTTTGGAACAGCAAAACCCTAGAATCTCAAAGCTCTGATACCAAATGTTGTGAAACTAGCTCCAAAAAGAGAAGAAAAGAGATATCAACGCCTTATAAATAAGCCACTTCGAGGGGGAAACCTCTAATACTATAAATTTTTGGTGGATGTTCTATGCTTGATGCAACTTTACTTTTATTACAGCAATCACACAAACAGTTAAGTAAAATGTTGATAGAACATACCAGTAGATCTATAGAAGACAAACCAGAAACAGGAGAATGTATTGGTGCATTATGGCGGTCAGCAAGATGCTTCAAACAGCAAAGTCTTCTTGGTCAGCCAACCCAGAATGTGTCACAATAGTCCTCAAAACAGTCACCCAGTCAACTCAAAGTCAACCCCAGAAAAGTCAACACAGTCCAGAAAAGTCAAGGCAGGGCATCAGCAATAAAGTCAATGTAGCTCCAACGTCGGTCAACCTTTTGACCTTGGTTATTGTGCCAATGTGTACGGCCTCCCAAAATCGAAGTCTCCACCACTTTTCAACCTCTTTGGACCATGCGTTGACCAAAGTCAACGTTGGTCAAACTTGCGTGGAAACCCTAGCTGCAGTAAAATTTGTCCTTCTTCCTGGCTGCAGTAATTCGTCCTTCCTCCCATGTGTGTATCGAAATTGTCTCCAAGGAGCTCATCCTAAATCAGAAGAGGAGAAGAGATGTGATGAGTGAGTGAAATCCTCTCCAATGTTGACTGTATTTATATCCATCATTGAGGTGTGTGACACATCTGCTGGGGGTGTAAAACCTGAAGGCCGACCTACACATATAATTTATTATAAATAATAAATTCAAAATAAATGTTCTGCTCATCGGATTAAGATCAATTTTATATCGATCTTACACCTCTCCGAAAGAGGAACCCAATAAAAATATCGGTATCTTCATCTGAGCATTACAACATGGAGTTTGGACTTAGTTGTCCAATTTTAACACTCCCTCTCAACTAGGGAGAACTCCATCCACCTGTGCAAACAAACATCGTGCGTCATCCCGCTGTAACTTGCTTTGCTGGCCTCTTTATTTCAGAACAGAAGTGGGTCAGTCACAATGACATCATCCATCGGCTGACAAATTCAGCCTAGAGGTCCGAAACCTCTATCAGACTCACAAAGAGTCTCCAACCAACCCGAAGTTGGTTCATTTGACCCGAAGTCAGGCAGAGGTCCGAGACCTCACTAGAATTGATCCCAAAACAAGTGGTTGGACAGTGCCATCCTAGATAGAGAGTACGGCAATCTCTGATGCGTCCATCAGTCTTTGCTACTAGTCTCTAGCTTTTCCCATCTCATTGGCCAAATGAGAGGTACTTCCCATGAGCCCTGAACTCAATGGGTAGGATGCATATGGGGCACAGATAATGAGAGGTGAACCAACTCAATAATCACAACGGTGGGGCAGAAGCACCACAAGGTTCGGCAAGCCTAGCCCCGTGAGTGCTTATAGCTCCGAGAAGCTATTCCCAAATCCCCCCAGATTTCCCAGAGCTCATTGTCCAACGGGACCCACATCATAGGGTCGTTCCACGATACCAAGTCTCTCACGGAAGGTTAGGAACTTGAACTTCCCCAGGGGCTTAGTGAGAATATCTGCGACCTGCTCATCAGTTCCTATATGATTGAACCTTACGACGCCTCGCTGTACCATATCCCAGATGAAATGGTACCTGGTATCAATATGCTTGGATCGGTCATGGAACACAGGATTCTCGGTCAAGCAAATCCCACTCTGGTTATCACAGAGTATCACGATGGTATCTAGAACATGTCCAAACAGCTCACTAAAGAGCTTTCGCAACCAAACTGCTTCACAACAGGCCATACTTGCTGCAATGTATTCGGCCTCTGCGGTGCTCAAAGCCACTGACTTCTGCTTCTTGCTCATCCATGAGATTGAAGCAGAACCAAGATTGAAGCAGCATCCCGATGTGCTCTTACGATCCACCACACTTCCAGCCCAATCGACATCAGTATATCCAAGGAGTGTCACGCTCCTGGCAGTGTATCTCAGCCCATGGTTTATCGTGCCCCGAAGGTATCTCAGAAGATTCCTGGCACCAACCCAGTGAAAGTGATGAGGCTCAACCATCTGTTGACTCAAAGTGTTCACTGCAAAACATATATCTGGACGGGTGTTCACTAAGAACATCAGAGCCCCTACGAGTTGACGATACTCAGTAGGATTTGCCAATACGGGCCCAGCAGCGCTGCCACTAAATTTCTTGAAGTTGAGTTCCATCGGTGTTGACACGGACTTGCAATCCACCATACCAAATCTTTCCAGAAGTTTCACAATATATTTTCCTTGAGAAAGGAAAATCTCTCCGTGTCTCTGCCAGACCTCCAGGCCTAGGAAGTAGTGCATCAGTCCTAGGTCCTTCATCTCGAACTCAGCAGCAAGCTCCCTCTTGCATTGATGAATGAGAGGGTCAGCACCTGTCAGGAAGAGGTCGTCCACATAGAGCACCAGAATGAGAGGCTTCCCCTGGACAACCTTGAAGTAAAGGTTCGGATCAGCATTACTTCGAGTGAAGCCCAGCTTCATCAAATAGCTATCTATCCTCTCGTACCAAGCTCTGGGTGCTTGCTTCAACCCATAGAGGGCTTTCTTCAACCTGCAGACATGAGTGTCCCGATCCTAAACTTCAAACCCCAGAGGTTGTTCTACATACACCTCTTCTTTTATTGCACCATGCAGAAAAGTGGTCTTGACATCCATCTGATGAAGACTCCATCCTTGCGTAGCAGCAAGGGTTATGATTGATTGAATGGTGGTATATCATGCCACAGGTGCAAATATGTCATCATAATCTATTCCGTCTTTTTGAGAGAAGCCACGGGCAACAAATCTTGCCTTGAAATTTTCAGTACTTCCATCAGATCCATGCTTGATCTTGTAGAGCCATTTCACGGTGAAAACTGATTTGTCCTTCGGTCTTGGAACCACATCCTAGACATCATTCTTCATTATGGACTCATATTCTTCGTGCATAGCATCCTTCCAGACTTGATGCTTTACGGCTTCCTAAAAAGATCCAGGTTTAGATTGTACAATAGTACTCATGGCAGCTAGATACCCTTGGTATCTACACGGCTTCTTGCTTTCTCGGAATGTCCCCCTTGGGGCAGCATGTCCCTCAGCATCTTCGAGGGTGTCCCTGAGCCATGATGGTCTCTTTCCCAGTGAAGGAGATGGATCAATAGGGTCCATTGGTCCTTCAACATTAGGCATTGTCTCATCCTGCGGTTCTTCTTGATTTCCAGGCCTTGCTTCATGATTTTCCTCAGATCTTGGAAGATCTACTACTTTCTTCAGGGAAGCATCTTCGTCAAAAGTGACATCATGGCATATCTCTACTTCCCTTTGACCAGGCACATAGACTCTATAGGCCTTCGAAGTTTCACAATAACCCACAAACATTCCTTTCTTCCCAGAAGCATCTTGCTTGCTTTTCTTTTCTTTTCTTTCGGCACATGAAAGTAAACAGGACATCCAAAAACTCTAAAATGTGAGACGTCAGGTTTCTTACCAGAGAAAACCTCTTCGGGTGTTTTGGAGTCTAGAGCGGAATGCGGACATCGGTTTTGAATGTATACAGCAGTATTCGCAGCTTCTCCCCACAGAAACTTCGGTAGATCCTGGTCACATAGCATGGCACGGGCAGCTTCCACAATGGTCTTGTTCTTTCGTTCAGCAACGCCATTCTGCTCAGGAGTGTAGGCAGTAGTAGTCTCCCTCTTAATGCCAGCTTCTCTGCAAAAGTCCTTGAACTCATTTGACTCATATTCAGTGCCATTGTCGGTCCTCAAAATCTTGATCTTCTTCCCTGTCATATTTTCCACCAAGGCTTTGAAGGTACGAAACCACATGAAAGCCTCATCCTTCTTCTTCAAGAAGTATATCCAGGTTTTGTGGGAGAAGTCATCAGTGAATGTCATATAGTAAGAAAATCCTCCCAGGGATGTCACGAGTAACATACCAGATAGATCAGAATGGACCAGTTGCAAAATATCAGATGTCTTTGTGACACTTGAGGGGAAAGGTCCCCTTGTATGATTTCCTTCGACACAACCCTTACATACACCTTCATGATTATTTCCAAAATCAGGCATCCCTGTCACCACCTTCCTTGCTTCAGGAAGGGCCTTGTAATGAAGGTGTCCAAACCTCCGGTGCCATAGTTCAGTCTGTCGGATAGTATCACATGTCATTGCTCCCAGTGGAATTCCTCCAAACTAGTAGAGTGTGCCAACTCTAAACCCAATCGTGATAGCTTCCTTGGAGCTCTTCTTCCACATGAGCACCTTTCCATTAGTGAATGTCACATTGAACCCTTTTTCTTCCATGGCCGATATAGACACAAGGTTCTTCTTCAGATTTGGTACATAGAGTACATCTTGTAAATGTAGGATTTGTCCTTGAGACAAGTGGAGGGTCACAGTCCTTGTCCCTTTCACAGGATATGTGGCATTATCTCCAAGGATAATTTCCAAATTATTATCCTTCTCAACCATGTTAGAGAGTGCTTCCTTGAACCCAGTGATGTGTCTTGAGGCACCACTATCTATCAGCCAGACATCCATAGTGTCGGGTGGGGATGCAGCAGAGAGAGCAGATACAAGAATGTATTCATTTCTTTTATCAATAACATTTGACTCCTCATACCTGGAGTTTCTATACCTTTTGAACGGTTGATTGTTTCCGCTAGAGGGAGCCTTCCTCTTCCCTTTGGACCTGTCATTTCTTTGATTTCCATTCCTTCGGTAGTTGTTGTTGTCATCGCTATCGGGAGAATCCTTCTTGAAAGGACATTCTCTAGCATAGTGACCAGGCCTATGCCAAGTGAAACACTTGCCCTTCTTTCCTTGGGCCCTTGCTCTTCCTTTGTTCTTAGGGCCACTAGAGTTCTTCTTTCTAGAATGAGCAGCGTAGGCAGCATTTCTGTCATTTTCGTATTCCTTCATTCTTGTCTCTTCTTGCATGCATCTTGACAGTAGCTCGTCAAAGTTAGGAATTGTACTATTATTGAGAATGGTAGTGTTGAATACTTTCCATTCATATGGGAGCCCTCCAAGTGCGGTGAGTACCATCTCACGATCGGCTATTGTCTCCCCAATAGCCAGCAAATTGTTCCTGATCTCGGTCAATTTCAGAAAGTATGTTTGGACAGACTCATCCCTGCCTTTCTTCCGATTCTTCAATTGATTTTTGAAGAATAGCACTTGGTTTGCATTGTTTACCTTGAACATTTGTATCAGCTTGTCATACATCTCCTTGGATGTGCCTAAATCAGATATGTAGGCAACCAGACTTTTGTGTATGGATTCCCTGATCATTAGCTTTGCTTTGATCTCCCCCTTCTTATACTTGGTTTTAGCAGCAGCAGTAGCAGTGGATGGAGGTTCTTGTATCTTACCCAGTACATAGTCCATGAGATCATGGTCTTCCAATTTGAGATCTAATATCATCTTCCAAGCATGGACGTCATCCCTTCCAGTCAACTTGTCATCCTCCTTGAAACCATAACTTGTGGAACCCATTTTTCGTGGTTGGTGATTGCTATAAGTTAGGGCTTGTCTTCACCTCAGCTCTGATACCATGTAAATTTTTGGTGGATGTTCTATGCTTGATGCAACTTTACTTTTATTACAGCAATCACACAAATAGTTAAGTAAAATGCTGATAGAACATACCAGTAGATCTATAGAAGACAAACCAGAAACAGGAGAATGTGTTGGTGCGTTACGACGGTCAGCGGGATGCTTCAACCAGCAAAGTCTTCTTGGTCAGTCAACCCAGAATGTGTCACAATAGTCCTCAAAACAGTCACCCAGTCAACTCAAAGTCAACCCCAGAAAATTCAATGTAGTCCAAAAAAGTCAACGCAGGGAAACAACAATAAAGTCAACGCAGCTCCAACTTCGGTCAACCTTTCAACCTCGGTTCTTGTGCCAATGTGTACGGCCTCCCAAAATCGAAGTCTCCACCAATTTTCAGCCTCTTTGGACCATGCATTGACCAATGTCAACACTGGTCAAACTTGCGTGGAAACCCTAGCTGCAGTAAAATTCGTCCTTCTTCCTGGCTGCAGTAATTCATCCTTCCTCCCACGTGTGTATCGAAATTGTCTCCAAGGAGCTCGTCCTAAATCAGAAGAGGAGAAGAGATGTGATGAGTGAGTGAAATGCTCTCCAATGTTGACTGTATTTATATCCATCATTGAGGTGTGTGACACATCTGCTGGGGGTGTAAAACCTTAAGGCTGACCTGCACATATAATTTATTATAAATAATAAATTCAAAATAAATGTTCTGCTCATCGGATTAAGATCAATTTTATATCAATCTTACACCTCTCTGAAAGAGGAACCCAATAAAAATATCAGTATCTTCATCTGAGCATTACAACATGGAGTTTGGACCTAGTTGTCCAATTTTAACAAATACATTACATGAATGAACAATTCTTAGATGATTCAAATGACCAAAACCTCCTTCTATATATAGGAGTCCATGGGGTTACAATATAATCCTAGTGGGGCCACAATGTAATCCTAGCCGAAATAAAAATAATAATGTAAGGGCACAATAATAACAATATGGGGGTTACAGGGGTAAAACAATAACAATAAGGGGGGCTACACTAACATAATAAGGGACTATAATATTAATATAGGGACTTAATAGTTTTGGCAGAAGTCAATCCATTTCAGTTTGTTCTCAGCAGGCGAGTGATTGGGGACAAATACAATCGGTGGATTGAGATTTTACAGGAATTTGATCTTGATTTTATGTCTGCCAAGTCCAAGAAATCATTGGTTTTCACAGAATTAATTTCTAAGTTGCCCTGTGGAGAGGATATAATTTATGACGAATCCTTTTTGGATGAGCATATTTTTCTCATCTCTTCACAGGATCCTTGGTATGGAGATCTCATTGTATATCTTCAGACTACGAAGTTTCCTTTAAATTTTTCAAAAGATGAGTGCCATAAGTTACGTCACCTGGCTAAAAATTACTTAATCATTGGTGATACTTTATACTATCGAGGGGTCGATTCAATCCTAAGACGTTGCTTAACTCTAAAAGAAGCTAAAGTTGTGTTGAATGATTGCCACAGTGGAGCTTGTGGTGGTCATTTATCCAGGCTTACTACAGCCCAAAAGATCTTGCGTGCTGGATACTTTTGGCCTTCGATTTTCAAAGATTATATTGAGTCGGTCAAACAGTGTCATCCATGTCAAGTATATACTCGAAAGATGCGTGCTCATCTAGCTCCGCTCTTCCCAATTATCATTGTCGATCCTTTTACAAAGTGGGGTATTGATTATACTACTTGTAACCTGCCTTCGGCTAAAGGTCACAAGTACATTATTGTAACAATAGACTACTTCACAAAGTGGGTCGATGCTATGCCTACTTTTTGGAATGACAGTGAGACAACAACTCTTTTTCTCTTTAATCAAGTTATTTCTCATTTCGGTATTCCTAAAGATATTATCACTGATCATGGCAATCATTTTCAGGAAAGCATGATGGCTGAGTCAGCTCTAAAATTGGGTTTTCGGCAAGAGCATTCCTCTCCTTATTATCCTTGAAGACCATTCTTCAACGGACAATTGATAAAGCTAGATCTAACTGGCACATTATGCTGTATCCTACACTTTGGGCATACCGGATGTCCGTAAAGACTGCAACTGGTTTTACTCTGTTTCAACTAGCTTACGGGTTGGAATCAATATTTTCCATTGAGTGTGAGATTCCTTCTATTAAGTTGGTTTTCGAACTTCTTCCTGACACTTTGATTCTTGAAGAATTCCTCCTTCATTTGGAACATCTTGATGAGCAGCGTCGAGATGCCGCCATGATGAATGAAGCACATAAGAAATAGGTTCAAGTTCAGTATGATAAAGCGGTCAAACCTAGGGTTTTATCCGAAGGCGACCTTGTTCTAGTTTATGCCTAGGAAAAGGATGCCCTTGGGGTAGGTAAATTCAATTCTATGTGGTATGGCCCCTTCATCGTTAAAAATGTCCTTAAAAAAGGAGCTTATACCTTGGTTGATTTTGAGGGAAATGAGTTGGTGGAGCCCAGAAATGGGCTCGCCTAGAAAAGGTATTATGCCTAGGCTTTGGCCTGACATCTTGATTTTTGTACATATTTTTGTTTTTGTGTTTGTACATATCTGATTTTTTGGTCTATGAGGTGATGGTGATGATTTTTGATCTGCTTTGGCAGGTTGTATTGGATATCATGAGTCATTATGGTTTCACCGATGGTGCTAGTAGACACACCTGGAACTTAGCTTCCGCAGCTTGGGTACTTTATTATCCATCCAGTCAACTGTTAGTTTCAAGAGGGGTTTGCATTGGTGCTACTTCCAATAACGTAGTAGAATACACTGCAGTCATTTATCTACTTTCAGAAGCAATATCTTCGGGTGTTGATTCGTTGGTAGTATTCTTGGACTCCCAGTTGGTGGTGTCACAATTGAACAATATATATCGGGTCTGGAATCCTTTCTTATTTCGATTGTTTTTAAGGGTACGTTTATTGCAAAGATAATTTCAATTCATAACGTTTATTCACATTCCTCGAGCTAACAATCACATGGTAGATTCATTAGCTAATCAAGTAATTGATTGGCATATTATTCATTCAATACTTTAAATCAAATCATCAAAATCATCATACATTTTCACACATTTGTTTCATCACATCATAAACAACCGTATATCTGTATATATCATCAGAATGTACAAAAAATATACAAAAATTTGGACCCATCTATCCTACAAAATTAGGGCTTATGCCCGATCATGTTCAGTCTCAAAAATATAATACATTCATCCAACAAAATCTATGACCCCTGTCCAACATTCATGTTCCTATAGAACACGATCGCAGTAGCCACACGTCGGAATAACCACACCCAGTATCGCGGTACCCCAACTACCCGTCTCTGGATAGCCTCTGGTAAGTCTTCTACTACAGACATAGGCACTTGGCGAGTCAAACTCTCCAAGTTTCTCTGAACGGCATGTAGAGTCCTACCACGGTCTTCAGCATCCGCTTCGCCTCTACGACGTTTATGCGATGGGCATCCTTCCAGACAAAATGGTCCCATATCTATGTCATGATCATATAATTTTGTACGTCATTTGGAACCCAATCAAAAACATGTTTGTTTTTATTTTTTCACATATATTGAAAAAAAAAAAAATCAATCAAATATTGCAGTCTTACCAATAACACCCCATGCTGCGCCAGGTGGAAGGACCAAGTCTGGATCACTGCAGAAATCCATCCCAGCATAGGGATAGTCATCTACTGCAATAATATGTTCTTCCCACCATTGGAAGAACTCATCATCCCATGTCATTCGGGGAACTTCACTTCCCCCTAGTCTCTTCATCAGATCAGCCCATCAGGCTATTCTTGGGTCTCTAGGGCTGCTGATGGATGAGATCACTTTGGGTCGAAGCCCAGGAATCTTCTCAAAGAAGAATGTCATCAAGATGGTTCCATACCTGAAATTCTTCGTTTTAGATTTCCGGATGGAGGTCAGTTGTTTTTTCATGTTGGTCAGAAGAGCTGTACACCAATCAAAGAGATGCACTAAAAATTCCACAACTATACTCATCTGTGTCCTCGATGCCTTGTACAAGGAAGTAGATCCTGCCACCCTACCAATGGTAAAGAGGAGAATTTTCATATGCAGCTCTAATAAATCTTTGATCGCAATTTGAGTCCCTACTTTTTGAGACCCCTCTACACAATAGACGTGGACATAGTCTTCCACTGTAAGCCCTCCCACAAGCTTTCCATTTAAATCTACCAGATCTCCTCTTCGACAGAGTCCAGTAATAAAATAAATGTCTTCCACCTCTATGTGTATAGTATTTGATCAATCATGAAACAATCCTCCTCTGGTTCCCCATGATTTACTAGCATTTCAAGTATCCGAACGTTACTTTTCATATTTGGCATTTTGAAGAATTTGAGTAAACCACAATTTCGAAGGATATTGAGTGAAGTTTGGTCTCCCATGACCTCTTGATCAATGGAACTGTGCTTACATTCTCTCAAAGAGATATTCATCCTACAAAAAATCATTAATTTCATCATTAGGTTCATTTTTTTCAATCATGGTCTGCGCATACGCGACTTCCCTTTTGGAAAATCACATATCATACGTGGGTTCGTCCACATGAACCCGCGTATGCACAGAATGATAAATAAAAAAAAATCATTTCAATGGTGAAAAATCAAATTTTTTAATATATAAATGGATGAAATTAATCACAAAGATGAATTTAAGGCTTACCTGACTAATCCGATGAAGTTTGACGGCTGTTTGCTCCTAATTTGAGGAAAGAGGTTTTTTCTCCAGAGCTCTTTTCTCCAATTTAGCAAAGTGACAATGAACCAAATGTGAGGTAAAATGTGTATTTATGCCCAAAAATTGACAATTTTTTGCAAAATTTCATTATGCTTCATTTTCACATCTGTATTAAGCTGCATAACCTGGTTTCTTGGAAGTGTTGGAATGGGTGTATTTTCAGGTACTTTTTGTTGACTTTGAGATTTTTTTCCAGTTTTCGAAACCATGACCGTTGACCTGTCATGGCAGGTGTATGATCTCCACTGGCATATAGGTTAGGTAATCCACTTTCCGTTGCATTCTGCATTCTAGCCTAAATTCTGATCACTTTCCATAGGGTCTATCCCATCATGTCATGAGTATTCAACCCATTTCACTCACCAATTATTTAATCATGACTTGGTGGTAGAGCCTTCCTTTACATGGGTTTCCTAGTTATTTCCTCGCTAGCACTTGTTTCCCATGCTGCACTTTATGTAGGCTCAGGAGTCCTCTTTAGTCCCGCCATGACTTATATGTTGAAGCTCCATTCTTCTTCTTCTTCATTATCATTTTTTTAGCTATTACCCTAGAGGCTCTCTGGTGTTCTTCAGTTGCATATTAGCTACTTGTTTATCTTGGCCTTTAGCCGGCTTCATTTGGACTCGATGTTTAAGCCATCTTTTGACCTTGAATCTCTATATAAAGTTAGCCTTTGCAAAGCACTTAGCTATCGCAACTTTGCACCCTTGTTACCCATGGATGGAATACTCCTTTGAGTATCGCTTACCAATTTCTACCACCTTGCATTGAGCATAGGATTTTTCTTATCCCAGGAACTAGTGCATATGTTTCTTGATACTCGTTCTATCCATTTTACCATAGCATTCTTTTATTCTTTTTCAAGCTTATTATATGAAAAAGACAAAAAATCAAATATGTTAAAAAGAGTGGGAACGAGATGTTACTTCATATTTTGATGGTAGTTACAGTATCAGTTTGTCGCCCTTGAACAAAGCACATACCACTATGTCTTTTCCTCATTTGGGATGGTTTTAGTTTTGACCTAGGACATGCCATAACCTTGTTTCATAAGTCAGTTCTCCCCCGGTTGATTATCTCTTCCAATCATATGGAGAGTTTGTTTTTGCCTCCTGCATAACAGACTTATACAATGTCATTATTTGTTGCCATGGTCATCATGAGTCGTGCTTTTGTTCAAGGGAAGTTAAAACTGAGTCAGCCATTCTGCTATGTCTCTTGACTTATTCTTTAGGCCTCCCCGATTTTGTCAGTATCTTGTACTATCACATCATATGTTTGGTCCTATGCTCGTGCTGGTTTGAGAAGGTCTCCATTGACTTATTGTTGGCGGCTTTGTCTCTTATCGACTACGACATATTTCTCTGAGAGTAAACCTAGAGCCGCACCCTGGCCGTATTTACATTATTGATAGGTGTCCTTGTGCTCAGCATTTGATCATCATTATGGATCTTTGACTGAGTGGTTTTCCTTATGTTCGATGTCAACATACATTATCACACTTGGGATTCATGCAGTACCTTAATTTCCATTTGACCCTTTCGGTGGATATCTCGCCTCTTTTTCAGCTTTCATTATTGGTTGGTTGAGAGGGTTTCTTTCATGTGCTAGCTTCATCTTGTACATGTCGAAAATGTACTTCGGGTTGGTTCCTTCACTCTACTTCATTTGATTCCTTCCAAATCTTGGCCTGCGGGTTACACTCGCGCTGGACTGATGTGAGATGCCTCAATGGTTTCCTTCCAGCAGATATTTTCCCATCGACTCCGACTCATTGCTCTGGGAATAAGTTCTAGAGTCTTTTTGTCAGTACCTTAGGGTTTGCAGTCATTAGTGCCAGACTCTTCGCTGTCGACAGTGAGGATTCATTATTGCTTCCTGATTGATAGATTCTTACAAGTGTTCAACTTCAACTCATTTATTCGCACTTGTTGGATTGTACTGGGGCACCTTGACACTCATTATCATTATCGGTGGGTTGTATTGCGTTTGTTAATGATTTACATTATTGACCGATAATCAAATGATTTCTCACATGGTCAACTTCAGCTCATTTATTCCCATTTTGTAGAAATGTGCCATAGTGATCAGTGAAGACCTCAGGTTTGCATCAACATGCTTCGGTTCACTATTAACATTTCATCCAGCTTCTGCCAGTGACACCGTCCACCCTTATATGTTGCAGTTTCAGTACAATAGCATCTTATATGTTGGCCCCCAAGTTGCATGATTGTACCATGTTTTCCACCTCTTATGATTTGGTACCTGGAGATTCAGTTACTTGAGTGATCATATATCTACTACAACATCATTGATCAGTATTCTATATGTGATACTTGCACTTGATTTTTGACTTATACTTCTGGGTAGTGCTCCAATGATTCACTACGTACTTTCTAGTTCAGTTATACTTGTATGCATTTTGGATCTATAGACATGCTTTTCTTTCACTGAGCATGGGGATGCCCGCCTCAGACATGAGTTGACTCTCTGACTTATTTCATTGGTTTTTGACAGGGTGAAATCTGGTGACGTCCTCTCTTTTCTTCGCAAGTTTCTTTCTATGCACATAATATATTTTGGCCATCATGTACCCCTTTTGACCTCATATATTATGGGGCATCTATTATAGCATCATTTTTCACCCTCATGTGAATAATTTTTGTCTCTTTGGCCCTAGGCACCCTTTCCTTCCAGACTTGAACAAATTCATAAAAAACAATGTGAAAATCCCCATACGCGATTATGCCTAGACTTTTCTGCATATATACGCGAGTTCGTTCATAATTTTCCGCGTATGCCATTTAAATCATTAAAAATATATATAAATTCCTTATTTTCGTGGCAGGGTGATGATTATTCCCGTAATTCAACCACCCCAGCCCGTGGCCCAGCTATTTTCAACTGCTGAAACTACTTTGAGAGAGTATAAAATTCCCTCGTGTGTATGGCCTAAGGGAGTGAGAAAATTTATAGATATTATACTCTGTTGGATCCCTATTTCAAGTCTGATGTTCCTGTGCCTCCTACACTTCCCAGGTATATTCAAGAAACCCTTGTTTCCTTGAAGATGATCATCATCCTATATGACAGCTAGTGTGCACAAATCTTGGAAGAGTCCTAGCGAGGCGAGGGCTAGACAGATCCAAAAGATAGTCTACTCGAAGGTCGTGGAAGGATTCAGGTGATCTCTCCACTTATTGTTCTTGTACATGCCATTTATAATAAAGAAGAACCATCTTGTTCCCGAATATTCACGTGTCTATAGGTTTTTGGGTCGGCAACCTTCACAGATCAAGGGCATACCATTCAAGAAGGACTCACTTAACCTATCTTTTATGCTGAAAACTAGATTTAATCAATTGCGGAACTTACCCGAAAGTCCTACGTTTGATGTAGATCCTGCAGGGTTCAAACCCCCAACAACTCCTCGTGCTTCGTAACCTGGAAATCAAGAAAAAACGAACACGAAACACTAGTTGTATAACATATACTATTCCTAGATGTCAGTATAATTCATGTATAATATCATATAAGCAATACTGAATGTTTAACTAACAATCTTCACACATATATAGACACGTGAATATTCGGGAACAAGATGGTTCTTCTTTATTATAAATGGCATGTACAAGAATAGTAAGTGGAGAGATCACCTGAATCCTTCCACGGCCTTCGAGTAGACCGTATTCTGGATCCGTCCAACCCTCGCCTCGCTAGGATTCTTCCAAGATGTGTGCACACTAGATGTCATATAGGATGATGATCATATTCAAGGAAACAAGGGTTTCCTGAATATACCTGGGAAATGCAAGAGGCACGGGAACATCAGACTTGAAATAGGGATCCAACAGAGTATACTATCTATAAATTTTCTCTCTCCCTTAGGCCATACACATGAGGGGCTTTTATACTCTCTCAAAGTAGTTTCAGTAGTTGGAAATAGTTGGGCCACGGGCTGGGGTGGTTGAATTATGGGAATAACCATCACCCTGCCACGAAAATAAGAAAGTTATATATTTTTTAATTATTTAAATGGCATACATGGAAAAGTACGAACGAACTCGCGTATATAAGAGGAAAAGTCTAGGAATAATCATGTATGGGGATTTTAACACTGTTTTTTATGAATTTCTTCAAGTCTGGAAGGAAAGGGTGCCTAAGGCCAAAGAGACAAACATTATTCACATGAGGGTGAAAATTGATGCTATAACAGATGCCCCCTAATATATGAGGTCAGAAGGGGTACATGATGGCCAGAACATATTATGTGAATAGAAAGAACCTTGCGAAGAAAAGAGAGGATGTCACCAGATTTCACCCTGTCAAAAACCAATGAAAGAAGTCAAAGAATCAACTCATGTCTGAGGCAGGCATCCCCATGCTCAGTGAAATAAAAGCATGTTTATAGATCCAAAATGTATAAAAGTATAACTGAATTGGAAAGTACATAGTGAATCATCAGAGCACTGCCTGGAAGTACAAGTCGAAAATCAAGTGCAAGTATCACATGTAGAATACTGATCAATGATGTTGTAGTAGATATCTGATCACTCAAGTAACTGAATATCCAGGTACCAAATCATAAGAGGTGGAAAACATGGTACAATCACGCAACTCGAGGGCCAACATATAAGATTTTGTTGTACTGAAACTACAACATATAAGGGTGGACGATGTCATTGGCAGAAGCTGGATGAAATGTCAACAGTGAACTGAAGCACGCTGATGCAAACCCGAGGTCTTCACCGATCACTATGGCACAATTCTACAAAATGGGAATAAATGAGATGAAGTCGACCATGTGAGAAATCATTTGATTACCGGTCAATAATGTAAATCATTAACAAACGCGAGACAACCCACCAATAATGATAATGAGTGTCAAGGTGCCCCAGTACAATCCAACAAGTGTGAATAAATGAGTTGAAGTCGAACACTTGTAAGGATCTATCAATCAGAAGGCAATAATGAATCCTCACTTTCGACAGTGAAGAGTCTGGCACTAATGACTGCAAACCCTAAGGTACTGACAAAAAGACTCTAGACCTTATTCCCAGAGCAATGAGTCAGAGTCAATGGGAAAAGATCTACTGGAAGGAAGGCATTGAGGCATCCCACATCAGTCCAGCACGAGTGTAACCCGTAGGCCAAGATTTGGAAGGAATCAGGCGAATTAGAGTGAAGGAACCAACCCGAAGTACGTTTCTGACATGTACAAGATGAAGCTAGCACATGGAAGAAACCCTCTCAACCAACCAATAATGAAAGCTGACAAAGAGGCGAGATATCCACTGAAAGGGTCAAATGGAAATCAAGGTACTGCACGAATCCCAAGTGTGATAATGTATGCTGACATCGAACACAAGGAAAACCACTCAGTCAAAGACCCATAATGATGATCAAATGCTAAGCACAAGGAAACCTATCAATAATGTAAATAGGGCCAGGGTGCGGCTCTAGGTTTACTCTCAGAGCAATATGTCGTAGTCGATAAGAGACAAAGCCACCAGCAAGAAGTCAATGGATACCTTCTCAAACATCACGAGCATAGGACCAAACATATGATGTGATAGTACAAGATACTGAAAAAACCGGGGAGGCCTGAAGAATAAGTCAAGAGACACCACAGAATGGCCGACTCAGGTTTAACTTCCCTTGAACAAAAGCACGACTCATGATGACCATGGCAGCAAATAATGACATTGTATAAGTCTGTTATGCAGGAGTCAAAAACAAACTCTCCATATGATTGGAAGAGATAACCAACCGGGGGAGAACAGACTCATGAAACAAGGTTATGGCATCTCCTAGGTCAAAACTAAAACCACCCCAAATGAGGAAAAGACATAGTGGTATGTACTTTGTTCAAGGGCGACAAACTGATATTGTAACTGCCATCAAAATATGAAGTAACATCCCGCTCCCGCTCTTTTTAACATATTTTATTTTTTTGTCTTTTTCATATAATAAGCTTGAAAAAGAATAAAATAATGTTATGGTACAATGGATAGAACAAGTATCAAGAAATAGATGCACTAGTTTCCGGGATAGGAACAATCCTATGCTCAATGCAAGGTAGCAGAAACTGGTAAGCGATACTGAAAGGAGTGTTCCATCCATGGGTAACAAGGGTGTCAAGTTGCGATAGCTAAGTGATTTGCAATGGCTAACTTTATATAGAGAGTCAAGGTCAAAAGATGGCTTAAAAATCGAGTCCAAATGAAGCCGGCTAAGGGCCAAGATAAACAAGTAGCCAATATGTAACACAGTAATGCAACTAAATCGAGTCCAAATGAAGCTGGCTAAAGGCCAAGATAAACAAGTAGCCAATATGTAACATAGTAATGCAACTAAAGAACACCAGGGAACCTCTAGGGTAATAGTCAGAAAAATGATAATGAAGAAGAAGAAGAATGGAGCTTCAACATATAAGTTATGGTGGGACTAAAGAGTACTCCCGAGCCTACATAAAGTGCAGCATGGGCAACAAGTGCTAGCTGTTAGTCATCCATAATTTTTATTTTATCCAAAGATGACTAAATTTGACAAACCCAGATTTCTAGAACAAAATTGCAAAAAACATTATGAGTTCTAGAAATCTCACTGCTTTCATCTTTCGAAGTCTGTCAGTTCACCAAAATCTTCATCTATTTTTCCTAAAAAAGGTTATCCTATTGTTCCTTAGCAGGGCTATTCTTTAGCAGTTTTGTTCCTTAAAACAGTGTTGTTCCCTAAGTGTTGTTCCTTAAGTGTTGTTCCCTAAAGTGATGTTCCCTAACAATGTTGTTCCTTTAAGTGTTGTTCCCTAAAGTGCTATTCCCTAACAGTGTTGTTCCTTAAAGTGTTGTTCCCTTAGAATAAATCCACCAAGTTAAGCCTGCTACTCCCAAAAGACCCATCATGGGCTCATGCTATTCATTTTTTCTTGTCTGGTCACCTTTGGCCTCAAGCACACTATTCTTTTACTTCCCAACCCCTCCACTACTACCTAAGGTTACCAACCAATCAACTCTCTTATGTCTCCCAAATGCATCAAGCATTGATGATCCCAAAACTATCTCTGTAGGCTCTTTAGATAAATCAAGTACATTGGATTTTGGATCTTCAATACATCAGTTTGTCCAAAACTCTATTTTACACCTAATAATCCCAAGTCAAGTTTTCAAGCAGAGACCAAGTCCAAAGAGCCTCCCACTAGGTCATTTAGGGCTTTATAGGTTGTAGGTTGTTTTTGATGATCTAAGTCACTATTTTTCATATGCCAAAAAGGTAAAATCAAAGAGGATGAAGATCAGCAAGTGGTTGTCCAAAGGAGATCAGAAAATATTCCAAGGAAGGCCTCTTTGGCCAAGCACAAAGTCTGCAAAGGAAAACTACCCATTTTGACATTTCTGCAAGGGGTGTCAAGGTGGCTATCAGCAGAGAAATATGTAAGGTAAGAGGCCAACTCATCGCTAAAGACACCTACAGCAAAGGAGAGGCAGCATGCCCATTTTCAGAGAAAACTAGGGTTTTCAAGGGAATTTTTCTTGGTTTCATGACCTCCATGATTAAATCGTCAACAAGGCTTATATCTTGATGCTCTTACACCTCCTCCTATCCTTAAAATACCTCCATAAACACTTCCCATCACTCCTATCCCTCATAATCCTCATTTTTCTACAATACCTAGTCTATTGCCACAAATTGACACTTTTTAAGACTAGGCCTATGTTTTGAACTTTTGGACCCCTTCCCCTCACTAAATTCCTAAAATTACACTTTTCCCTACTCCCTAACATCTATCCCTATCCCCCAAAATTTCCCCAAGAATTTAAACAACCCTTAACCCCTTCATTCCGCTGCCTCTGCAAGGCAGTCCTAAATCCTCACAACAAACCCTAATTTCCACTTCCAACTAAGCTAGGGATTGACATGAAAGGGAGGCACAAGAGCAAAGGATTCATTTGATAGATCATGTAAGCAATAATAATTCTATAGCATCTCATAAAAATCATGCCTCCATCATTTTCCAAGAATTCATTCCAAAAGACAAGCCATGTGTCACGCCCAGGGCCAATTTTTCTTCAAAATGTGTTTCTGACCAAATAGAGATGAAATTGAAAAAAGTGAGAGAGGTTTTTGTCCATAATATGCCCAAGAAGAAAAAAATCATTCATTATTTACACAGGTATCATGGTTTGGGGGAAATGTAAAAACTACAGGTGTCATGGGAGAATTTCTGCACAACTGGAGTAACCTTGAGAAAATATCATGTTCTCAAAGATGGAGTATCCCAATGATTTTCTTCATGAGTCCAATGAAAAATAAACTTGAATATATTTCCAATGAGCTATCATGAGCTCAATTTGGAATTGAGGAAGGCATCCAAATGTGGCCTGCAACATCACTCTACATTTCTGCACCAGCATTCACCATTTTTTACCAGTGTTGGGACAGTCCATTTTTGGACATCCAAATGAACACCAAATGAAACAACTCAAGTATATTTGGAAATTATACATTTGTAGCTTTCCAACGAGCCATTCCAGGCCCAATTACGACACCGATAAGGCTTCCAAAACCTTGTTGCAAAAAGACCTTTTTTGTGTTACGTGCCTGTACACTGGTGCTACGCTCCTGTAGGAGCTCACACTGCAAATTTGCACTGGACGTGGCGCTCATGTGCAGTGGTGCTATGCTCCTGAGTGAGAAAGCATAGCACCATCATATTTTCTACCAAAAAGGCCAAAATTGCAAATTTTTTCCCAGAGTTCGGTCTTCATCACACATAAAGTCTTTTTCACGGTATTTATCGTAAAATTATGCCTCCCCATCCAGTTCCCTAACTATAAGAGTGTTTTATGATTCCTCACCTTCATTTCATCTACAAAGGGTTGTTTTTTTGAATTTTTAAAGAAATAGCATAGTCATTATGCCTCCAAAAGGAAATGATGAGCATCAAGGGCCAAAAAGGCAAGCTTATTTCCATCACTCCCTTGTTAAGGTCATCATCACTCACCAGCTGGAGTGAAAAGGAATTTCTTTGGAAACCTTTATCACTCACTGTGATTTCACCTCTTCATCTTCCATGCTATTGAAAATTATGCCATCTTCATCTTTAACTCCTCCTCATTCTCCTTCCTCACCCTCCACACACTATGTCTCACCTTCCTCTCATGAGTCATCCTCCCAATAAAAAACATCTTCCATAGATAAAAGTGAACAAGAAGAAAGCAGTAAAATTGAAGATGAAATTGATGACGAAAAAAAGAAAAACATGATGATAGGGGCAGCTCTCAAGAAGATAGTAAAAACAGTAAGGAAGGAGGCAGCCCACAAGACTACAGTGATGAAGGTAGTCCACAGGGAGATAGTGAAGACAGTAATGAAGAAGGTAGCTATCATAAAAGCAATAATAGTGAGAGAGGTAGTCAACCAGGGAAGGAAAAAAATAGTGATAATGAAAGAGACAGTCCACAAGAAAATGAAAACAGTGATCATGATGAAAGCAACCCACAGGAAGAAACTGAAAACAGTGACAGTGAAAAAGGCAACAAATTTGGTAATAAAGGAGGCAGCAATATAAAGGATCAAATTAAACATGTACTAGTGTTGACCCCTCCTCTCATTTCTCATCAACACAGTCAGGAGCATGTGCTTACTGCCCCTCCAAGGCAAGGGGCCATGCTTCCTTCATCAAAAGTGGCAAAGGCTAAAAACACTAAAACAACAAAGAAGAAAACCACTAAGACAGTGACTAGCAATATCACTAGGGCACTAAGGAGTAGGGGAAATTTCCAAAGCAGAGCAATGTAGAATTGCCCAAGAAAACCAGAGGAAAGAAAATCATTAAAGGCAAGGGCAAAGAAAAGATTGAACAACAAGAGAGAAGCCATGAGCATGAGAAGGAATTTGACATAGTACAAATAGATAGTGATGCTGAAGATGATGAGGCCATAATTCTTAGATATATTTTGCAAAACTGGGAGGCTCAGATTAAAGACTTGGAAAATGGCCTAGAAAGGTCAAAAGACATTATCCACTTTTTGCAAATACAAAACAGATAGATGAGTGGACAGATGGAAATCTATGAGGCCCGGGCACTCAAATACAGAGGGGAAGTTCAAAAGTCACAAGTGAGGCTAGAAGAATACATGGGTGAGTATGTGGATAATGATGAAGACAAAAAACCAGCAATAAAGAGGCCTAGGACCATTGGTCTTAGAAAAGCATTGGAAAAGAAAAAAGGAAAGGAATCAGCCCTTGCACAACAATACCCTCTTACAGAGCTACTTGCTCTAGAAATTGAGAATGATAAAGAGTCTCGGCTTGAGAGGGAAAATCAGAATTTGGAAGCCAAATTGGAGAAAGCTAACAAGGATTTGGGCCTACAAAGGAGAATGACCGAGCACTACAAGAAATTGAATCAGTTTGCCCGAAGGAAACTCAAAGTTTCCCAAAGGAGGCGCCCAATGGAAAAACGTGTAAAAGGCCAATCCCGGCTTGGAATTATTTCTCTAGCTTCATTACATGTTTCTAAAAACCCTTAAGGGGTTTACTCACCAAAATTGGGAAATTTTGGACACATTCCTATTTTTTGTGAATTTTAGGCCTAAAAGCATAAAATCATGGGTGCCTTAACTTTTTCTCGGAGCATCCTCAGCTGAATAAAATTATATTTTTGGATTCCTTGGCATCAAGGGAACATAATCAGAAATTTTTAGATCAAATGAAGCTGTTTTGGTCCCTCAAAAAGGCCAAAAACAACCATTTTTTACCTTTCTACCCCTAATATCAGCAGGTGCTACACTCCTGGGTTTTTTCACTGTTTCTAGTTTTTGACTGACTTATAGGAATTAGATTGGAAAAAATCAAGTGTTTTTGGAAAGTAGACATCTGTGGCTTTCCAACGAGCCATCATGGGCCCGAATCCGATGCTAGGAAGGGTTCCAAAACTCAGCTGCAACAGACCCTAATTTTTTCTTATTTGGAGCTACGCAGAGAGACAACTTTCTTGCCAAAAAGTCAACAAAAGACACTAATTAATGGAAAATTAGTTTTTTAATATTTTCTTGTAAAAAACACTCCTGATTTGATTGGGGAGTTATGTTTTGGTGTGTTTCATTTATTTTCTTATCTCTTATGTGTCTTGGGCCTTGCATGGTCATTAAGCACATTTATGACATTTATGGCTGAATTAGGGTTTATGGAAGCCTCTTAGGGTTTCCACCTCCTCATTTGCTCCATAAATAGAGCATGAGGATCTTGTATATTTTGTTGGATGTTGATGACTTATGCTGAATTAATACATAGTCCCTTGAAGCCTTTGATGAGAAATTGATGTCTTGGAGCTTATGCATGATCTGATTCACTTGTTGATGGAGAAGGACTATTTGCAGGATCCATAAGACTGGTTGATGGTGAATTTTTCTCTTGTTAATGTTTTCTAAGTTCCTCATATGTTTTCCATCCATCTATGCTGCAGTAGGACAAAAAATTTAGACTAAGATATGCTTGTTGATGGCACCTTAGATCTGTTTGTTTCCTTCACTGCCTAAATGTTTTCTTCTGCTTAAGATATGTTAGAGAATTCATATTTTTCTCTCTAATAAGTTTTTGGCTTTTATATTTTCTTGAATTATTTAGATCAGTTAGTATCAATTATGATTTATGGCTAGCCCTGCATATTGTTACCTCTTAAGTACTCTATTCTTGAAATCATCTTTTGAAGCAGCTTTGCCTATAGTTTGTCAAAGAAGTCTGTCTTAACCATGCTCTTTGCCTTTACTTAGCTAAAATTGTCTTAAGGAACTTTCATAGCTGTCATTGTGGATGCTAGGGTTTTTCTCTTCTTATATGGTTATAGTTACTTATGCAACTTAAATGTTTTTCCTGCTCTAGATGATAAAGCCCATGAAAGATTAAATAATTTTTTTCCTTTATATGTTTTATCTGAATGTTTTCTTGGTTGATTATATGCTTTCAGTCTAAAATAAAATGGATTAGGTGTTGCTTGACCCTTTGACTCTCTTGCCATGCTTATAAATCTTCTAAATCCCTAAGTTTACAAGTATATAAAGGATTATGTTTCTGCCCTTTATTAGCTTGTTTTTCTCAAGTTTAATGTCCATCTCATGATCCTTCACAACCTTAAAGATCCACCAACCAAGTTAAATTTCCCTGCAAATGCTCTTGAAACCATTGATGAACTCATTCATGACCTTGTTTGACTCCATTGCCCAATGACTTAAAAATCTTCCTTGTTTTCTATCTAAATCCATCTGAGCATCATACCCAACCAAAAACAATCAAAAACCCTACACTTAACATCTAGCCTAAAATCAACCCTAATTAGCAAAACAAACTCATATCTTTGCACCTACTAGAGATATCCCTCTCCAAATCTAGGAAGGCTAGGTCCTTGGATTCCAAAGCTTGGTTTGATGTTACCCTGTACCTTTGTATCTCAATCAATCTAGCAAATTATGGGGAGCCAACATAATGGCGATCATGGTGGGACTCTGAGTGATAAACAAACTTGGACTTCCCTAAAACTTTCAAAAACCCTTAGAGTACTATCTTGTGGATTTATCCTACCGCTCACACCAACATAATGGCGATCACAGTGGGACTCTGAGTGATAAACAAACTTATACTTCCCTAAACCTTTCAAAAAACCCTTAAGAGTACTATCTTGTGGATTTATCCCACCGCTCACACTAACATAATGGCGATCATGTGGGACCTTCTGAGTTAGTGAAAAACTAAGTATTCCTTAGATCTCAGAAAACTCACAAACATCCTTAGATTGGTATTTAGTTGTTGATGGTGGACAACAAGAACATCCTTAAAATAGTAAACATCATCCACCTGGCAACTCCACTGGTCTTCAGTAGCCCTGTTGACCCCACTAGCTCTCATAGACTCACTTGGGAATGCATTAAGCAATCCCAATCATGCTGATGGTGGACAACAAAGTTGAAACTCTCCACCTGGCGACTCCACAACTCTCAAAAGACCTAAAGACTCCACTGGTAGAGAACTCTAGACTGGTTGAAAATATTTAGTGACCATTTCTGATTTACAAACATGGATCCAAGAATACAATGAAGATATGCCCCAATGAGTAGGGATCATATCCTTGGATTCCCACACAAAATGCATGAAATAAATTGGTTAAAAAACCTACCTATCTTTCAAGATGAAAAAGTTGATGCCCCTTGTTACGTCTCATCAATTTTTATATACATGTATGGAGGTTAAAGGTTGAATGGCAAGAGGACTGCCTCATGAAAAATTTTATGGCAACATTAGAAGGTAAGGCAAGAAATTGGTATGAATGGCTAGAACCTGGCATCTTGTTTTCTTTGAAGGATTTCCACAAGGTATTATATAAACACTATATAGGGTATTGCCCATCTCTATCATTAGCTGAAAATTGTTGTGATCAATCTCAGGATATCATACAGTACCTTATAGATAGTGATGAAGATTTGGAAAATTTGTATCCTGAAGACCTCTTAACATCCATTCATGAATTTCATTCTCAAGATAACTATCATGACAAACTAGAGGAGTTAGTTGAGGAAGAAATCAAACAAGAAATAGAAGAAAACCCACGGGATCTCTCTGAAGGCACAAGTGATGATTTACCATCTCTTCTAGGTAAGGCTCAAGAAAACATTCAGCCTCAAAATCAGCCTTCACAAGAGAAAGAGAACTGTTGTAATTCTATCCAAAGAAAGAAAAAAATGCCTCCTCCTTTAACTGAAGAAGAGATAGATCAGATGTTGAGAGTACAACCACCCTCTAAGCCTTCATGTAAACAAAACATTCATGTTCTTTCTCCTACTAAATCCATCTACCATAAATCAGAAAGTGAACTTGTAGATCAACTCAAAGAAGAACAAAATGATAATCGAATATGTTTGATTGGTGATGCTACTTATGTTGATAATTTTCCAAAGTTTGATCAGTCTAATGATGATGTCCTCCAAACAGAAACTGACAGAAACTAACTTTACAGAGAAATCAATAGTTGGTTTGTGGGAAGAAGATCAGTATCATCAGCTTGAAAAAAGTAATCATCCAATACAAGTCACGTATGACACTGATGAGGAAAGCCTTGAAAGTTTAGAATTAAGTGAGGAGTCTCTGACTCTTTTCTCTACTTCACTTCAGTCCTTCAGAAATAATTTTCATATGATTGGATATCAGCAGTATTTCAGTTTTGATGTTGAAATTGGAAAAGAAAAAGAACTTCTTGAGCAAGTTGTAAGTGAAAAACCTTTTCTTGAAATGGTTGATGAAATCATTTGGGACATGGAATCTTCTTCAGCTTTAGATTTGCAACCGCCAAGTCCTATTGAAATTAAAATTGTAAATGAAGGCTTGGAAATTTATAATCACATAAGAGTTTCTGCACCTCTTTCTCAAGAAGATTTATCATCTAAGAATGCTCCTACTCATCAACATGATGGTCTTCACACAGAATTCAATCCACTAAATCAAAGCATACCAGGACTTCTTGAAGACAACATTGCAATCTATGATGAGTCTACTAGTTCAGATGATCATGAGGAAGAGGATGAGTTTCTTTCCCAAAGGAGTCCTAAGCTCAACCAAGTGAAGGAAGAAACAGTCCTGGATCAAGCTTATCTCCCAAATCCTTTAAGCCAGGTATTGTTTCAAGATCCCTTTGCTCATTTGTTAGAGGCACTTGAAGAAGGAGTAAAACATGTCAAGATCAGTTTGATGCAGAATTTCAAGAACATTTTAGGCACTACTATTCGAAAAAAAGTAAGGTGGAAGTGGCATTTTTATTTCTTCAACACTCTCAAAGAGCTAAAACAAAATCCCTCATGGAATCATCTGTTTGATTGGCTGTGTTGGAAAAGAGATTTCACCAAATGAATGTATATTATGTGTAGGTTATATTAGGATATATAGATAGATATGAAAAATAAGCTCAGCCTTGTGAGCATCTTTTTAGTTCTAGATTGTTTGGAAAAAATGAAAAAAAACACAAAAACAAAGAAAGGTAGAAAAAGAGGGCAGATTTGAAAAGTGGTACAACCCCATACCCAAAAAATAGTGATGTTGAAAGTGTGCAAGCCTAAATGCCACTACTTGTGCCAAAAATTCTTGTTCAGTCATCTAGCCTAATCATGGTTGAACATGTTTTCAATTTGTTGCTGATAAGTTAGTGAAAAATATGCTTGTCAAATCATGTGAACTTGACTTGTCAAAAGAAATAGATTAGGAATGAAGAATGTTGGTTCCACATGCTTAAAAATGAACCAAAGAGAAGGATAGGGATGCATAACAAATGATGGATTACTGCCCTTATACTTTCTAGTTTTGTTGGTATAAATATAATGGTTGTGTGCAGCTTGTTTCAATGCCACAGCTCATGATAAGTTAGATTGCCTAATCCTGATTTACCATGCTTTCAATTTCATGTTTATAGCTTAGAGAGTGAAGCTTGTCAAACAGCTTAATCTTGACAAATGATTAGACTAGGTAGAGAATAAGAGAGTTCATTAGCCTAATCTGAACTCTTGGAAGAAATAAGGGTACAATTAGATAGTTTGAATTGTGTTTTCAAAAAATAAAAATGTCAAGGGTTTGTCAGTTCAAATGCACCCAAGGAAGAAAAAATGTTAGAAAAAGTAAGTTTGGGTAGGTAGAGATGTTGTTTTGAAGAAATTACATGTTGCAGGTTGATAAAGGTTGTCCTTTTTAGAGAAAGATCAGCAGGAAAAGAAGAAATTTGCCCAATGGATAAGGCACTGATCTACTAAAAGCCAGAGATCTATGAACTGAGGTTCTGGACATCTAAAAGGATAGTTTTCCTCCCCAAATGGAGCCACTGTTAATCATCCATAATTTTTATTTTATCCAAATATGACTAAATTTGACAAACCCGGATTTCTAGAACAAAATTGCAAAAAACATTATGAGTTCTAGAAATCTCACTTCTTTCATCTTTCCAAGTCTGTCAGTTCACAAAAATCTTCATCTATTTTTCCTAAAAAAGGTTACCCTGCTATTCCTTAGCAGGGTTGTTCCTTAGCAGTGTTGTTCCTTAAAACAATGTTGTTCCCTAAGTGTTGTTCCTTAAGTGTTGTTCCCTAAAGTGATGTTCCCTAATAGTGTTGTTCCTTTAAGTGTTGTTCCCTAAAGTGATGTTCCCTAACAGTGTTGTTCCTTAAAGTGTTGTTCCCTTCAAAATACTATTGTTCCCTTGGAATAAATCCACCAAGTTAAGCCCGCTACTCCCAAAAGACCCATCATGGGCTCATGCTATTCATTTTTTCTTGTCTAGTCATCTTTGGCCTCAAGCACACTGTTCTTTTACTTCCCAACCCCTCCATTGCTACCTAAGGTCACCAACCAATCAAATCTCTTATGTCTCCCAAATGCATCAAGCATTGATGATCCCAAAACTATCTCTGTAGGCTCTTTAGATAAATCAAGTACATTGGACTTTGGATCTTCAATACATCAGTTTGTCCAACACTCTGTTTTACACCAAATAATCCCAAGTCAAGTTTTCAAGTAGAGACAAAGTCCAAAGAGCCTCCCACTAGGTCATTTAGGGTTTTATAGTTTGTAGGGTTGTTTTGATGATCTAAGTCACTATTTTTCATATGCCAAAAAGGTAAAATCAAGGAGGATGAAGATCAACAAGTGGTTGTCCAAAGGAGATCAGAAAATATTCCAAGGAAGGCCTCTTTGGCCAAGCACAAAGTCTGCAAAGGAAAACTATCCATTTTGACATTTCTGAAAGCAGTTTCAAGGTGGCTATTAGCAGATAAATAGGTAAGGTAAGAGGCCAACTCATCACTAAAGACACCTACAGCAAAGGAGAGGCATCATGCCCATTTTCAGAGAAAACTAGGGTTTTCAAGGGAATTTTTCTTGGTTTCATGACCTACATGATTAAATTGTAAACAAGGATTATATCTTGATGCTCTTACACCTCATCCTATCCTTAAAATACCTCCATAAACACTTCCCATCACTCCTATCACTCAGAATCATCATTTTTCTACAATACCTAGTCTATTGCCACAAATTGACACTTTTTAAGACTAGGCCTGTGTTTTGAACTTTTGGACCCTTCCCCTCACTCAATTCCTGAAATTCCACTTTCCCCTACTCCCTAACATCTATTCCTATCCCCCAAAATTTCCCCAAGAATTTATACAACCCTTAACCCCTTCATTTCCCTCCCTCTGCAAGGCAGTCCTAAATCCTCACACCAAATCCTAATTTCCTCTTCCAACTAAGCTAGGGATTGACATGAAAGGGAGGCACAAGAGCAAAGGATTCATTTTATATATCATGTAAGCAAGAATAATTCTAAACCAGCTCATAAAAATCATTCCTCCATCATTTTCCAAGAATTCATTTTAAAAGACAAGCCATGTGTCACGCCCAGGGCCAGTTTTGCTTCAAAATTTGTTTCTGACCAAACAGAGATGAAATTGAAAAAAGTGAGAGAGTTTTTTTTCCATAATAGGCCCCAAAAGAAAAACCTCCTTCAGGTTTTACACAGGTATCATGGTTTGGGAGAAATGTAAAAAATACAGGTGTCACGGGAGAATTTCTGCACAGCTGGAGTAACCTTGGGAAAATCTCATTTTCTCATAGATGGAGTATCCAAATGACTTTCCTCATGAGTCAAATGACAATGACACTTGAAGATATTTCCAATGAGCTAACATGAGCTCAATTGGGAATTGAGGAAGGCATCCAAAAGTGGCCTGCAACATCACTCTGCATTTCTGCACTAGCATTCACCATTTTTGACTAGTGTTGGGATAGTCAGTGTTTGGACATCAAAATTAATACCAAATGAAACAAATAAAGTATATTTGGAAATCATACATCTGTATCTTTCCATCGAGCCATCTCGAGCCCAATTCCGACACCGGGAAGGCTTCCAAAACCTTGCTACAAAAATACCTTTTTTGTGCTACGCACCTGTACATTGGTGCTACGCTCCTGTAGGAGCTCATAGTGAAAATTTGCGCTGGAGGCACCGCTCCTGTGCAGTGGTGCTACGCTCCTAAGTGAGAAAGTGCAGCACTGCTAAATTTTCTACATAAAAGGTCAAAATTGCATATTTTTTCCCAAAGTTCGATGTTCATCACACATAAAGGCTTTTTCATGATATTTCTCGTAAAATTATGCCTCCCCATCCAGTTCCCTAACTATAAGAGTGTTTTTTTATTCCTCACCTTCATTTCATCTACAAATGGTTGTTTTTTTGAATTTGTAAAGAAATAGCATAGTCATTATGCCTCAAAAAGGAAATGATGAGCATCAAGGGCCAAAAAGGCAAGCTTATTTCCATCACTCCCTTGTTAAGGTCATCATCACTCACCAGCTGGAGCGAAAAGGAATTTCTTGGGAAACCTTTATCACTCACCATGATTTCACCTCTTCATCTTCCCTGCTATTGAAAATTATTCCATATTCATCTCGAACTCCTCCTCATACTCCTTCCTCGCCCTCCACACACTATGTCTCACCTTCCTCTCATGAGTCATCCTCCCAAGCAAAAACATCTTCCATAGATAAAAGTGAACAAGAAGAAAGCAGTAAAAGTGAATATGAAATTGATGATGACAAAAAGAAAAACAATGATGATAGGGGCAGCTCTCAAGAAGATAATAAAAACCAATAAGGAAGGAGGCAACCCACAAGAGGAAAATGAAAACAGTGACAGTGATGAAGGCAGTCCATAGGGAGATAATGAAGACAGTAATGAAGAAGGCAGCTATCAACAAAAAAATAATAGTGAGAGAGGTAGTCCACCAGGGGAGGACAAAAATAGTGATAATGAAAGAGACAATCCACAAGAAAATGAAAATAGTGATCATGATGAAAGCAACCCACAGGGAGAAACTGAAAACAGTGACAAAAGGCAACAAATTTGGTAATAAAGGAGGTAGAAATATAAAGGATCAAATTAAACAGGTACTAGTGTTGACCCCTCCTCTCATTTATCATCAACACAGTCAGGAGAATGTGCTAACTGCCTCTCCAAGGAAAGGGGCCATGCTTCCTTCATCAAAAGTGGCAAAGGCTAAAAACACTAAAACAACAAAGAAGAAAACCACTCAGACAGTGACTAGCAATATCACTAGGGCACTAAGGAGTAGAGGCAAATTTCCAAAGCAAAGAAATGTAGAATTTCCCAAGAAAACCAGAGGAAAGAAAATCATTAAAGGCAAGGGTAAAGAAAAGATTGAATAGCAAGAGAGCAGCCATGAGCATGAGAAGGAATTTGACATAATACAAATAGACAGTGATGTTGAAGATGATGAGGCAAGAATTCTTAGATCTCTTTTGCAAACTGGGAGGCTCAGATGAAAGACTTGGAAAATGGCCTAGAAAGGTCAAAAGACATTATCCACTTTTTGCAAATACAAAACAGACAGATGAGTGGACAGATGGAAATATATGAGGCCTGGGCACTCAAATACAGAAGGGAAGCTCAAAAGTCACAAGTGAGGCTAGAAGAATACATGGGTGAGTATGTGGATAATGATGAAGATAAAAAACCAGCAAGAAAGAGGCCTAGGACCATTGGTCTTAGAAAAGCATTGGAAAAGCAAAAGGAAGAGGAATCAGCCCGTGCACAGCAATACCCTCTTACGGAGCTACTTTCTCTAGAAATTGAGAATGATAAAGAGTCTTGGCTTGAGAGGGAAAATCAGCATTTGGAAACCAAATTGGAGAAAGCTAACAAGGATTTGGGCCTACAAAGGAAAATGACTGAGCACTACAAGAAATTGAATCAGTTTTCCCGAAGGAAACTCAAAGCTACCCAAAGGAGGTGCCTGGAGGAAAAATGTGGAAAAGGCCCATCCCAGCTTGGAATCCTTGCTTGAGCTTCATTACATGTTTCTAAAAACCCTTAAGGGGTTTACTCACCAAAATTGGGCAATTTTGGACACATTCTTGTTTTTTGTGAATTTTAGGCCTAAAAGCATAAAATCATGGGTGCCTTAACTTTTTCTCGAAGCATCCTTAGCTGAATAAAATTATATTTTTGGATTCCTTGGCATCAAAGGAACATTCTCAAAAATTTTCAAATCAAATGAAGTTGTTTTGGTCCCTCAAAAAGGCCAAAAACATTCATTTTTTACCTGTCTGCCCCTAATATCAGCAGGTGCTACACTCCTGGGTTTTTTCACTGTTTCTACTTTTTTATTGATTTCTAGGCATCAGATTGGAAAAAATAAATTATTTTTGGAAAGTAGACATCTGTATCTTTCCAAAGAGCCATCACGGTCCCAAATCTGATGCCGGGAAGGGGTCCAAAACTCAGCTGCAACAGACCCCAAATTTTGCTGATTTGGAGCTATGCACAGAGACAACTTTTTTGCCAAAAAGTCAACAAAAGACACTAATTAATGGAAAATTGGTTTTTTAATATTTTCTTGGACAAAACACTCCTGATTTGATTGTGGAGTTATGTTTTGGTGTGTTTCATTTATTTTCTTATCTCTTATGTGTCTTGGGCCTTACATGGTCATTAAGCACATTTATGACATTTATGGCTGAATTAGGTTTTCTGTAAGCCTCTTAGGGTTTACACCAACTCATTTTCTCCATAAATAGAGCATGAGGCTCTTGTATATTTTTTTGGATGTTGATGACTTATGCTGAAGTAATACATAGTCTCTTGAATCATTTGATGAGAAATTGATGTCTTGGAGCTTATGCATGATCTGATTCACTTGTTGATGGAGAAGGACTGTTTGCAGGATCCATAGGCCTGGTTGATGGTGAATTTTTCTCTTTTTAATGTTTTCTAAGTTCCTCATATGTTCTCCATCCATCTATGTTGCAGTAGGAAAAAAATTTAGACTAATATATGCTTGTTGATGGCACCTTAGATCTGTTTGTTTCCTTCACTGCCTAAATGTTTTCTTCTTCTTAAGATATGTTAGATAATTCATATTTTGCACTCTAATAAGTTTTTGGCTTTTCTATTTTCTTGAATTATTTAGATAAGTTAGTATCAATTATGATTTATGGCTAGCCCTGCATATTGTTACCTCTTAAGTACTCTGTTCTTGAAATCATCTTTTGAAGCAGCTTTGCCTATAGTTTGTCAAAGAAGTTTGTCTTAACCATGCTCTTTGCCTTTACTTAGCTAAAATTGTCTCAAGGAAATTTCATAGTTGTCACTGTGGATGCTAGGGTTTTTCTCTTCTTCTATGGTTATAGTTACTTGTGAAACTTAAATGTTTTTCTTGCTCTAGATGGTAAAACCCATGAAAGATTAAATAAGTTTTTTCCTTTCTATGTTTTATCTAATTGTTATCTTGGTTGATTATCTGCTTTCAGTCTGAAATCAAATGGATTAGGCGTTGCTTGACCCTTTGAATCTCTTGCTATGCTTATAAATCTTCTAACTCCCTCAGTTTACAAGTATATAAAGGATTTTGTTTCTACCCTTTATTAGCTTGTTTTTCTCAAGTTTAACATCCATCTCATGATCCTTCACAACCTTAAAGATCCACCAACCAAGTTAAATTGCCCTGCAAATGCTCTTGAAACCATTGATGAACTCATTCATGACCTTGTTTGACTCCATTTCCCAATGACTTAACAATCTTCCTTTTTTTCTATCTAAATCCATCTGAGCATCATACCCAACCAAAAACAATCAAAAACCCTGCACTTAACATCTAGCCTAAAATCAACCCTAATAAGAAAAACAAGCTCATATCTTTGCACCTACTAGAGAGATCCCTCTCTGAATCCAGGAAGGCTAGGTCCTTGGATTCCAAAGCTTGGTTTGATGTTACCCTATACCTTTGTATCTCAATCAATCTAGCAAATTACGGGGAGCTAACACTAGTGAGGAACTAACTAGGAAGCCCATGTAAAGGAAGGCTCTACCACCAAGTCATGATTAAATAATCGGTGAGTGAAATGGGTTGAATACTCATGACATGATGGGATCGACCCTATGAAAAGTGATCAGAATGGGGGCTAGAATGCAGAATGCAACAGAAATTTGATTACCTAACCTATATGCCAGTGGAAATCATATACCTTCCATGACAAGTTAGTGGTCATGATTTCAAAAACTAGAAAAAATCTCAAAGTCTACAAAATTTACCTGAAAATACACCCATTCCAACACTTCCAAGCAACCAGGTTATGCAGCTTAATATAGATGTGAAAATGAAGCATAATGAATTTTTTTTTAAAATTGTCAATTTTTGGGCATAAATACAGCTTTTACCTTACATTTGGTTCATTGTCACTTTGTTGAATTGGAGAAAAGAGCTCTGGAGAAAAAACCTCTTTCCTCAAATCAAGAGCAAACAACCGTCAAAATTCGTCAGATTAGTCAGGTAAGCCTTAAATTCATCTCTGTGATTAATTTCATCCATTTATAGATTAAAAATTTTTATTTTTCACCATTGAAATGATTTTTTTTGATTTATCATTCTACGCATATGCAGGTTCATGTGGATGAACCTGTGCATGATACACGAATTTCCAAAAGGGAAGTCGTGTATGCGTAGACCGTGATTTAAAAAATGAACCTAATGATGAAATTAATGATTTTTTGTAGGAAGAATATCTCTTGGAGAGAATGTGAGCATAGTGCCATTGATCAAGAGGTCATGGGAGACCAAAATTCGCTCAATATCATTCGAAATTGCGGTTAACTCAAATTCTTCAAAATGCCAAATATGAAAAGTAACGTCCGGTTACTTTAAATGCTAGTAAATAATTGGGAACCGGAGGAGGATTGTTTCATGATTGATCAAATACCTATACACTTAGAGGTGGAAGACATTTATTTTATTACTGGACTCTCTCGAAGAGGAGATCCGGTAGATTTACATGGAAAGCCTGTGGGAGGGCTTATAGTGGAAGACTATGTCCACGTCTATTGTGTAGAGGGGTCTCAAAAATTAGGGACTCAAATTGCGATCAAGGATTTATCAGAGCTGCATATGAAAATTCTCCTCTTTACCATTGGCAAGGTGGCAAGATCTGCTTCCTTACACCAGGCATCGAGGACACAAATGAGTATAGCTATGGAATGTTTAGTGCATCTCCTTGATTGGTGTACAACTCTTCTAACCAACATGAAAAAAAAACTGACCCCCATCCGGAAAGCTAAAATGAAGAATTTCGGGTATGGAACCATCTTAATGACATTCTTCTTTTAGAATATTCCTGGGCTTCAACCCAAAGTGATCTCATCCATCAGCAGCCCTAGAGACCCAAGAATAGCCCGACGGGCTAATCTGATGAAGAGACTGGGGGGAAGTGAAGTTCCTCGAACGACATGGGATGATGAGTTCTTCCAATGGTGGGAAGAATAGATTATTGCAGTGGATGACTATCCCTATGCTGGGATGGACTTCCATGATGACCCAGACTTGGTCCTTCCACCTAGCGCAGCATGGGGTGTTATTGGTAAGACTGCAATATTTGATTGATTTTTTTTATTTTTTCAATATATGTGAAAAAATAAAAAAAAACATGTTTTTGATTGGATTCCAAATGACGTACAAAATTATATGATCATGACATAGATATGGGACCAGTTCATTGGGAAGGATACCCATGGTACAAATGTCGTAGAGGCGAAGCGGATGTTGAAGACCGTGGTAGGACTCTACATGCCATTCAGAGAAACTTGGAGAGTTTGACTCGCCAAGTGCCTATGTCTGCAGTAGAAGACTTACCAGAGGCTATCCAGAGATGGGTTGTCGGGGTACCGTGAGACTGGGTGTGGTTATTCCGTCGTGTGGCTACTACGATCGTGTTCTATAGGAACACGAATGTTGGACAGGGGTCATAGATTTTGTTGGATGACTTTATTATATTTTTTAGACTAAACATGATCGGGCATAAGCCCTAATTTTGTAGGATAGATGGGTCCAGATTTTTGTATATTTTTTGTACATTCTGATGATATATAAAGATATACAGTAGTTTGTGATGCGATGAAACAAATGTGTGAAAATGTATGATGATTTTGATGATTTGATTTAAAGTATTGAATGAATAATATGCCAGTCAATTGCTTGATTAGCTAATGAATCTGCCATGTGATTGTTAGCTCGAGGAATGTGAATAAACGTTATGAATTGAAATGATCTTTGCAATAAACATACCCTTAAAAACAATCGAAATAAGAAAGGATTCTGGACCCGATATATATTGTTCAATTGTGACACCACCAACTGGGAGTCCAAGAATACTACCAACAAATAAACACCCGAAGATATTGCTTCTGAAAGTAGATAAATGACTGCAGTGTATTCTGCTACGTTATTGGAAGCAACACCAATGCAAACCTCTCTTGAAACTAAAAGTTGACTAGATGGATAATAAAGTACCCAAGCCACGGAAGCTAAGTTCTAGGTGTGTCTACTAGCACCATCGGTGAAACCATAATGACTCATGATATCCAATACAACCTGCCAAAGAAGATCAAAAATCATCACCACCACCTCATAGACCGAAAAATCAGATATGCACAAACACAAAAACAAAAATATATACAAAAAGAAAGATGCCAGGCCAAAGCCTAGGCATAATACCTTTTCAGATAGAGCCCATTTCTGGGCTCCGCCAACTCATTTCCCTCAAAATAAACCAAGGTATAAGCTCCTTTTTTAAGGACCTTTTTAACGATGAAGGGGCCATACCACATAGACTTGAATTTACCTACCCCCATGGCATCCTTTTCCTGGGCATAAACCAGAACAAGGCCGCCTTCGGAGAAAACCCTAGGTTTGACCGCTTTATCATACTAAACTTGAACCCGTTTCTTTTGTGCTTCATTCATCATGGCGACATCTTGACGCTGCTCATCAAGATGTTCCAGATGAAGGAGGCGTTTTTCAAGACTCGAAGTGTCAGGAAGAAGTTCAACAACCAACTCAAGAGAAGGAATCTCACACTCAATGGGAAACATTGATTCCAACCTATAAGCTAGTTGAAACAAAGTAAAACCAGCTGCAGTCTTGATGGACATCCGGTATGCCCAAAGCGCAGGATACAGCATAATGTGCCAGCTAGATCTAGCTTTATCAATTTTCCGTTGAAGAATGGTCTTCAAGGATTTGTTCACATCTTCCACTTGCCCATTGGCTTGAGGATAATAAGGAGAGGAATGCTCTTTCCGGAAACCCAATTTGAGAGCTAACTCAGCCATCATGCTGTTTTGAAAATGACTACCATGATTAGTGACAATATCTTTAGGAATACCAAAACGAGCAATAACTTGATTGAAGAGAAAAAGAGCTGTCATCTCACCGTCATTCCAAAAAGTAGGCATAGCCTTGACCCACTTTGTCAAGTAGTCTATTGCTACAATAATGTACTTGTGACCTTTAGCCGAAGGCGGGTTACAAGTAGTATAATCAATACCCCACTTTGTAAAAGGATCGACAGTGATAACTGGGAAGAGCAGAGCTGGATAAGCATGCATCTTTTGAGTATATACTTGAAACGGATGACACCGTTTAACCAACTCAATACAATCTTTGAAAATCGAAGGCCAAAAGTATCCAGCACGCAAGGTCTTTTGGGCTGTAGCAAGCCTAGATAAATTACCACCACAAGCTCCACTGTGGAAATCATTCAGCACAACTTCATCTTCTTCGAGAGTTAAGCAACGTCTTAGGATCGAATCGACCCCTTGATGTTATAAAGTACCACCAATGATTAAGTAATTTTTAGCCAGGTGACGTAACTTACGGCGCTCATCTTTCAAAAAATTTAAAGGAAACTTCACAGTCTAAAGATATACAATGAGATCTCCATACCAAGGATCTTGTGAAGAGATGAGAAAAAGATGCTCATCCGGAAAGGATTTGTCATAAATTATATCCTCTACACAGGGCAACTCAGAAATTAATTTTGCGAAAACTAATGATTTATTGGACTTGGAAGACATAAACTCAAGATCAAATTCCTATAAAATCACAATCCACCAATTGTATATGCCCCCAATCACTCGCCTGCTGAGAACAAACTGAAATGGATTGACTACTGCCAAAACATAAGTTTTTCGAAGAAGAATATAATGTCTGAGCTGCTGCACAACATGGATAGCTGATAAAGCGAGTTTTTCTATCAGATAATACCAGAGTTCAGGTCCTACCAAACCTCGACTAAGGTAGTATATAACATGCTTAGCAAGAGCATCATCCTCCTGAACCAGAACCATACCGATAGTAGATTCTGCTGCTGCGAGATACAAGAGGAAATCCCTGTTGTAATCAGGGGGACTCAAGACAGGAGTATAGGTCAATTATTTTTTCAAAGCATCAAATGAGCATTTACCAAAGTCATACCACAAAAATGGGACTCCTTTCTTTAATAATCTCATGAATCCTCTTGTAATCTCGGCATAATTCACGATAAATATCCATAGAAAATTAGCTTTTCCTTGTAGAATTTGAAGTTGACAAATGGATGACGGGGGAGGCAACTGAAGTATTGCCTCAACCTTGAAGATATCTACCCAAATCCCTTGCGTAGACACAATAAACCCCAACAACCGACTGTATGTGACCGTGAAAATGCACTTTTTTGGATTCAACCAGATTTTGTAAAAATGACACCGTTCAAATACTTGACGGAGGTGAGAAGGATGATCAATTCTCTTGCGAGAATGAGCAGCCAGATCATCCAAGTACACCTCAATAATATGTTTGATGTCGTGGAAGGCATATGACATGGCCTGCTGAAATGTGGCTCTAGCATTTTTAAGGCCGAAAGGCATTTTTTTGTAAGCAAATGTACCCTAGGGACAAATAAAGGTAGTTTTATGTTGATCTTCAGGACAGATAGTAATTTGATTATATTCATAAAATCGTCCATGAAGGAGAAAATCGCATTGCCCACACACTCATCAATAATCTAATCTATGAATGGTGTGGGGTAATTATCTTTCAAACATGCTTTATTAAGATCTTTGAAATCAATGCAAACGCGAATTGTTCCTTGTTTTTTGTCCACTGGGACTAGATTTGAAACCCATTCAGTCAAAGGAACAGGGGAAATGAATCTCCCCTTGAGCAGCTTCTCTACCTCAGCTTTGATAGCTGCAGCCTTCCTAGGATTGAGTAGACGAATCTTTTGCCTCACAGGCTTAGTATTTTCATAGCTTTTGATCTCATGTTGGACAATAGATGGATCTATACTAGGAATTTCCTCATAAGACCAAGCGAACACATCCCTAAACTCTTTAAAGAGATCGGTGTAAATTTGAATCTCTTCAGGGGAAAATTCAGCTCCAACAAAAACATTCTTGATAACGTTGGGATTCCTGGAGATGTTCACCGGGATAGTTAGATAAATCACAGCCATGTTCCCTTCAGCAGATACCTGTGCTGGTGCTAAAGGGTTTAGGATTGGGTGAACAGGACCAGAAGACTGAAGACTTTGAAAACTTGACTCAACTTCGTTCAAGTCTGGTAGAAAGTAAGACCGATGATGCAAATCATCCCACGGTCTATCTACACCAGTCATAGTTTCCAAGATAGCCTCTTCAAATGGAAGAGTGGTATCTAGGCAATCCTGGGTGGATGAAGAACTACGTGTCCAAGCCGGAGCCACATTGCCATCCAATTCCTCTGGTGAAAGAGAAACGGGAATGGATTCTGCAGAGTCAACAATGGACTTATAAGCAATCTCTGCTGCAGACATCGGAAATTCCATTCCACCCACTTGACCTTCCGCTAATGTGGAAGTAAGGGAAGGTAAGGTCCAAGGATCCGAAAAATAATGAGTTTAGAAGAACTCTCTTCGAATAGGAGCCCTGGAGGATGAAATTTCATTTATATGAACGGAAGGAGGTGGAATATTGAAAGTACCCATCAGAGAAGAATAAATTCCAACCCTGAGATTCTCAACAGGTAGCTTGACATTATCCACCAAAGGTATAGTGGAAAAAATAGATAAATTTTGGTCTGCAGGAGAACAATCTAGTTGGTCAACTGTGACAATCCTCCCTTTGTGAGGGAAACAAACAATACGAAACAAGGAGGATGCAATAGCATCCATCTCATAAATCCAGTTTTTCCCCAACAGAAGGTTGTATTCTAAGCTTGCATCAACTATCTCAACCTTGATAAATACAGTTTTGCCCCCAACACAGATGGGCAAAGACGGAACAATACCATGCAACTTGTGAGAATGACCATCAAACGCAGTCAGAAGAGTGGCTGATGGAATAGCTGTAGGAGATCTGATTCCTTTACAACATGCGAGAGACATCAAACACATGGAAGCACCCTCATCAATGACCGTTTGAAATATAGTGAATCTTCGATACGACAATCTAATATGGAAATCCATATGATGTGGAAGTCTCTTCTTAAAATTAGTCATATAAAATGTAATCATAAGAGAGTTTTTCGGATCAACAGCCCCAATAGCAGTAAGAAGAGCACTTCGCTGAGCTGGACAAGACTGGAGCACCTCAAGAGAAAACATAGCACAAGGACTCTGGGCCAAATCTTCTACAACAGAGTAGTTCTGAGTAGCCTTGGCATTTGGATTAATTTTCATTCGCTTTGTAGATGCTTTTGGCATCTGAGGTATGGGCTCAATAGTTGGCTTCGGAATGTGAAGTGGTTTAGTAGTATCAGAAGTACTCTTAGCTTTTGAAGACTCAGTTGTACCATAATCACGAGATCTTGTAGCGATATCTGCGTGAGCACTCATCATATATATGTTTGATGGAGTTTCCCCTTCCTGGGTGCCTCCAAAGGAAGACCCGGTATTTTGATTCATGCCAACAACTAATTGTTTCCCTTGGGGAAAAGGGTTTGTTACAACAGCCTTGGAACTGGAAGATCCCTGTTGAGCTAACAAGCATTGTGCATCCTGAATTTTAGGACAAAGGTGAGTAAGACGATCTCCAATACCTAACTTTCATTGAAATTTCACTTTATTTTTATCTTTTTGTCCCTCACCAACATGCTCGTTGGACTTATTTGCATCGCCCTTCCCATCTTTTCCCTTATTTCTATTAATATTTCGTCCTTTCTTCTTCCCCTCAGATTTTTGCTTTCCTTTGGGGTTTGAAGTCTAGACAGCATTTATTGACAAAGCTTGTGAAGAGGTTGGCACTGAAGATACAGCCTGACTGGAAGAAGCAGATTGTATGGACAACTGTTGAAATTGGTTAAGCAGGTTATATGTACCGCTATCGATCGATCCAATAAGTCCATCACCATGAGGACCAGGTTTAGTTTTGAAAAAATCCAATTTGGAGTGAGGAGCATCGGGCAAGATTTTATTGAGGACTCCAGACTGAGAATAAATCAGTTCTAATTGCTGGGCCCTAAAAATAGCCTGTTCCTCGGAAAATACCCCAGACAGGGATACATCCTTCGAAATATCTAGCTGCAATGATTTCAAAAACCATTGTAGAAGGAATTCATTTGGAATATAGGCTTTAATGAGATGCTTCCTTCTTCGCCATTCCTGAATATGATAAAAAATGTGGGTTGCCTTGTCCCTATTAAAATTAGCCAAGAGTTCAGTCCCGACATCATAACGAATAGGCAACTGAAAATGATTTAAAAACATGGTAGCCAGATCCCCAAAAGTGGCAAGAATTCTCCCAGTTAACTCAATATACCACTTAGCTACATTTCCAGTCAAGGTGCGTTGAAATAATCTCAACCTAATCGAATCATCGATCAGAGAGTTTGATGAACACCAAAGATGAAAAGTGGTGATGTGATCTGTCGAATCCTCTCCATTATTTCCTTCAAATTTTGGAATATCTGAAGGTAGTTTGGTGGGAACCGGAGGCCGCCCTGGACTATACTGAATTGGATCATTAGTCAATTTCGACAAATTTGGCAAGTGTAACGTTTCCAGAAATGGTAAACGAGGAGGAGCCTGGGAATTCCATCCTAGATAGGATGAATTTCCAACATTCTGAAAAGAATACCCTGGATTTGATGAGGCACCAGGTTGCCAGGAAGAATTCATAGAAAAATTTGGGCCATAGGAAAATCCTTGTGACCTAGCATTCGGAGAAGGACCCCCTCCCAACATAGAGTTACTATAAACCGGACCAGGTCCCACCACTAAAGTAGTGAATGAAGAAGAAACCCCCTGATAAGGGTTCCAAGCATTTGAAAAGGGAGAAAAAGCCTGATAAGCACTGGATGAAGAGAAAGGAACATTCCCTTGGTGACCAGCGAGAAACTGATTCCCTCTCCCCATTGTCGTAGAGATAGGGTTCCACCCTGCGAATGTAGTAGAACTTTGACCTCTAGACCATGGATTAAAATTTTGAGTCTGGGAAGTAAAATGAAAAGACCATAAGGAAGGATTCGAGTGAGGAATATGTCCAATTCCAAAGGGGAACCCTTGAAAAGAAGCCGATCTGCTAGCCATAGGGGAACCCTGTGCTTGGGTATAACCAGAACCAAACATAGCAGCACTAGAAGAAATCGAAGATATAGCAATAGTGCCTCCTCCCTCACTTTTAGGAGGAGTCTGAATACTTGCAGCACTCACAGCCGAAGCTTTGTTCCTAGTCGTGGCCATCAAAAGGTGAGAATGTGATGGATAAGGAATCTCAGGTCTCTCAGACTCAGGTCCAATGTACTCGATGATAAAGAGGAGACGGAAGCGATTCAGGAGATTGATTTGGGTGGAGTACTCCTCTCAGTACTGACACCAACACCAAGACCAGCTACAGAAACTTCGAGCCATAATGGAGGATCTCTCTCTGCCGCATCAGATAACACTGGGTGATAACCACCTTCTGATTTTCTCCTATGCCTTCTTGAAGAAGGCTTGGCACTCGCGGGAGACAACCCACGAAACCATCTCGATCGATGAATTGATCGGTTAGCCACTTTAAAATATTGATTAGACTCAAAAAATTATAAAGCTAAGCAAGCTAGGAGCAAAGAGCACTCACTACAAAGTCCCTAAGATACAGCCAGGCAAATGACCTTCAAGTATTTTCGCTCCAGGTGATTAGGACCGGCCACCAAAACACAGGAAAGCGAAAAATAGGACCTCCCAAAAGAAGTCTGTGGTAATTATGACCCAGATCCACTGACCTCCTAACAACAGCCTTTGTCAGTGCAAGTACCCAAGATTCGCAAGGGCACCCTCCAGAAGTACTGCTGGAAGTGATACAAGGTCTACCTCAGGTACCGCGGGTATTCCACCCCGCAATCACCTGTGTGATACCTAGGATGGGCAACTAAGGACACCAATCCGTATCAGCATCCGGGCAGAACATTCTTAGGTCAAGATCCAGCAAATTAGAGAGGGGGTATCTCTCTTCTCTTCCTTCACTTCCCCTCGCGCTTGACTCTCTGGAGGAGAGCTTTCCTGGTCCACCTAACGGTGTTGGATTTTTCTCATTAATAAAATTCTATGTTTCAAAATCTGAGCGGCCTTGGAGAGTTAACTCTCCACTCACCTAATCCAAGGCCCTACAACCTAGCTAGTTGATGTATGACACTTAAGACAAAAATTGCTAGTTGTTTTTAATTTATATCGCTTATTTTAATTGGCTGTTATTTTATGTCAAGGGCATATGGAAATGAAACCAATGATGTTTGTATGACGCAACAAGAAACCAATGAAAACCAAACTATATGCAAATGCATTGATTGCCTTTCGATGAAGAGTGATTTCTACACAGGTTCTACGAGACTATATATTTTACTTTTCTTTTCAGATAACCAGACCTCACACATAGAAAACTACGAAAAATACTAAAATGATTATGTGCACCTAATACAAATTACTAATGGCATGCAAATTATAAGATGCAAGACCTAAGAAAGTTGAGATAAATCTCTAATGATACCAAGGTTCAATCACTTTTTGCCAACCCACCAGTCTAATTCCAAATCAAAAGCTCAAGGTATAAAAACGCCAAAAATCAGACTTAATATAACAGAATGAAATAAAAAGAAGACTCCCTTCCTAATCAAGTCAAGAAATGAAGAATAAAGACTTCAACAAGGCTTCAAAAAAGATGAAAAGAAACCATAAATCAAAACAGAAGCAATGGGAAACAAAAATGTTTTTTTTTTGGCTTTTGAATTTTATGAAGAAAAGAGACTTCAAAAAAAACTAAGAAACTGTCAAATTACTGAGCCAAACAAACTTCGAATTTCGAGCAAAAAATTCAACAAAATGCTCTAAGCCAACTTTGCCACTCTCGTAATAGGACTTATATGAGCAAGAGGAAGACAAGAAACTCAAAAAATCAACTCAGTACAATAGCATAAACTTGAGGCAAAATCAGACTCCAAAGAATCAAAAGAGACTCTTCGAAAATTGAAACAAGAACTAGTCAATGAAATCAAGAAAACCAAACGCAAAAAGAGGAAAAAATGAAGATGCAAAGCAACTCATAAAGTTAGGAAAGAGAAAATAAGCAAAAGCTCTATGTCCTGAATACTCAGAACAACCAAGAATCTTTAGAAAAAAATCTTGGTGTTCAAGCCAGAATTGCAAGCACAATAAAAGAAGATTTCACCAAATGATCCGGTCTTCAGACAATCAAGAGAGAAACAAGTATAAAACCACTTTAAACACAGTCCAGAGACTTCAAAGATATCACAGGAACAAGTCCCCACAGGCAGACAAGACCAAAAATGCTTAAAACCAAAATTTTCAAAATTTACCCAAACATACGCACTTTAATAGTTTTACAACTAGCGTGCATATGCGACTGTTGTAAAGGAAAATTGCATATACGTGGGTTCCTTTACACAAAATATCATATATACATGACTGTGCAGGAAAGAAACTACACATGGAAAGGTAAATAAGAAAAAATAAAAAAGTTCAAGCCTGATCAAGAGACCAGGTCTTCATTCAGACTGGAAAAGATTGTGACTGGACTGGAAAAAATGATTAAAACTGTTGGAAACCTTCAAGAAAGATGAAACAGCCCAAAGGGAAATCACAAAAGTGTGATCCCCAGTGGATTCACCATTTCTATTTTGGGAAATAACTCCCTAAAGTTTTTTGGGTCGGCAACCTTCAGAGATCAGGGGCATACCATTCAAGAAGGACTCACTTAACCTATCTTTTATGCTGAAAACTAGATTTAATCAATTGCGGAACTTACCCGAAAGTCCTACGTTTGATGTAGATCCCGCAGGGTTCAAACCCCCAGCAACTCCTCGTGCTTCGTAACCTTGAAATCAAGAAAGAACGAACACGAAACACTAGTTTTACAACATATATTGTTCCTAGATGTCAGTATAATTCATGTATAATATCATATAAGCAATATTGAATGTTTAACTGACAATATTCACACATATATAGACACGTGAATATTCGAGAAGAAGATGGTTCTTCTTTACTATAAATGGCATGTACAAGAACAGTAAGTGGAGAGATCACCTGAATCATTCCACGGCCTTCGAGTAGACCGTCTTCTGGATCCGTCTAGCCCTCGCCTCGCTAGGATTCTTCCAAGATGTGTGCACACTAGATGTCATATAGAATGATGATCATCTTCAAGGAAATAGGAGTTTCCTGAATATACCTGGGAAGTGTAGGAGGCACGGGAACATCAGACTTGAAATAGGGATCCAACAGAGTATAATATCTATAAATTTTCTCTCTCCCTTAGGCCATACATATGAGGGGCTTTTATACTCTCTCAAAGTAGTTTCAGCAGTTGGAAACAGTTGGGCCACGGGCTAGGGTGGTTGAATTACGGGAATAACCATCACCCTGCCACGAAAATAAGGAATTTAAATATTTTTTAATGATTTAAATGGCATACACGGAAAAGTACGAATGAACTTGCGTATATACGTGGAAAAGTCTAGGCATAATCGCGTATGGGGATTTTAACACTTTTTTTTATGAATTTTTTCAAGTCTAGAAGGAAAGGGTGCCTAGGGCCAAAGAGACAAACATTATTCACATGAGGGTGAAAAATGATGCTATAACAGTAGCATTCTCTGACATTTTTGTATTGTGACAACAACTCATTTGTGGAGTGATTTCTTATGGGAGGCTTGTTCCTTCATTATATATGATTCATGCCTCACTATTATGTATTGATTTGTTGGTATAATACATGATTTTATGTCTCTATATTGGTCTCCAATGTTTATGAGTTGATTTAAATTTCTATTTCCAGTTTTGTGTTCATATATTGCTGCATTCTCCATTTTGGTTATTACATAGCACCAAGCTTCTTTAAGAGTTGTAATCCTAGAATTAAAGCTTCATATTCAGCTATGTTGTTTGTACATTGAAAGTTTAGCTTATATGAATTTCCCTCTAATTGTTTGGTTTGTGAATTTGAAACCCATACTCCTGCCCTTGATCCTTCTTTACTAACAACTCCATTAAAGTCCATATTCCACAGAGGTTCACTTTTCTTATCATCCTCAACTATAGCTATTTTGTCTTCTTCAATTTCGCAAAGATCAGTTTCTAAGTTGGCAATTTTTTTTTCCATGTCTCCATCATTGAACAAAATGAATTAATCAAGGCATGAGTGAACAAAATACATGGGATAATTGTGTGGTTTCTCTTGACTACTGACCATAAAATTCATCAAGTTTTCCCTATATACTCTCCTTTGCTGACCAAACACTTGAATGGTAGCATAAGTCATGTCCACCTGAAGGGTTCCTTGCAATTTAGCTCCCCATCAGTGAGATAGTAACATTCCATACTTAGGGGGTATGTCAGCAACAACTATGTCCATCACCAAGCTCTTGGATGGTATATGTGCTAAAGTAACACACAAATCCTTAATGAGGCCTAAGAACTGAACTTTACTTGAATCAAAAGAGTACAAATATTTGTATGGTCTAGTGATATCAAGTCCTAGTTTTTCCATAATAGCCTTTGGCATAGGGTTGTGTGAGGCTCCTGATTCAAGCATTGCATTGTGAAAAATCTTATCATGAATGTCCATACTGGCATAAAATGGAGGGACACCTCCTTCATGAGGTTTTCCATCCACTGCAAGCCCAAACAGAAGTTCAGGTTGATCATCATTCAGGTTAACCGTATCTGGACCTTCCTCTATATTCATAGCTTTTAGTACTTGTGACCTATATGCATTCTTATTCATTAGATCTGTTAATGGAATGGGTATCTTAAGATTTTCTAATTCATTTTCAATGCTGAAGGATGTTTTAATTTTGTTTGTGTTTAGGACATCTAGATTTTCAAAAACATTTCTTTGGGTGGTATATTTCTGTTGGCTAATGGTTGGAACATCTATTTGAGTTGTTTTTGAAGCAATCTCAAATGTTTTCTTAGCTGGAATTTCTGCACTCTTTTTAGGAGGAATTTCAGGGTTTTTCTTTCCACATGTGTTTATTGTCTTTTTACTTTGAGTGTCATCAGCTTTCTTAGTAGGATTGTTAGTTTTTTTCCTACTCCTAAGGTTATACTGCTTATGAACTTCCATAATTTTATTTTCAAAACCTTTCTTATAATCTTTAATTCCTCAAAGTTAACTTCAATTTGTGAAATAAGAAAAAGGTGTTGTCCTTCTCGAGTAAGAAATATGGAATCATTATCATCTATCCCCATTAAATTGATTTTAGTATCATTAAGGTCTTCAACTATTTCTCCCTCTTCATCAACATAATTCTCTTGAAATGGAGGCCTAACCTATTGATCTGACCCTTTTTGTTCCCTTTGTTTGATTTGGGGTGGGTTTCTCCTAAAGTTATAATTTCGAATTTGGGGACCAAGTTGGTTTTCTCTAGGAGGGGCCCTATCTGTTATACTTAGTCTTTCCATCATTCTCCCCATGGTTCTAACTAGGGAATATATTTTTGCATCAGCAGAAGAGGTAGATGGTTCTTATTTTATAGTTACCCTCCTCTCAGTCCTAATCCTAGCCCTTTTAGCTAACAAATTTTCCTCTACACTCACAACATCTCTCTGCATCTCTTCCAAGGTTGCAAAGTTCCTTTCTCTTAATTGGTAAGACATGTCAGCATCGAAACCATCTGGGAATTTAATCAGGGCCAAACTTGAGGGGGCTTAATTTTTGTTGGAATTTAATTTTACGCATTGTTAAATCTCGTGCAATAATCCTGCACACTCTCTCCAAGGGCCCTTCTAATGTTCTCGTATTATGATAAAACCTGGAGGGGGTTTTTGTTAATCTCCCATCTATTGCATTGTAATTGGTGAAAATCCATGAGATCATTTATACTGGATGTTGGTAAGGCTTTAAACCATTTTCTAACTTCTCTGGTTATACTTTGAGAAAAAAGTCTAATTTTTACATCTTCCTCATCAACTTCTTGATGGTCAAAATAATCATTCATTCTATCAACATGTTGCTGAGCAGTGATGGGTCCAATAGCATCAAACTAAGGGATCCTAGTTTGATATTCCTGGGAGAATACCTTGCTGCCAAGATTGGTATTTGGGAATGAACAATATAGGAGGTTACGAGGGGTGTAGGTGTAGGAGTTCCTACTATGGGTTGAAACACTATCTGAGATGCTATTCGAGAAGTGGTGGAGATTATAGAAGAATTGGGACTTGTTGATATAGGATGGACAAATTGAGAGGAAGAAGAATATGATACTATTTTCAGAGCAGAGAGTTCCAAATATTTTTGGATATATGCTTCATGTATTGCTTGATCAAAATCTGATACCAGATCCTGTAATTTGTCCAAGTTTTTTTTTCCACAGAAAAAAATCGAACCATATATTAATATAGAGAATTACATAGCATATGCATAATTCATTCTAAAAACTACGTTTCCCACTTTTTAAGAGAGAAACGGAGTTACAGGTGAGGTAAATAGAGAGAGCATATTCACCTAATAGCCTAGTCCAGAAAAGAGAGAATTCTCGTCATATTTTTTCCACCTCTCGAGCTTCCTTTTAGGAAAAACACCCAAAATAGAGGGGAGAAAAGATAGAGACTGTTTGAAGTTTCAGAACTCCAAAATGCGAAACCAGATAGTAGACACTAATCCAGTTTTCTGAGTGTATCCTAAGCCTCCTCTGAGAGGAAAACAACCCAAGTTCGAACATAGAGTTTGAGAGTTTCATCCAAAATTATTTACATAGTGTCAGTTTATCATTTTAAAACAAAAAAGACAACAGTAGCAAAAAAAAGATCCTTAGGCAAATACAAGTTGTTTGATAACTCGAACCAACCCATCATCCACCTCAACAGCTAACTAGAGCCCCATATCCTGCTCAACACGTTCTTTAGAAAGGCAACCTACATCATGGTTCCGTTCCTTGTAAATTGGGCAAACAGATATTTCATTAAAAAAAAAAATTTAGACAGGATATATCATTTAGTAAAGGAAGAAAAGTATAATTTTGGCATCATTGTGTCCCATTGAACCACTTGACAATATTTAAAGAGTCCTCGAAGATCTGAACCTCTCTCATTCTCATGAAGGAGAGCCAGCATAGAAGAGAGAGTAAAGATTTTAATTCTGCAAAATTATTGGTCCCCTGTCCCAGACCAATTGAGGCATTAAGAATTTTTCCGTAAGGAAAATTTATAACCAGACCCGCTCCACATATATTTTGCGGATCTGAGGCCCCATCAAAGTATTCCCATGGGATTTCCCCCCTAATAATTTCTTGTTGAATCACTCGAGGTTTCTGTGGTAAGGAGGGGATTGGAATATGATCATAAATGAATAAAATTTTCGTCGCCAGCTTGGTGATTGGAAAATGTGAGTCTTTAAAAATAACATGATTCCTAGAAATCCATGTTCCCCATGGGATCAGCAAGGGGATAGTGCGAACCCTACCGTTAGGGGCTTCCTTCCACCATCTTTGCCAAGCTTCCATCACCTCTCGATCTTCCCATCGCTGGGGGATTTTAAGGAGCCTCGGAGATTCATTCCAGAGACTGATGTTGTAGGGACAAGTGAGGAAAACATGATGCACTGATTCCAAACTATCTCTGCAGAGAGAGCAATAGAAGATGTTGAGATGCATCCCATGACCCATCTTATGAATTCAAAACTAAAGCCCAGATGTGTCATTAGAAGCCTCAAGTACATCTAGCTGAGCCTGTCATAAGCCTTTGACAAATCGATTTTGAAAATAGCCCCTTTTTTCCTGCATTTTTTTAGACTATGAAGAGTTTCTTGGGCTACCCTAGTAGCTTCATGGATTTTCCTTCCATCCAAGAAACCAAACTGTTCCAATGAAATATTTTTAGAAAGGAAAGGTTTCAGACGAGAGGCTATCACTTTAGCTATTATCTTATAGATACAGGTGCATAGAGAAATAGGGCAAAAGTCATCAAAAGTAGCAGGATTATCTGTTTTAGGAATGAGGCCTAAGAACATTGCATTGAAAGGCTGATAGATGGTGCCTGTACAAAGAGACTCTTCCACCACTTCTACCAGATCCTCCCCTAAGAATTCAAAAAAATATTGAAATAATTCTACCGTCCATCCATCACGGCCAGGGCTTTTGTCCTTCTGCATTGCTTTAAGAATATCCTCCACTTCCTCTTTTGAAACTGGTTCCATGATGCTATTTTTACCTTCCTCATCTATATAGCTTGGGAAAAATTGTGCCACCCTGATAAATTCAGCTATAGAGGCTTCCACAGGAGCTCTGAAACGTGATTTAAATTGATTTAAACCAAGAGATGAGAGGTCATCAAAATATTGCGCCAAAACACCATTGTCCTTCTGCAACTCCCAAATTGTATTGATGGTTTTCCTTCCTTTTGCGTAGTTCTAAAAAAAATTAGTGTTTTCATCTCCAGCTTGGAGTCAGATGGCCCGAATTTTTAGATGCCAGATTTCCTCTCTTTCCAGCAGAATTTTCTTTCTAACAGTTTCCAACTCCCTTATTTTGTTCCTAAACTCCAAATTAGAATATCCCGCTTCTTCCGGCTTTTCAAGGAAATCCAATTCCTCATTGAATTTTCTTAATTCCTCCTCCTCTTTTAGTTTCTTGGTATTTGCCCAGTCCCTGGTTGCTTTCTTCATGCTCTTCAGATTTTCCATAAAAATACTACTACTTTCAGTATCCCTTGTGCTATCATTTTCTCCATGTGGCATGGAACAAAGATTTGAAGAAATTTCAGGAGGAGTTAAATTTAAACGGCGTCCTAGATTTTTTCAAAGCTCCTTTGATCTCCAGAAAAATTGGAAGGTGGTCAGATAAACCCCCCTCCCCAACCCAATGCCTGAAAACTAAGGATATTTCCGCCAGATCTTCACAGAGGATAAAACGATCCAACTTTTTTGCCACCCAAGAATCTCCCACTCTTCTATTCCTCTAAGTCGGTCTTGGTTTGATTAAATTTGCATCCACCAGTCGAGAAGATGCCAACTTATTTGAAAAACAATCTGTGAGCTGGTCTTCCCTTGTTGAGGGACCCCATGATTCCGAAGACCCTAAAGAGAATTTTAAGTCCCCTCCCAAAATGAGATTAGGGTTTTTTAGGCAAGATTTGGCAAAGAGACAATTCCAAAACTACTCTCTCTCCGTGCAAGGCCCATAGACATTAAGGATTAGGAGGGGGTGACAAAGCTCATTTGAGTACAATTCCATCACCAAAGAGTTTTCAAAACCCCAAGAAGACAACTCCTTAATTCTTCCTCAGTTGTACCCCATCGACAGACCCCTAGATCTTCCATGAGCATCCAAGGCCTTGTTGTACGGTACAACAACCCCCCCCTTTTTTAAAATTGTTCACATCAAATAATGGGGACCCTTTGTATAAAAATTTTGGCTAAGCACCTTTAGGATTTTTATTAAGTCAATTATTTTACGATTTTGTTAATTTTTCATTTTCTTTAGATCCCTGTTTTGATTTCTTGGTTGAAATCGATTTTTTATAAGCTTCCTATTGACGCTTGTTTCGTCTCATTTGGTCAACCGGTTTGTAAATAGCACTCCTTTGAAGTCTGATCATTTATGTCGTCCGGGTTAAAAAATGCGTAAAATGTACTATATTCCATTTTTTTAATTAAATTAGTTCAATAATGCATTTAGTTTAAAATATTAACCCATAGTTAGTTATGACTAATATTTTTCATTTTTTACTTATACAGCGAAATAACGAAGCATCGAGATTTCGATAATTTACTCCAATTTTCAAATAAATTTAAACTTGAAAAATCCGAAAAATCCTAAATGACAAAGTGGCTGTAATTTAGATAAGCAAATCATCATCTTAGATAAATTCATAATCTAATTTAACATCATTAAAATGAAATCAAAATAATAATAAAAACAAAATAAAAAAAAAAAAAAACAATTTTTAATGTTAAATTTTAAATTAATTAAATTAATTACTATATAATTAATTAATTAAATTAAAATTTAATATAATATAAAAATTATATTCATCGCATCGGAAGCTTTAAAACTCCGATGAACACATTACATACAATAACTCCGATGCGATTAAGTGCATTTGCTCCGATGCGATGAGTCGCATTGAACTTATGCGATGCACTCACTCCATCCGACGTGATGAGTTTATTATCTCCGATGCGATGATTCATTATCTTATCTGATGCGATGGAGTTATATTGAATAGCATAACGTTAGTGATAAAGGAGAAGTCATAGTGTTAATTTAAAGTAATGTTAGTTAGTTTTAAGAGTCATAACAATTAGTTTGAAATAAGAGTTATAGTGTTATGGTAGGTATGTGAGTAATACGATAGTTTTAGTTCTATGTTAAGTTTAATATTAATTTAGTATTAGTATAGATAGGTTAGTCTAATGTTAAGTTAGTATTCTTATGTTAGTTTAATATTATTTTAATGTTAATATAATGATTAGTTTAATATTAGTGGAACATTAGTTTAATGTTAGTGGATTGTTAATATAAGTTAGTTTAATTTTAGATTAAATATAAAATACTTAAATAATTAATTTTAAATATTAATTAAATTAATTAATACATAACATATGATTAATTTAATTAGATTGAACTTTTATTAGTATTTAGATTAATATTAAATATAAATAGTTAATTATATTAATTAGTTAGATTAATATTTAATTAGTTCAATTTATAATTAGCAATTAAATTAGAATTAATTATTAGTTAATTATAGGCTAATTTAGCATTAGATTTTTAATTTAAATTCTGATTTTTAAAGCCCAGCAACTGAATTTCCAGATTTATATCAGATTTGACTTATCAACTTTGGAGGCTCATAGATTGAGTTTTACTTGGTCAAATGAGGCCCAGGACGGCTCATTGGAAAGAGAAAATTGAGGAGAATATTTCTGAGGAGGTTTCACTAACAGATTTGGTTATTTATTGAGTCAAAAATCAGGCAGAAGATCAAGCTCCGAATTTCTAAAATGAAATCAATTTTCTGAGCTTTGTTTTCTTCATTTTTATTTGTCCAGCCTCTTCTAATTGCAGATTCATGCTTCAATAATATCCTTGGTTAATTAAAGTCATTATGAGTATCAATAAGAAGCTCAAATTTCCTTTTTATTTATTTAGATATAATTTGATTGGATTTGTTTTAATGATAGAAATAATATTTGGATTTTATTGTTGCTTCTTAAATGATTTTTAATTTCTTTTTGCAGGAAAAACAATAGAAGGGATATTGAGGAAAAAGATTTCAATCAATAAGAAGACTCCAGCAATTAAAGATTGGAATTTTTGAGCAATTAAAGTTGGATTGGGCAAATTTTTCTTCAAACAAACTCTTTTCTAAAAATACTTTTGGGAGGATTATAAATTGCAGATTGCAAAATGTAAAAAAGGGGGCTCTCCTCTGCAAGTCCAGACTTCTAAAAGCATTTATGTAATAGGAATTTAGAGTTGTAGATGGGGAGGAGAGAAAAATTTCAGATCTGAAAATTATTGAGGGTTTTTCTTTATGTCTTGAATTATGCATGATGGGCAAAGTTTGCATCTCTGCAGCTCTAGTCTTGAAAACATAAATTCAAGTAATGTAAAGTACTGTTAGAGACCAGGATCAGAGAAGCGGATTCAATTAAATGGTATTTTTGGCATTTCTGTATCAAATACCAGTTTCATTTTTATGTTAATAAAATTGTTGTTTCATTTTATTCATGTTTATGCATTTCTGTTGATATGGATAATTTATCTCAAATTGTTATGTATCTCTGTTCTTATGGATTTAAATCTGATTTCTGAGTAACGATTTGCTCAGAAATCTGTCTTACAAAACTGATTTTTTAAATAATAATATGTCGTGAATTTCTTCCACATATTATTTTTTAATTATTGTCTTGATTGATTCGATAATCAATATCATTTTTGTGAATTTCTTCCAAAGTGTTGATGATTTATTATTTCAGTCAAATGGTCTCAATAGAATATGTTTTGGTACTCACAAATGTGAGCTAAATTGAATTTCTTCGTTAGCTTGACATTAATTTAAAGCCAGACATATTTTAATCCTCATTACTTAATTATCTTGCTCTTAGTTGGGTTAGATTTTCATCTACCTAATTGAGATAGGATTTAGATTAGTTTCTTTTGCTTACATTATAGAATAAGCTTGCATTTAGAGTAAATTCTACATTCTTTTAAGTCCTCTCCTTAAAGAGGCAAAATTTTAGTTGTGGCTTGGCTGAACCCAAATCAGCTTAAGGGTCATTCTCTTGCCTGATCAGCAAGAAGAATTGATCTGATATCCCTGTCTATTGGTAGTTAAGGATACATCATAAACCAATAGCGATAGGGAAAAGGTAACTGGACCTAGTTAAACTAGTCGGAGCCACTATCATAAACGGAAAAGGAGTTGTATTAAGGTCCAGACCGGGTGGTTATCCCCCAATGTTGTAGCAGCGATTTTCGAGGCTTCAACATTTTTGGCGCTAGAAGGAGGGCCTGAAACTTGTTGTCTGTTGGAGTCTTTTCAATTTTAACATTTTATTTAATCATGATGGCTCCTCTTAAACTTCCAATTTGGAGTTGTATCCATGGATGTGCATCTTCCAATACTCCTCCCGAAGTGGTAAGACTCTTGTCTCAGGTAAAGTTTAATGGTGAGAGAAATTCTTCTGCTTTTAATCATGTCCTTCAATTTATTCAAAATGTTTCAAATTATGATTTTCAAGGAATTGATGAAGGCATCTTATGCAGAATTTTTACTCTCACATTTGCGGCAGAAGCCAGAAACTGGTGTAGAACTCTTCTGGTTGCCTCAATTCATAGCTGGGATCAATTTGTTACAATTTTCGTTTGTAAATTTGACCGTTATGATTATGATCAGGTATGTGATGAAATTGAATATCTACGGAAAGAAAATGATTCTGTTAGAGATTTTAATATTTGATTTCATTTGAATTGTTTAAAATTTAATGTCAAAGATGAACCAATGAAAGAAGAATCACTTGATTGGTTTGAACATAATTATTCTCTTCCTCCTATTCCCGATCCATATGAAATTAGTTCAAGATTTGTTCCATCCCCTTCCAATATAAATGAAAATTCCAATATGGATGCGCAAATAAATTGTGATGAAGAGGTTTCACAAAGCTTGGAAAATATTTCTAATCAAATGCTAGAAAACAACAGCAGCAATTTTGGAGAAAGACCTGCTTTGAAATCTGAAAATTATTCTGCATTAAATTCAGAAAATCAGATCGCAAATCAACACGTGCAAGCATCAATCAAGGTGAATAATAAAATGCAAACTGTTGTACAAATTTCTGAATCTTTTCATGATGAGCAAATGCTGAAATCAGAGCAGCAAAGCAGTCTTCTTCAAGAAAGCAAGTGCACGCAAATGAATGATTTGGAATCTGAAATTTACAATGGGCATAATGTACAAGAATTCTTAAACAGAAACATTTTTAAATGCATTATTTCATATTCACATTTTTCCCTTTATCCTGATATTTTTAATGATGGTAATTTTTCCCCTCTTGGTGTTAATGATATTTCAAAAAATACAAAGGCTGATCTAAATAAATTACCATTAAATTTTTATCAAGATAGAGAAGCAATTAACGATCATTCTTTTGCCATTAATGAACATGAAATTCTTGTTCCTATTTGTTTAGATATATTGGATGAGATTGAAGGGAATTATAAAGAATCTTGTGAAGTCATTTATGATAATTACTCTGACATAGAAGATGTTGATTTCTATTTTTCTCAAGAGAATTTTCATGATAAAATTCAAATAACATCTGAGAATGAGGAACATTTCAATTTAGAAATTATTCCAACTAATCCTCATTCTAAAGCAGATAATCATCTTCATGATTTCACTATTTGAGAAAATATTCTAATTTATGATTCATATCATGATCAAGCTTTCATTCATGTTCATAATCATAAATCTCTTTCTAATTCACAAGATGGAATTCGAAATTACTCAAATTCCATAATTCTGGTCAATCTTTGTGAAAAAGAAATTATTTCAAAACGATCTCGATTGTGCTGTAACATTAGTTGTATAAATAGTGATTTCATTTTATTTTTGTTTCCTCACTTATTTTGTATTAAATCAGATTTATTTTCAGATTTTATTTTTCATATTTTTGATACATTACACTGGCATATTGAGCGCTTTATTATCAAACATTCAATTGATACATTGCCCTGTTGGAAAATTGAAGTTTTATATTATAATCAAAAGCATCAAAAGCTATTTCAATTTCAATTTCAATCAATGATAATGTTTTATCAAAAGCTTCTATCTTCTCAAAGGCAATATCAACAAGAAAATGTATTTTTAGAAATTTTCCAGCAATCCAATTTAATTAATAATTTCCCATTTCATTTGAAAGATTTCTATCCATTTTTCATTAATTCATTTGAAAAATATTTGGAAATTTTTCCTTCATGGAAGATTGTCAATAGCTTAACATTTACACATAACACTAACAGTTTCTTCCAGGCCTTTGAATCTAAAAGCTCATATCCACAATCTGGCCTTTCATCTCCTCTTTTGAACATTTCCCAATTTTAATAGAAATCCATCCAGATTTCTATGATCCAATTGGTATTCAATTGGAAAGAAAATTTCATGAGAAGGAGATTTTAGATAAGCTTCAAACAATAGTTGTACATTCTGATTTCAAGTTTAATTTTCTTAGTTCAATTAGATTTGTATTTTTGTTACTAACATTTGAATTGTACATATATTCAGGAATTAAAATGAGAGAATGGTTACACTGGAAATATGACTATACCTAGTCATTTTCATGTATGTGGTTAGAATAGAAGTAGAATTAATTTAGTTTGTTTATTTTATGTAATTAATTTATTCTTAATAGTTCTGTAGATTAAAAATAAAACAAAGCAATCAGCCATTTTCATACATGTTCAGTGAAAACATTTTCTCCCAATCAGAAAATTTTAATTCTTGCTTTCCTTTTTAAATTTCTTACAGCAATACCTCTACTCTGTCTATTTTGAATAATGTCTTGATTAAATTCAATTAAGGTTGCACTTGGCATCAATCGCCTCAAAGCCACTTCTCTTAATTTCGGGATTTCCTTCTAAGATTTTCTTTTGAAATTTATATGATAAAGGTTTTGAGGATATAAAAAGCTTCATGATCTCATTATCCCATGAAATATATGACTGTTTATGATAAGCTTAATTCCAATTTGATCATTATTAGTCAGTCTAACATTTCTCTGTAAATCACATGAAGTTCATATTATCTTCCTCGAAATTTGTTAAAGTGACCTTAAGAGTGTCCATTTTGTTGTGTGCACACATTTAAATCTGTGTTAATATTTTTCCATAATTAGTGGCCTTCTCCCATTCTGCTCTTTAGTTTATTATCCGATGCTACAATATGCATCATATTTATTTACTAAAGAAATTATTAAACAGTCACTATAACAATACAGATTTTTCTCAAAATAATTCGGAATGAGCAGAGGAAATAATTATTGTTGCAATTCAAAAGAAAGCCTATTTTCATATTTATTTCTGGTGAATTTTATGAGTTTCAGATTTTTTGAACATGAGTAAACAGATTTTATTTAGGCTGATTGCACACTCCGATTTAGAATAAATAAGAGATGAGTTTGAACAAAGTTAGAATTTTGATAAATCGAAGGAAAAATTGGAAGATTCATAAGGTAAATCTACAAACAATTTCCTTCCACGTACACATTTACAAGTTCATTTTCATCTATTATTAGTTTCTCTTTTACTTAGTTTATTTTTAATTCTTTTTCTGTTTTAATTGCAGGTTTTCATTTGTTTTCAAAACTTGAAGTAAGCAGCAAACCCATTTCAAATTTGCAACAGGTTCAGGAAAATTTTATTTATGATTCATTAGAATTTGAGCATTCTTTAACTTTGCTTTCATTCATTTAAAAAATCCAATTGAAATTAAAAACAGTATCGCAAGATTCATATCAGAAATGTTCCAACTTGATTTTCATATTTTCGATGCAAGATCTCTAATGTGTTACATCATTCAATTTTTCATAAAATATCAAATCACATATCGCATTGGAATAAATTGAAAGGTTTTTTTTTCATTACAAAAGTTCTGATGCGATGAAATGGATAGCAAACGCACATATCACATAAGGTTAATTCATTTCAAACGTTCCGATGCGATGAACCCAATCGGCAATTGCAAATCGGGGAAATTACATTCTAATATATCTATTTGCAAAAAATCCAATGCGATGAAGTTCAAATCGCAATCGCAAATTATTAAATTAGTCAAGGATTAATTTTGAAAGACCTCCGATGCGATAAGTCAATCACAAATCGCAAATCGGGAGGAAAATTGAACACATCCTTTTGCGCTCATTTTAAAAAGTTTCGATGCGATAATTCATCACCAATTGCTTATTGATATCACTTTTATTAAACGCCGATTGCTCATCTCTCATCGCTTTTCACTAATCGTCAATTGTTATAAACATCGCATCACTACTATTGCAAGTATAATATTGGCATTTCCAATATGACTATTTTCCAACATTCCGATATGCCGATATCAATATCGCTCATTGCATTTTTATTTCTCATATCATAATGATGAAAACCATGTTATTCATCGCATTTCTGACATCGCAATCGCTTCATCATTTTTCATGGTCATGTCACTATTCCGAATCTGCGATGCGCAATATGTAATGCTCAAAATATAAATCACGAGATGTGGTGTGCGACATGCAATTTTCAACATGAATGTCCCCGATCCTAAATAAAACATTTCTTTGATGATATGATCGCTCCATCTCATCGCATATATCCTTTTCGCATGGTCTCATATCGGCAATTTGCTACTGCAACCCCTGATGCGATAAAATTTCAACGCATGCAATAGGAATCATCCGATAAGGCATTGGGTTAATTCAAAGCGATTGATGAAAAATTTGCAGCATATTCAAATCCTTTTGTTTTCTCATATATTTCAATTTTTTTTTAAATAATTCCATAATTAAATATGAAATTCAAGACCTCTCTATTTTAAATTTCATTATCTTAAATTTGGTCTTAATTCTGGACAATTTATAAAATCATGGAATTTGTATAGAGCTTATAATATTTTGAGAATATTCATCACTGCAAATTCTTAATCTCATTTCTGATGCATTTGTTTTAAATTCAATTCCCTTGAACACAAAGCATTTCATTTTTACATTTTACTGCTTGCTTTAGTTTAAATAAAATAAATAATGATTTTGGGTTATAGGATTTTGGTAAGTTTGTCTTCTTCATATCTTTAATGTCAAACTAAAAGAAGAAGTCAGCTAGTATTGGAGAAATGGATACCTTCAGGTAAGATCAAATGCAATCATCCAATGGTAAGATTCATATACCCACTTTCATTAATTTCCATTTAATTACTTTAGTTTCAGTTTTGTTTTTTCAAAATTATGTTGATATTTGAATCTGTTTTGCAGCTCTTCATAAAAGCTTTCAATCATCTGCTAAATCATATTTTGGAAGCCCTATGCTCTTTTCCTGGTTTTATTTTCAAGAAGCAATGATAGTCTTCATTGAAACAGCTACACTAGGAAGTTTCTGAACCTTTAATCTATTTCTTTAAAGCATTTCTTTTATTAGAAAATGATTAAGATAATGCTTTGAAAACGACAAGATTGACATCAAACAGAAATTTTTCATTGTGGCTAAATTTTATCATCACTGCTATCTGAAACCTAAAGCATTTACAACCTTGCAAGGTATAAGTTTTCTGGATCTCGACATAAGAAGGAATGATTACATGATTATTTTCTTTTACTTCAAGTTTTGAGACATTGGTATAAGCATTTTTGTTAGAGTTTGTATTTCAAAGCTTGGATTTTCCTTTCCACTTTTTTGCTTCATTTTAATTTTGTTTGCTGATTTCTTTTCTCACTTTAGTTTAAGAATTCTTTTCCTTTGATTGTCAGTTTTTGGTGACTTTGTCATGATTTATATAGAAGGCCTTCTTGTTACTTAACAATGGTTGGCATACATGGGAAAAATTGTTAATAGTATCCTATTAGCTTTTTCTTAAAATCTCTTAGCAAAATTTGTTTTTCTTATTATAAAGGTAGACATACTTAAGGAAGAGATTACAAAACAAGAAAATTTGACGAAGTATCGTGAAATCTGAGAAATTTCTTTTTCATCAAAATTGTAATTATTTTGAGATTTCAATACCTTATTAAGATATTTCAAAATTCTATTATCAGTCAAGAAAAGTTATTTTTAACCAAGTAAAGACACTTTACAGCAAAGCACTTTTAACTCTGAAATTGTCATTCTGAACTCTTAAGGAGTTAATGATTCTCCCTATTTAAAAAGAGTTTTATTTTTCTAGAGTGTAATCCAAAAATATATTTAAAACTTAAAAGATAATAGGTCTCATTACGAGCCTGCTTACCATGATCATAGGGGAAAAATAGGTTGACATTACCAACACTGCTAAACAAACCAGGGTAATGGCTTATAATTGTAAACAATTGTGAGACAAGGGGTCTCATCATGAGCCAACTTGTTCAGTCCAATTATAACCAGTGAATGGCATTGTCAACTATCTGGCTACCAAACCAGGACAATGGCTTTAAAAAAAATAATAATAATAAAAAAAATAAAAATTAAACATATATAAACGGATTTATCTCTAGGTCAATAATTCTTAAATAGATAGGATTCTGAATCATTGATGATTAAAAGGTAACCCTATCGAGACTATAGATGTTTGCTGGCAGCAGTGGCTCTACCTGTGACAAACGAGTACATTCTAAAAGCTAAGCTGTAAAGTGACCCCTACTTTATCTCTACAACTAATTAATAACTGATATAGAGTTATAAAATATTTTAATTTATGAGGAATTTTAAGAAAATTACAGTAAGATGATTGTTGCTTTTATTCAGATTAATGAACCTAGTCAAGCATTCCAAAAATAATTTTCTCTTCTTTAATTATTTTTACTTTAATTTCATTTTTATCAAACAGAGATAACTGTTTCTTCCAGTGAATCGCCAATTGTTGTACGGTACAACAACCCCCCCCCCTTTTTTTAAATTGTTCACATCAAATAATGGGGACCCTTTGTATAAAAATTTTGGCTAAGCACCTTTAGGATTTTTATTAAGTGAATTATTTTACGATTTTGTTAATTTTTCATTTTCTTTAGATTCCTGTTTTGATTGCTTGGTTGAAATCGATTTTTATAAGCTTCCTATTGACGCTTGTTTCGTCTCATTTGGTCAACCGGTTTGTAAATAACACTCCTTTGAAGTCTGATCATTTATGTCGTCTGGGTTAAAAAATGCGTAAAATGTACTATATTCCATTTTTTTAATTAAATTAGTTCAATAATGCATTTAGTTTAAAATATTAACCCATAGTTAGTTATGACTAATATTTTTCATTTTTTACTTATACAGACAAATAACGAAGCATCGGGATTTCGATAATTTACTTCAATTTTCAAATAAATTTAAACTCGAAAAATCCGAAAAATCCTAAATGACAAAGTGGCTGTAATTTAGATAAGCAAATCATCGTCTTAGATAAATTCATAATCTAATTTAACATCATTAAAATGAAATCAAAATAATAATAAAAACAAAATAAAATAAAATAAAAAAACAATTTTTAATGTTAAATTTTAAATTAATTAAATTAATTACTATATAGTTAATTAATTAAATAAAAATTTAATATAATATAAAAATTATATTCATCGCATTGGAAGTTTTAAAACTCCGACGAACACATTACATACAATAACTCCAATGCAATTAAGTGCATTTGCTCCGATGCGATGAGTCGCATTGAACTTATGCGATGCACTCACTCCATCCGACGTGATGAGTTTATTATCTCTGATGCGATGAGTTTACAAGTCACATTTCCGATGCGATAGGAGTTAACAACTCCGATGCGATGATTCATTATCTTATCCGATGCGATGGAGTTATATTGAATAACATAACGTTAGTGATAAAGGAGAAGTCATAATGTTAATTTAAAGTAATGTTAGTTAGTTTTAAGAGTCATAACAATTAGTTTGAAATAAGAGTTATAGTGTTATGGTAGGTATGTGAGTAATACGATAGTTTTAGTTCTATGTTAAGTTTAATATTAATTTAGTATTAGTATAGATAGGTTAGTATAATGTTAAGTTAGTATTCTTATGTTAGTTTAATATTATTTTAATGTTAATATAATGATTAGTTTAATATTAGTGGAACATTAGTTTAATGTTAGTGGATTGTCAATATAAGTTAGTTTAATTTTAGATTAAATATAAAATATTTAAATAATTAATTTTAAATATTAATTAAATTAATTAATACATAACATATGATTAATTTAATTAGATTGAACTTTTATTATTATTTAGATTAATATTAAACATAAATAGTTAATTATATTAATTAGTTAGATTAATATTTAATTAGTTCAATTTATAATTAGCAATTAAATTAGAATTAATTATTAGTTAATTATAGGCTAATTTAGCATTAGATTTTTAATTTAAATTCCGATTTTTAAAGCCCAGCAACTGAATTTTCAGATTTATATCAGATTTGACTTATCAACTTTGGAGGCTCATAGATTGATTTTTACTTGGCCAAATGAGGCCCAGGACGGCTCATTGGAAAGAGAAAATCGAGGAGAATATTTCTGAGGAGGTTTCACTAACAGATTTGGTCATTTATTGAGTCAAAAATCAGGCAGAAGATCAAGCTCCGAATTTCTAAAATGAAATCAATTTTCTGAGCTTTGTTTTCTTCATTTTTATTTGTCCAGCTTTTTCTAATTGCAGATTCATGCATCAATAATATCCTTGGTTAATTAAAATCATTATGAGTATCAATAAGAAGCTCAAATTTCCTTTTATTTATTTAGATAGAATTTGATTGGATTTGTTTTAATGATAGAAATAATATTTGGATTTTATTGTTGCTTCTTAAATGATTTTTAATTTCTTTTTGCAGGAAAAACAATAGAAGGGATATTGAGGAAAAAGATTTCAATCAATAAGAAGACTCCAGCAATTAAAGATTGGAATTTTTGAGCAATTAAAGTTGGATTGGGCAATTTTTTCTTCAAACAAACTCTCTTCTAAAAATACTTTTGGGAAGATTATAAATTGCAGATTGCAAAATGTAAAAAAAGGGGCTCTCCTCTGCAATTCCAGACTTCTAAAAGCATTTCTGTAATAGGAATTTAGAGTTGTAGATGGGGAGGAGAGACAAATTTCAGATCTGAAAATTATTGAGGGTTTTCTTTATGTCTTGAATTATGCATGATGGGCAAAGTTTGCATTTCTGCAGCTCTAGTCTTGAAAGCAAAAATTCAAGTAATGTAAAGTATTGTTAGAGACCAGGATCAGAGAAGCGGATTCAATTAAATGGTATTTTTGGCATTTCTGTATCAAATACCAGTTTCATTTTTATGTTAATAAAATTGTTGTTTCATTTTATTCATGTTTATGCATTTCTGTTGATATGGATAATTTATCTCAAATTGTTATGTATCTCTGTTCTTATGGATTTAACTCTGATTTCTGAGTAACGATTTGCTCAGAAATCTTTCTTACAAAACTGATTTTTTAAATAATAATATGTTGTGAATTTCTTCCACATATTATTTTTTAATTATTGGCTTGATTGATTCGATAATCAATATCATTTTTGTGAATTTCTTCCAGAGTGTTGTTGATTTATTATTTCAGTCAAATGGTCTCAATAGAATATGTTTTGGTACTCACAAATGTGAGCTAAATTAAATTTCTTCGTTAGCTTGACATTAATTTAAAGCCAGACATATTTTAATCCTCATTACTTAATTATCTTGCTCTTAGTTGGGATAGATTTATATCTACCTAATTGAGATAGGATTTAGATTAGTTTATTTTGCTTGCATTATAGAATAAGTTTGCATTTAGATTAATTTCTACATTCTTTTAAGTCCTCTCCTCGAAGAGGCAAAATCTTAGTTGTGGTTTGGCTGAACCCAAATCAGCTTAAGGGTCATTCTCTTGCCTGATCAGCAAGAAGAATTGATCTGATATCCCTGTCTATTGGTAGTTAATGATACATCGTAAACCAATAGCGATAGGGAAAAGGTAACTGGACCTAGTTAAACCAATCGGAGCCACTATCATAAACGGAAAAGGAGTTGTATTAAGGTCCGGACTGGGTGGTTATCCCCCAATGTTGTAGCAGCGATTTTCGAGGCTTCAACAGGCCTGAAACACATAGCCTGGAAACATCCTTGAAAGGATTCCTTTTACGTCCTCTCCCTACCCCAAAGTTTCTTGGATCAGCATTACATCCATATTTTGAGACTTTACCAACTCCCTTAGCACTAGTTTTTTAGGCTCACTAGCTAAACCTCTACAATTGTAAGATAAAATAATCATCGAAACCCCCAGGGGGGTGACTACGCTGCTCTAAGCACCCTGGACAGAGACCTCCGCTTTCTACCTGCAATGTTTTTTGCTTTTAACTGGGCCTTGTAAAGGTTTGATTTCCTTCCTCTCGTCTTCCTTGGCATCAAGATGACTGGCTAGGGATGGGACAGGGTCAGACACAAAAACAGTGGGAGAGGCCACAGGAAGAGACGGTAAGGACATAATGATACTATCAATGGATTCTAATATGACATGCATATTCATATGTTCATTGTGGTGCGTCCTGGAGGGAATAAGCTCAGACATATCCAAAACAAAAGTACAAAAGGATGAGCATAAGGAAGAATTAGAGAGAAAAGGCATACCCTCCTGAGTCACACCAACTGCCCTCGATTCAAAAAGGGGTTCCTGGGAGGACTCCAGAATAGGATCCATTTCATATTGATTTTGATGAAACGCCATTTGAACCAGAGACGAGGGATATTCCTTTTCAGCTCTCGAGCCCTCTACCCCATCCATCATGGCCACCTCCTGTACCCTAGTCTCTTCTGCTCTAACTGTTGGAATTGTCTCCCTGACACACGTTTTCTACTTCCTTCTGCGACAGTGCTCGAGGGGACAGTCCTTAGCAAGGTGAGCATATTTATGGCACTTGTGACAGTGAAAGGGAAGGTGCTCGTAGTCCAATGTTTGAAGATACTCAAAATCCTTGTACTTAAAACTCATTGCATCAGCCAGACCTTCTCTTGGATTAAGGTTTACAAGGATTCTCACCACACTTAGATCTCTTATTTGATGGAAGGACATATCAAATTCTAAGAATTTCCCAAGGGTGTTCCCAATGAATCAGAAAGTTGAATCTTTCCAGAAAGGCAGTGGGAGGCCCGGAAATTTTACCCATACAGGAGACTCTGCCATTTTTTCTTTCTAAGCATCAAACATAGGGGTCCATCTCCTGAATAGAACCGGTCTCTTCCCAAAGCACCAGTTCCTTTATAAAACCCAATCCAAGTGATCTTTTTGCTCGAATTTGATGTTGAACCAACTCCTATCTGGGACGTTGATTTCCATTGGATTCCCAAGGGCATCTTTCCATTCCGAAATGGTCCATTCGATGATGAAGTCTGCCAAGAAATTCCTTCCTCGAACTCTACCAACGAGAATGGTCTCAGTAGCCTCCATAACTTCATCTATACGGGTGTCCACTCCAAGAACACAATAGGGACACTCTTATTTTCTCCTAATGGCCTTATTCTTATTTCTTTTTGATCCCATAGCCTCCTTTCTTCCTTTTTCCTCTCCTTCCACCAGATTTTCAGGTGCATCTGGGGCTTCTTCAACAAGCAACCTTGGTCGCCTTCCTTCAGTTTCTCTGACACCTTCCCTGTTCAAAATCCTTTCCAATTCCTGTCTTGTTTTAGGGCATATGTAATTCTCTTGTATGTCTTCTTGAGACCTATCTGATTGTCTTACAGACTCTCCTTCTTTTGCACATGTTGTAGAAACCCTAGTTTGACTTCTGAGGGACTGGGACAAGAAACGAACAGATTGGGGCAAAATGTCTCTTAGAGCCGGTTCCAAACTAGCCGCTTCTTTTCCTGGAGGGATTAGAAGTTTTTCCAAAAAATTAAGACCCTGGCTCAAAGAGGGGTTTCGATATAGAATGGATTCACCCTTAGCTCGGTCTCTACTTAGTTCCAGGCCTTACTACCTTTCCTCCCTAAGGGCTTTCAGGCCCACCGAACCCTGCAAACTGTAACTTGAAAAAATATCTTCTAAACCTCCTGTATATGAAGGAATGAAAGAAATACCTGGCCCTGATGATATTTGTGAAGGTTGTATGTCTCGCTGTTGTAGACCACCACCAAAGCATTCGAGAGGGTTCATAGTCGGTGCAAAGCCTTTGGAGCCAACAGAATTCCACGTCCCATTAAATGTACTCTGCAATGTTTCTTCTAACAATACTAATTCATTCGAAAAACCACGAGCTCCTCCCACATCGCTGAACCTCTGATCAGTCTCTGCAACGATCGGAAAGAAACGATCCAATTTTTTCTCTGAGACCTCGTGACCCCAGAAGGTGCGAAGGTCTTCGGGCACTGGCTCAACGTCCACGTATTCACTATCGAAACCCATAGCTATAATAGGTTTGTAGTCTTAAACCAATTCCACGACAACGAAAAGTTTGCGCCTGTTCAAAAACCCTAAGACCTAAATGTCGTCTCGCTAAAAGAAACAAGGTTTTGCTGCTAACCTCCATCTTGAACCCGATTAGGTCCAAATGGTCCCCAAGTGTCCTGTACTCCCCGTGGCCAACAGTTGAGAGCACAGGTCGTCACAGAAACCTAATAGGGAAATATGCATCTATTTGTCCAAGTTTTGGAGGGCTTGCAGATCAAAATATGGTTCAATAGATTGACTTCTAGGAGTATAGGGTTGTAAAACAGATTTATCAAATATTGTCTCCTCCACAAAATTCTCAGACTTAATCCTAAATAGACTATATTCAAATGGCTGATCAAACTCAATATCCTCTAAAGTGACAAAACTCTCATGGAGAGAGTTTGCCTTGGGTGGGGGACTGCTGCTTCCTTGACTTTCAACTAAAATTCTCTTCCTAATCAATTTTTTCAGGTCATCTAAAATCTTAGCAGGTTTTGGATCAAGATGAGATCTAGTGTGAATTATTTTTGGAGCCAGAAGTAAAATTTTAAACACACAACTTAATTATTGACAAGGTTTACAACCTATGAAGCTTTATTTCTGAAATTTGAACCATTAATTTTCCTGAAATAAATTATCTTAACTAGGGAAATGTACATTTAGAAGTCAAACTTTGTTATGTCCCGAGTGGTGTTGCCACTATGTTATCACTCTATAATTTCTGACGTTTTAAGAGAAATTACATAGGTAACTACAAAACCACTTTGGGAGTTGGGAATCTAGCCCTTCCAACTCCAGAGAGGGATCTATTTTTCATATTTAACTTTGTTTTTTTGAATAATACTAGGATAGCTATTAAGTTCAGTGTTTGTTTGTTTGATTTAGATTGTTTGGTTTGTTTGGTTGATTAAATGCCTAAATTTCCATTGGTCTATGGAGTCAATGACTTAAACTTGGATCTGTTTCAGTTTTTATAAAGAGTTTCATAGGGAAAGGTAGCTAAACTAACTAGATTTTGTAAATTTAAATGGAGTGTAACAGAAGAGGTGAGAGAATTTCAATTAAGAAAAGAGAAATTAAGAATTATTTTAATTAATATCATATGAAAACATAGAAATTATCCAAAGCTAGAAACAAAGTTCATTTTAAGACAAATTATGTTCTTCAATTTCGTAGTGAATAATTCAGATTATGAATACATAAGAATGGAACACAAAGAAAATAAACACATAAACCGTGAGATATTCACTTCAACACCAGTTTAACACAAGAATCTTGTGAAAGAGTCTTCTTTATTCCTGATCAACCCATAAAAGTTGAAAGAGAACAATAGCCTCTTGGATGCAAAAACCAACCCTCAATACTTCAAAATGAGAAGTATTTATAAGTTTATTTACAAAAAATCCAGTCACAATAGATCATGATGTATTTTAGGAATATATAAAATTGATTACATCTATTAGTACAAAAATAGAGGATAATTTGGAAATGTTCGAATGATGGCCCTATTTTGGAGGAGGTTGTTGTTGATCTATCCTCCTGACTCTTGATGCGATGTTGGTCTTGTTGTTGAAGATAGAGTTACTTATTCAGTCAAGTAACTCACACAACTTTTCCCACCTTTATTCACTTTGAATAGATAACTTAAGTAAAATCCTGTACATCTCATCTACGTCTATATACTTGGAAAAGGTGGGTTTAATAACAAAAATGTGCTTGAACTCATGTTGGATATTTAAATAATTTTCTAGTGCCTCAAGAAAGGATTTTACTGTAATGCTGCCCTGTATTCCTACACATTTAGAACCATATTTAGCCAAATCCATAAATTTCTTGTTATAATCATCCAGGGTGATTAATTTTTCATTTATTACAAAATAAACCTGGAAGTCATTTCTTTTTCAACACTTCAAACTTGTTGAAGAATCTGTCAACACCAATTTCCATCCCCTGTCATTTTTCGTCCAGCTACAACATGAGGTTGTTTTTGGATAAGGCCTTCTTGACTTCCAGTATTCTATCAGTCATGTCTTCAATATGAAATTCCTCTAGCTCATACTTTTTCTTAGAATTCAGAAATCTGATAAGGTCTGTGGCTTCGGTGGGATTGCCACCTAGCTTATCTCGGATCTTCATAATTGCTTCCTTATAATTATGAATTAACTCATTCTGCTTGAAGATAATTTGAATGGAAGGAAAAATCTCATTCATGTATTTATGGATATATATCCATATGTTTTCCTTAGCATGGGCTAAGGTTTGATCCATGGAAATCTCCTTTCCTAGTTGTTGTAATCTTTGTGTGAGTCTTTGAGACTTTTGTACTTCAGCCAGATGTGAAGTTTATATCCTTGTTTTCTACTCTTGCAGGGCCTTTATCTGTCCTTGTAACCTTTTTATTTCTTCTCCTTGTATGGAAATGTCCCCCATAGCCTTAGTCAATTTACTAGCAACATCTAAATCTTAAGTTGGGGCTATTGTTGATGTAGAATCCCCTGCTATAGTTGAGGAAACCATTCCTATTTTTGATATTGTTGTAAAAGGTATAACCTTCAGTGGGACTAAAGCCAACTGTGCATTCTACTCCTTTTCTTTCACTAATTTATCCAATTCCACTTACATGTCTATGATTTGTGCATTTTGCTCCATAATTATTTTGAGCATGTCTTTCTTTTGTCTCTTTGTCTCTCCTATTTCCTTGGTCTTGCGATCCTCAGTGGCTGGTAATTTCAACTGTTTCCTGAGTGATGCAATGTTGGCATTCTTATTTTTGATAAGTTATTATGTTTCTTCGACATTGGATGGGTCATATCCTATTTTGATGACCAATTATTCTAAGGATTTGATCTTATTATCCTTTGCCATAGAATAGATCTTCTTAAAATTTAATTCTGATTGGACATTGGTGAGTGATAACTACAATTTAGAAGTATTCATTGAAGTATTTGTTAAGGTGGATCATATAATCTCTCATGTTTTTTTATGCATCTCCATCTGATCAATGGGATGAATGTCCTTTGCATCAAAATCAAAAGAGGTCTTCTTATAATCTGTTGATGTTTTTGGATGGGAGACTCGTGCTTGTAATAATTCCATCTGCACTCTTTTCTTTTCTATGTCGAAAGCTGATAATATTATGTGTTGAGCAGTGGAAGTTTGCTTCCAGAATTGAGTACAAGTATTGGCTTTTAGGATCTCATTTCTAAGCTTTATTTCTTTGTTCTTGTCAAAGATACTCTTTTCCTTCTATCCCTGGATCAGTTCTGATGTTTGAGCTATGCCTGTATTCCCTTGTGAGACTGATGATGTTGTTGGAGACCCTGTAAATACATTGTCTATATGTGTTGCAGAATGTGGACCTTTATGGACTATGGTATCTGTTCCTTCTCCTCCCTTCAGAAAATATGTTTTAGAATTAGTTTTTCTCTTCTTTCTGTACATCTTAAATTATTTTTCTAAGACCTCTGTGACTGAAGGGGAGTCTTCTTCCCTTTTTCTTTTGTCTATATTTTTTTGAGGTGTGGGAGTCTGTGAAGTAGAGGTAGAAAGAAGCTGCTCTTCTGCTTCTTGTAAATTTTTCTCTGCCCACTCAACCTGGTTCATATATTTCTCAATTTTATGTCTCTGTGTATGAACATAGGGGGTGGTCTTCTGTTCCACCATTAGCTTATAAATTAAGTGAAATGGGTCATATGACCATGTAAATATTAAGGGGGGCTTCATATACTTTAGGAGGATGTCTGCCTCCTTTCCTATTGTCCTGATGTTGCAAATAAAGGGTCCAATTTCAGCCTTTATCCTGAACTGACATTTCTTCTTAGCTGCAACAATATGAATTTCATTTTCATTGATCATCTGCCTAATGTATTATAATGAAAACACTCTGATGGGTAGGTATTTAGGGAGCTTATAGGGTTGCAACTCACACCCATACACTCTTATTTTAGTGTAGTTCTCGTACAAGTACCATTCTCCTGTTTTGGCCTGTTCACTGAGATGTAAAATCTTCTAAATCTCCTCACTGAACCTGGGTTCTGCATTACTGCTCAGTAAACATGTGGCTGGATGAATTAATTGATCAATATAATCCTTGAATTTGTGTTCCTCCGAATCCTTCCTTACAAAGGAAGTCCAAAAAATGAATGACTATGGATTTCTTTCTTCATATAGCTTTTGAAGTGCGAATGGGAACCTATCTGCTTGATAATAAAAAAAAACATGTAAACCAAAATTGAAGCATATTTGAACATACCTTCAGTTAGAAACTTAAGGAATTGTTCATGGATCCTATCAGCAAGGAATTGGCTAAAATTAAAAATTGCTGAGGGCTTTTGTTCAATGGAGAAAATGGATAGGAAGCCTAGGATAGGTTCATATACCCATACATCAGAATAATATCCTAGAAAACATGAAATCACGAAGATGATTTTTTAGCATGATCTAGAAACATAGATGAGGGATAGGGTGTATTCTTCTTTGGTAACTGGGAATTTTCGAGAATAAATATTTCAAAAATATTTTCCCTTTGGGAAAAGGTTAATTTCTATTATAGGTCATTCAGGGCTTCCACTGAGAAAGGGGTATTGGAACTACTTTGGGGGATTTGCAACATTTCATTGATGGTTTCAGGGGTAATTATGAAAAAAAAATCTCCACTGTGGGCTACAATGGCCCTCTGGCAGGGTAAATAACAATCATGGAATTTACGGATAGAATATGGGAAATAGTAGGTCTAAGGAAAAACATACATGGGAAATTTGGATTATGTTGAGGCCTCAGAAATATGTGGAAACAACAAGGGGGACAATCACCCGGTCCGGACCTTAAGACAATTTCTTTTCCGTTTGGGATAGTGGCTCCGACAAGATATAATGGGACCAGTTTCCTAGAGTTAGTTTTTTGCTTTAATTATTGGGTTTCTCTCAAAGGATTTTCATAAAGAATTACTAAAAACTAAAACAAATTTATTCTAAAATGCAAAACTTTGAATTCAAGTCTAATTTAATCTAACCCGGGATAATATTAATTTGATGCGATCTAGAATGATATCTATTCAATTTGTGATGATGAAGATCATCACAGATTTAATAGAATTATTACTTTGTAAGATGATTCTCTTGAAAAAATAGTTAATCAAAAGAAAATGAGAAATATATCACATGTATCTGATGATTATATATAAAAAAAAAAAACCAATTTCTATCTTTATATTATACAATAGTGCAACTGATATTTCAGATAAAAGCAATCAATTTCATATATAATTCATGAAAGCTGGATTCATCACTAATATTCAAAAAAACAGAATTAGCATACATGATAATAGAACCAGATGTGTACTGCTCTGTTTATCTGATCAGTGATAATAGGCCACATTCAACTCTTCTGTCAATAATTCTTTCAAAGAATACAAAAGTGCATCAACATTGATCAACAAAACGAAATATAATTGAAAAGGTCGTGTTCCATTATTTTATTAAGGCATTCACAAACTTACTTACAATTAAGCATTCTTTGCAAATTTTCTCAATAAAATTCGGTACCCTTCTTTAAATGCATGAGAAGGGTTTAAATACTAAACTAACTACAAACTAAAATTAAATTATTACAAAAATGTAGAGGAGGTTTCAAACAACCTTTCTCTAAAAACTTAACTTAAACAATAATCTAGGAACTTTGAACTAACAATTATGATTTTGCGAATCCTGCCCTTTTTTCTGAGTGTGATCACGAAGTTGAAAAATATCTAGAATTGCTTTAAGCTGCGCTGGCTATGATATCCGTGACCGAATTTGTCCCTTGAGAACAGCATTTGAGATTACTGACTGAGATATTTCTGCTGAATCTGTAAGAGACTGAAGAGTTTGAAGTTGATGGTAAGGTTTGAACCAAATATTTCAGTAATTTCCCTGATCAAACTTATTAACTTTTTTTATTATTTCATCTTGTGTATCTGCTCTCTGTCTCCACTTTAACTCTACTTCCCTTGTTCCTGAAAACACATCAGACGTGTTTTCTTGAAGAAGTTTTGTTTTAAAAAATTGCTCACATATAGACTGAATAATCTCATTTGATTTCTTGGATGTCTTGGTCACTGCTTTCTCTGCTTGATTAATTTGTGCTCTCCATTCTGTGAATGACAATTCTTTATGAAGCTTATCTATTTGTGGTAGATTAGCTTGTTTTCCTGTATCTGAAATTTTCCACTGAATGTGTTCTTCGATTTTCTTTTCAAGTCTTTCATATTCCAGTTTCTAAATTGCTATTTGTTGAATCATTATCTTATTGGAATCAAAATAAAAATCAATCATGGAAGCTTGGCGACAAAACATTTCTTTTTCTTTCTTTAACATACTATTTACATCAAGTGCTTCTTTGATGAATTGTTCTAACTGTGGTTGAATCTGTAATTCAGCCATTTCTCTTTCTAGATGTGCTTGCTTTTCATTAAGCTCTGTCTAAGAATTTAATTTGAGGCTTTCAATATCTTCATGAAATTGAGTTGTGCTTATTTTGATCTCCTCAATGGACTTTGCTTTTCTTCATCTAGCAACTGTTCTAATTCTTGTACTCTAGCTTCCTTTTTTTTCAACAATATTCTAATCTCAGTAGCTTTATCAACAATAGCGGTGGCATATGCCCCTAGATATTGTGATAACTTGGTTAGATGTTCAGTGGGATCATCTGAGGAATCCATCTAAAGTACATCAACTAATTCATTTGTTGGTTTTGGAGTTGTTTCATCAATCCTTCTTCTTTTATTCCTTTTAACCACAGCTTTGTAGCTAGGACTGTAGAAAATGTCGAATGACGGAATATCTTCAATCTGCAAAACTATCTGATCTGTAGGGTAGGCTGGTATGATTTCTTTGTCATGCATTGCTGGAACTCTTTGTAGCAGATTGACAGTTTCAACTATTTTATGTGAAGGTTCTGGTGTTTTAAAACTTGATGTTTGATCAATATTGGGATTTTCTTTAGAAGTATTTATTGCTTGAGAAAATTCTTCCCATTTATTCATCAGATATTTTACTTGAGAGGGCTTGGATCGATCTAACATGCTATGAGTATGTTTAACTATTTCTGAATTTGATTTTGTCCCATTGTTCTTTGTTTTCTCCAGCACTTCTATCTCTTGAAGAATTTGGTCAATTTCTGAATTTACTTTCTTAGATTTGGATTCCTCAGATTGATCTGAATTATCAGAGTGCTGTTATGATTGACTGGATTCATTTTCAAATATATCTTTCATTTCATCATCTAGACTAACACTTGGAGTGTGTTTTTCATCTTCAATAGTTAACAAATTCAAAGGAACCTTTTCTAGTATGTTGTTTCTATATGCTTGAAAAGCTTTAGCATCTTCTTGACTTAACTGACTAGAAACGCATTTGGTAATATCAGAGAAATTTTCCATGCCTTGGAAGAAATCATCAAATTCATCTTCTTCCTTTACAAAAGGCTTCATTTTTAGCTCTGCAATGTAATTTTTAATCACATCATTGGGATCATATAATCTTGCTAGCATAAATGCTAATTTCAACAACTAAATGTTGGGAACCTCTTTGTATGTATGGCCAATATTAGCCAGAGAAAAGGTGTCGCACTGTAGAGGGAAAGTAGGCCAAATAGCATTTTTACCATCCTTCAACTGTTTTGTGACACCGTTGACAAGTTGATATGCTATTTCTTTTGTAAGTAATTTATCTGGAGCATAGTAAGGTGAAACATGAGGAGAAGCATGACTCCCAAATACTCTAATATATATGAACTTTTATTAAGTAAACCATCTTGCTATGGGAAGAATATCTACATTGGCTTCTTCAGAAACCCTAGGAGCCTTTTTGTTGAAAATCATCTGATGCATGGGTAAAATGACTTCGTAGCAAATTTTATAGAAATGTAAGTGGAACTCGGAATCCGAGAGTTCTCTATGGTAGATATGAATCGGGGTAGGGTCTTTGGTGGTCCATTTCCAACCCATGGTAGGAAAATTAGAAGTAAAACAAATGGCATCCATGACATAAGAAAACATATAAAATGGAGGTATTTCTCTGAGAAAAACACTTCTTTTATTCCTATATTCAGTGATATTCTTGGCGAGGTAATTAGATAGAATGTCTACCCAAGTTAGGATACATGAATTGATGATTGTGTTAATTAGGGGAACCCAATCTCTTGAAAATTTAGTACTATCAGACTTCGAAAATATTCTACACAACATACCAACGACATAACAATAAGGATTAGGAATTTGTGCAATTGGATACGTACTAGGCTTATCTTGCTTCAATTTCCCTTCATTGTCCTTTTATTCGTGGATGACTTTGATAAGATCTTGATGTTTTTATTTGAAAGTATGCACATATTTGTTGTCATGTTTCTGCTGCGGGGTTGGTAGATGATACATTGCTGCTAAATCCTTTGATTTGAAGGAACCCATAATCTCTTCTCTGGAATTCTTGAAAATTCTATCTTCAATGTTTAAGTGGTCAATTGCCCACTTAACCGTGTCTTTATAAGGAAGAATCTTTGGTCTCGCAGCTATTTTATGAATATGCGAGCATGCAATGTCAAAAAGGGTTGCATCAAAGGTAGAATCAGTGCCTGTATCAGAAACTTTGTCTATCACCCTTGGTCCTTCATCTTCGAAGAGTTTGTACATTGCCTCCCATGACGAACTACCATAGTCTTTGTTGCAAACGGTGTCTGAAAATAATGAAGACATATCTGTGTCTTTTGTGGATGATGTTTGAAAATTTTATTTTCCCTTTTTGCTCATTTTGAACTCCTTCAACCCGATAATTGAAGTCCTGAGAGCGAAACGAATTTAACATATAAGGAGTATTATAAGAGAAAATCAATCATTTACTTCTAAGGCACGCAAGAAGATGTCAATCTATCAACCATCTTTTATAATTCCTAATTTAATATTTCACATGGCTTCTCACGTAAGATCTATCTATCGTTTTAAAGCCTTTAAGATCTTAAATCTTATTGGATATGACACAAGTTGCTTTCACACGCTGAATTCATTTAATAGGAAAAATCGCAATCATTCCTTATAATATTTCACGATGATTGACCCTTAAAGCTGCGAAATGCGATCTGTGCAAATCGCAGATCGCAACTTTTATAGGATAGCATGAGTATATATTATAAGTTGCGCGCAATGCGAATTGCGAAAAACTTAAAGTAAACGTGGATGCGAAAGGTTTTATATTTCCTAGTTTATTTTCTTATCGAGTCCGCGGGTATTGCAACTTATACCATTTGTGTCTTAAAGATTTTTGATTAAATAAAGTGTGATGTGCAAAGGAAGAATAAAACGATGATTTTGATGTTTTTGCAAGGTTTTTTAATTATTTTTAATTATTTATTCGAAAGGGCTCTAAAGCGCATTTTGAAATTTGCACATTTTTCGTTTTATAATTCTTTTTGAAATAAGATATGTAATATGTGATGTACTTTAAGGGAAGAACATAAAATTTTATTTTCAAAGTTTTTATTTTAGGAAATTATAAAAAATAATTTCCTATTTATTTCTAAAGGGTCCCTATTTAATAAAAATAAATGGGGGGTGGTTGTATAGCACAACAATTGGTGATTCACTTGGACAAACCAGATATCTCTAATATATATATATATATATATATATATATATATATATATATATATATATATATATATATATATATATATATTCTAAACCTTTTTGAAAATAAAATAGTTAGAGGAAAGAAATTTCAAATAAATAGTATCTATACCAAACAATGAAAATTTCTTTTATTCACTTATTCATGAGAATTCCTCTATAAACATATAAGTATGAAAATCTATATCAGTCCTTACTTAGTTTAAAAGGATAAATTAAATAACCTTTACAAATCAGCTTTATATAAATTTACTCTTTTATCACAGATAGAGCCTCTGTTCCAATAGGCAATTTTAAGCTTTTGGTAGGGTTACCTTTTACCCAGCTATGATCCATCTTTCCATCTAGTATTTCTCATAATTTTCATAAGTAAATTCTAATTTATGAAAACTTTCTTTTATATATTTTTATATACTTAAAAGCCATTGTCTTGGCTTGGTAACCAAATAATGACAATTCCATTCACAAATAGTAATTAAACTGATCAAGATGGCTCTTGATGAGACCCCTTGTCTTTATGATATAATCTCAATTCATTACACTATTTTGGTAGACAGTATTAGTAATGTCAGTTTAACTATTTCTTTATGAACATGGTAAACAAGCTTGTGATGAGACTTATTATCTTTTAGATTTTTCTTCAAATCATTTTTTATTTTCTTTTGAATTCCTTTTTGAAAATTAATAAGTTTTTCCGAATGGGATGAATCATAGGTCCTTTTAAGATACTGGATGATAATGCCAAGTTTTAGATTGTTTTTCTACAAAAGTTCCTTACTATATTAAAGTTTCTTTTATTGACTAATAAAATAATATTCATGATATATAAAAATGAGAGTTCATAAAATAACTGTTTTATTGAAATTTCATTTTTTAGAAAGATAAAATCAATCTGTCGCTCTAACTCTTTCGATTTTCTTTCCTTAACATTTTCATTTTTTATAAGTGAAAAGAAAAATCAAAAGAAAGTTATCTGAGATTTATTTTTGAAAGGCCAACTATCAGTACTAAATAAACTTTTATTTTTACAAGAAAAAGATTCAGTATACAAGGATAGAAGGGATTACCTCCTATGAGAAATATATTTTCAAAATTTGCCCATTAACAGGCAAAAAATCCTTTTTGCCTGATAAATCTTGTAACAAAAATGTTTATGGGCCTATCTCTTCAATTATTTGAAATGGACCTAGCCAAACTTTTTGAAACTTCGCGTGTTTACCTTTTTCCTCATGCACTTTGTCCCATTTCAATACCAAATCACCAATTTGAAAATTTTTTGAACTCGCAGAAATTGAGTCAAATCAAGATTTTATTATTTGTTGATGATGGATATGAATTTGTTTGGCTTTTTCTCTTTCTTCTTCCAACTTAAAAATTTGATCTTGTCTAAGTTGAAGGGAAGAGGAAGGATTTTCATCAATAAATTGCACTAAAGAAAATGATGGTATCATTACGTTTGTGGGTAGAATTGCTTCTTTCCCATAAACTAACACAAATGGAGAAGTACCTATTGAAGCTTTGTGGGTGATTCTATCTGCCAAAAGAGCAAATAATAGTGCTTTGTGCCAATTTTTATGATTTTTTTCTATAGTTCATTTTATGATTCTGATAAGGTTTTTATTTGTAGATTCAACTAATCCATTACCTTGTGGATAATAGTTAGCTGAGTATTTTAATTTAAAACCTCTTTTCAAAGCAAATTCTATCATAGCATTTCCAGAAAAGTAAGATGCATTATCAAATATCAAACCTGATGGAAGACCAAACCTGGTGATTATGAACTGATCAATAAAATCTGTAATACTTTGTGTATTAACCACCTTTAATGGAATAGCTTCTACCCATTTTATAAAGTAATCAGTTGCAGTTAGAATATACCTGTGCTACTTTGAAGAGTTAGGAGTTATTTCACCTGTGATATCTAACCCCCATTGTTCAAATGGTTGTTGGATATTTACTGGCTATAATGGAAATGTTTCTTTCCTTTCTCTTCCTACTGCAGTTTGACATAATTTACATTTTCTCGCATATTCATGTGCATCTTTAAACAGAGTTGGCCAATAATAACCAGCATGCAGTATTTTATGAGCTGTGGTGTTTCCTCTGAAATGACCTTCAGCTGGTCCATCATGTAATTCCTGCATTACTTTTTCAGCTTCAGTTTTTTCTAAACATCTCAATAATACAAAATCATAATTATTCCTGAATAACACATCAACTATGAGTTGATATTGATTTTCTTTAAGTCTCAGAGCACGCTTTGCTGTATAATTGAGATATAATGGAGCATATCCATTTTTCAAGAAAAATTTAAGATCATCATATTGTGATTGAGAATCGTTTAGGCTTCCCTCAGACAGTTGTATTTCATTTGATTGATCTTCTTCTGTTGGTAAATGAGAGGATCCAGTTAACATCCTACAAAGACCTTGTCCTTCAACAATTTTAGCCAGATGTGTTTCTACATCATATTCTTGAAGTGCAGTGACCCAATTTTCTCTCTTCTCTCCTACTTCTCATTGAATTAATAATTGCCTTACCGCCGAGTAAGGTACTATTATTTTAGTATGTGTTTTTAGGAGAAAAGGTCTGAAATGTTTCAAAGCTTTAAACACATCATAAGCTTGTTTTTCTACAACTGAATAATTTACTCAGCACCTTGAAGGTTAGAACTAAAAAACGCAATCGGTTGAAAATTAGGAGTCATTGAAGAGGGAGATTCAATGATGGCTTTTTTAATCAACTCGAAAGAATTTATTTCTTCTTTTCCCCATTTAAAAATTGATTTTTTCTTGATCATTGATTGTAGGGGTAAGATGATTTGGGAAAAATCTGGAACAAATATTTTTACAAAATTAATTTGTCCTAAAAATGATTGCATTGTTTTTTTAGTATGTGGTAGAGGAATGTTTTCAATTTCTTGAATCCTATCAGGGTCTATATGAATTCCTTGTTTAGAAACAATCAACCCCAATAATTTACCTTCTGATAAGGCGAAATAACATTTTTTAGGATTCAAGTAGATACCATATTTTCTACATCTTTCAAAAATTTTATTTAGGTAATTAATGTGATTATTCCTATGCTTAGAGTAAACAGTAATTTCATCTAAATATATAACAACTGAACTATTGATAAATCCTCTGAAAGCTATATCCATAGCACGTTGAAATGTAGCACCAGCATTAATTAGCCCAAAAGGCATTTTTTGATATGTGTATGTTCCCCACTTTGTCCTAAATTTTGTTTTTAATCTATCATTAGGATGTACCATAATCTAATTGTACCCTGAAAATCCATTGAGAAAAGACATTAATTCAGATCCTGCGACTGATTGTAATATCTGTTCCATGGTGGGTAAGGGGAAATTATCTTTTTGACAAGCTTTATTCAAATTTCTAAAGTATATGCAAATCCTAATGTCTCCATTCCTTTTCCTAACTGGAACCATGTTTGACACCCATTTTGAATGCCTAACAGGAAAAATGACTTTGGCTTTGAGCATTTTATTTAATTCAGATTTAATTTGAATTTCTAAATTTGGATGAACTTTCCTAAGTTTTTGTTGTACAAGCTTATCATCTGAGATCATAGGTATGGTATGCTAAATTATGGAAGTATCATATGTCTTAAGATCTGAATAATCCCATGCAAAGATATCTTTATATGTTTTCAGCAATTTAATGAATGACATCCTTTCTTCAAGTTTTAAACCAAGACCTAAGTTGATGTTTTGAGGTTTTTCTAGTGTACCAAGGTTAATCAATTCAAAATTTAAAGTAGAATTTTGAGTTTTTGAATTGGTTACCTTCTCAAATCTATCTTTCAAATCATAGAGATCTTCCATTTTGACTACAGATTTAGGAATTGAATTAGTTTTTAGTTTATCTTCAATCTATAATTCATGTTCATGTTCATCTATGATCTGACCTTCATAAGCTCTGTCTGATGTAAGAAATTCTAATATATCTGCATCATTATTAAATACTCTCCAATTTGTTACATTGTCAGGAATGGAAGGCATAAAAATTAATTCAATTGAAAATCTATCTGGGCTAAATTCTTTAGATGGTATGAGTCTAGATGCTACATTAGCAAGTAAATCAGCACTTGCATTTTGTAATCTAGGAATTGTGGAGATATTGAATGCAATAAAATGGGAAGTAAGATTCTGAGCTAAAGTTTGATAATGTCTTAAATGTCCAGAAATACAATGAATCATATTTCTGACTTGTCTAACAATTATTTTAGAATCTCCATATACTTGCAAATATTTAACATTTAATCCTATAGCTTTATACAGACCTTGTATCAATGCTTCATATTCAACAGTATTATTTGTGCACTAGAACTAGAGTCTGTAAGCTAGCATTGTTTTTTCTCCTTGTGGATCAATTAAAACGCAACTTGCTCCTGCACCATCTTCCGATTTTGAACCATCAAAATATAGAGTCCAAAATAAAGGCTGTTTTGGAATCTGATTGCTAAGATTAACACATATAGAAGCGTTTGTTTGAGAAAAGTTTTCAATTTGAGAAATAGAAGTTTTTATTGAAAAAGGTGAAACCTGAGCATTGAATGATCCAAGAAAATATTCAAATGAATAATTTCCTATGATATTATTAGTGAAGGCTACAGGTTCATTTTCTTCTTCTAGTTCAATAACTGTATGTTTCATGAATTTTTCACGTTCAATTCTGATTTGATTTGGTTTTCCATTATATGGTAACCGCATGTGTGACCAAACAGTAGAAAAATATCCATGTAAATTTTCAGACCAATCTCTGCTTAGAATAAGACCATAAAATTAAGGGATTTCTGCGACCAAAATATCAATTACTTGTAGTACCTTTGGATTGGATGATAACCTAATAGATACTGACAACATTTTTCCAATAACTTCAAATCTTGTTCTATCTAATTGAACTATATGTACAACTGACTTTTGAGGAGTCATATTCAGTTTTGTACACATGGTTCTTGGCATACTATTTGAAGAAGCTCCTGAATCAATAAGAAAATTATGAACATTTTTGTTGAAAATTTCATAAGTCAAAAGTAAAGGAAGAGTGTGAGAAATAGATCTATCACCAATTAAAACAATATCATCGGGATTTACTTTGTTTGAAGATGATGGAGGTTTTCCCATATATTTAGAAGCTTGTGCTATAACTGGTGGTTGTATAGGTTCAACAGGAATCACTTTGAGTTCTCTAAGAAAAATTTCTGTTGTTGTTTGAGTTTGGTCATTTCATGTAATGAAATATATGCTTTGGTCTTTTTCATATCTTTGACTATATTATATTCCACTGTATCTGAAAATATCAAAGTTTTATAATTTGTATTAGGATCTGGTGGAATAAAATCTATCTGAACAGTTTTAAATTTTCTGATAGCTGTTTTCTCCTTGGCGGGGAGAGCTTTCTGCTTTTGATTTGATACAATTGAATCAGAAGAAGATTTAATTCTTGTAGATACAGGCATAGCTTCACTTTCTTCCTCTGTGGGGAGAATGAAATCCCATAAACCATTTAATTCAACTTCTTCCTCAGATTCTAGCTCTTGTTCAGATGGTGAGGGATCTTCAGTATCTTGATCAGATTCAGCATTCGAAATCAAGTTTGGAGGTTGAGATGTTGAAGAAGGGGTTTTCTTTAATGGGTGAAATGATCTTTTAGGGGTTGAGGTTTCAGAAAACTTTTTCTTTATTTCAATCATATCATTTGACATGGTCTTTAACACTTTTTGAAGACCTTCAAGATCAAATGGATCTTTTGAGACCTTCCTTTTTGAATCTTGACTAAATGTCACTTTCTTAGTTTTCTTTTCTTCTATCTCTGAATGTTTTTCTAAGGCTAAGATTATTTTCTCTACAGGAAGAGCTTCTTTCATGTTATCTAAAAGGGTAGCTTTACCAACTCTATCTAAAAAAATAGCTATATTGGAAGGCAAAGAAGAAATATACCACTCTATTTGTACATCAACAACAAGTTTGGAAGCAATTGGAATTTTGTTTAATAACTTGTTAAATCTGGAGTTGAAATCTTTGATCCTTTCCTATGAATTTGTTTTAAGATTGGAAAGAGCATTGATTAGGGATGCAACAGTTCTATCATCTCCAAATTTTACAAGAAAAACTTGTTCAAAAGTTTCCCAATCGACAATAGATCCTAATGGAAGTGAAAAGTACCAGGATCCTGCTAATCCTTGTAAAGTATAAGGCAAAAATCTGGCTACGATATCTTCATGAGCAACTCCATTTAGATTCATGGCTAACATAAAATTATTGATATGTTCTTCGGCAGGAAGACCATCATCTGGATTATATTTAGGTAACCATTTTTCAGGATGATCTGGAAGAGGATTTGGATTTGATATTAATACAACACCATGATTCATCCAAGGTCGATTAGCCATAATTGGATTTGAAGTTTGTGAAGTTATAGAAGCAAATCCAGAAGTAGGAGGAATAAATTAAGAACTTACAACTGGAACAATATTACTGGTAATAGCACTGATTGTTTGAGTAGAGGAAATGAAAGACTGAAGAGATGTAGATTGAGTAAGAGGATGTGAAGAAGCAACCAAAGGAGAATTTGATGTAACTTCACTTGTATCTCACTTGGATCTAGATATAGAAACTTTTTTTGCGAAATGATTCAATTGGAAATTCAAAAGGTGGAATTCCAAGTTTCTCACTTTTAGATCTAGTTAATATTCGAGTTTCTCTAAATAGAGAAGTAACACTTTCTTCAGAAGCTTCTGGGTTAACAAGATTTTCAGCAGAAATATATATTCCTTCTAACTTCTGAATTAAATATTGAACTTCAGAAGATTCGGGAGTGAATTCTGAAGTAGATTGTTGGAACAGGGTCTCCTACAAGCTGTGAAACTGGTCCAATTTGAATATTTTTTATTAGATTTAGTCTAGCGTAGAGATTTTGGGGTGGGTCAAAGCCCTGAAAGCATTGCAATCGGTAAAAGGGTAAACCAGGGGTCCGAAAACCATGGTTTTCGGACCATAGGAAAGTCTAGGCTAGATTTCTATAAATAGAGGGACATTTTGTATTGTAAAGGGTAGGAATGATGAGCTATTGATGCGAATTGTGGTTTAAGATATCTGTTTGGATTTTGGGGAAAGGACTCCTACTGGCTGTGTGCAAGGAGATCCAAGTCTAGCTGTGTGAAGACCCTACTGTTGTGTGCACAGGTTGGGAAGGGAATTGTAAGGAAGGATTGACGAATGAATGAATAAGAAATATTGATAGAGAACTGAATTTGTGAGTACTCTTGTGAAAATTATTGGTAATTGTTGCACTATGTATTTTCTGTGTTTAAGCTGCGAAGATCTGTGTAAGTGTGTTTTTGGTATCTATATTGGTTCTGTTCTGTTTTGTTCTGTTTATGTAATGTTGTGTTACTATCATAAAGGCATATAATTATAGATCTAGCGCACGTGGATGAGAATAGAGACCTAATTAACCCTGCACAAAACGAGGAAATCTAGGAATTACAAGGTCTAATGCAGCCCTGCTTGCCTTACCTATTGAGGTTCTGTGATTTCACAGATTGGCATACGAAATGCCAAGGCAACATCAGAACCACTTTGGAATTCTAGGATCTAGCCCTCCTGGATTCAGAGAGGGATATCTCTGTATGTGTGTTAGAATGATATGCTTTCAAAGCTTATGATATGATGTTAGGCTAGTTATGAAGTACAAGGGGTTTGTTTTTTTATTTTTGGTTGGGGATCATTAACTAAGAAGGTCATGTGAAGTGTGAAGGAGGGAATAAATTGAAGGATATTTCAGCATGGGAAGATAGGTCAAAAAACAGTGCTAAACCATTGGGCTATGGAGTCATAAAAGGGTTTACTTGCACAACAACTATTCAAGGGTTTTCATAGGGCAAGTCATCTATATCAAAATATCTCTTTGAGTTGAGTTTGTGGTGTGGAACATTAAGAAGTGTGGTGAAAGAAGCAAACATATAAGGAAACAAAGGGCAACCTAAGATCAGGTAAGGACTTTTAACCTATCCTACTTTTGGCATACTCTTAAGAATAGAAAACATATAAGAAAAAAAAGGGTAGTCTAAGATCAGGTAGGGAATTTTAACCTATCCTGCTTTCAGCATACACTCAAGGGAAAAACATTTAAGATAAACATAAAAAGTAGCCTAAGATTAGTTAAGGAGTTTTAACCTAGCCTGCTTTTTGCATACTCTTAAGGGAAATCTTCAAAACAATTGTTTAAGACTAAACAAGGGATGGGGCTAACCATAAAATTCCTTGATTAGGACTCTACTTAGCATGCAGTGAAAACATCATTCAAGAACAACATCTCAAGTTCTACTCAGCAACACATGGGCTCACCAACATTCCTTGACTGGTTATACTCTATTGAAATCATTCCCAAACACACATTTAGAGGAAAACATAGAGATAAATCTTATCAGTCAAAATTAGGGTACTTTTAGAAGTAAATCCTAATCTATACTTGCTGTTCTTTATTAGAGAATATGAACACAGTGGAAACATAAGGAAAATAAAAATTACAGTAAGAATAACATCACCAATGATTTAGATCAGGATCCAGTGAATCTGCTTGTCTATTTGATGTCCAAGACCAATTACATACTTCCAGTCCAATAGATTTTACAGTCTGATACTTCTCTTCCTAGTCTACTATATTACAACTACTCAACAACTCTTACTCAATGACAGTTCAAAAATTAACAACTTTCCAACCCTTTACAATGAATCTTCAATGAGTACTTATAGGTGAATGAGGAGGAGAAGTGAAATAAGTGGTCTTAATGATCATTTAAGACAGAATAGATGTGCATCGGATGCTCCAATCTACTCAATGAATGTTGTATTAACTTGTGAACCACTCTAGTTGCTTTTGTTGACTTTGAGGCACATCTGGTAGGCTGGTAATAACTCCAAAGTGTGTGCTTTTGGAGATATCTTTTGACTGCAGTAACTCTTTCTTGGCTTCTGGGATAAGTTATGTGGAAAATTTAGTTTTAAGGCCACCCATGCCTTTATAATAACTGCCCTGACAGCTTAAAATATCTTCTATCTATGTAATAACTGCCAATTTGTCTTTGCAGGTAGAAAATAGGCTATAGGTGGCTTTAGATATTTTGAGGGAATAACTTCCCTTTGTTGATCTGTCCGAGGTTGCTTTGGCCTAATTTTTCCTCTGATTTCATCATTAAAATTGGCTTTAGGTCTGACTTTACTTTAGGCTTCATTAGGCCTTCTTTATCCATCTTCTATCTTTGTCACTTTGCTTACTGTTTTACCTTTATTTCATTTGTCTCAATACTGTGCTTTATCTTTAAGCTTCACGGGTTAAGCTCTTTATCTTCGAGATTTATGCTTTAACCTTTATCCTTTAATTTCTTTTCTTCATTGATCTTCACTGTTCTTCATTTAACTGTATTGTTTCGCTGACAGGTGCTTTCTTTATGCTGGAGGGTTTGTCGTGTAATCAATGTCGATAAAACACTTGATTAAACTTTGAAATTCGACCCTTTTTTGTCCCTTTTCTGCATTTTATTAGGCTATGAGGATCATCTCCCTCGGCCTTTTGCCACTGTTTCCTTGGCTGTGGGAGACCTTTTAACACCTCAACCACCATAAAAACCTGCAAAACAAACAAAATATTAAATAAATCCTGCGTTTTTATGGGTAATCTGCTTCGGAGGCTCGGGAGTGGCAATGGAGCAATGTGGAGAGAGGGGCATATGCAAGCGGAGGAGGTTTCCATGGTAGAGAGGTGAAGAACCATAGGAAAGGATGAAATTTTGAAGTTTGACACAAAATGGTGGAAAGGCGGTTTTGCGAAACCAGAAGTGGTTTTCGCACAGCGTTCAGGCGGTAAGTGGTATTCGCCCGAACAAACGTGATACCATATAGGATGCGAGACCTATCTACAGTGAAACTGCCTGTTTTGCATGGAAGATGTGCATTGGAGTGTTTGGGCAGATCGAGTGAAAAAGGGATTTGGGGCCGTTTGATCTAGGTAATCTAGATCGACGGTCATGGTTGCGCACAATGGTTGAAAATCTGCGTGGGAGAAGAACGGTGGGGCCGAAGGCGTGACGTGGGTTTCCTTTGTCGTGTAGAAGATGTGTTTATGGGCGGGGTTTGGAATGGGAGGCTAACGAGAAACATCAGATTTCAAAGATCGACGGTAGAGATATGTTAGCGGGGAGAACAGATAAAGGAGTTCGGGAATTGTAAATGGGGGGTAAAGAAGCCCGATCACCATTAGATATTTTAGGATCAATGGTTAAGACTGACTCGGGGAGAAAAAGGCGGATGAAAGAATTAAGTGAAAGGGCTGTAGGGAAAAGGGTGGGGATGTGATCCCATGGAAGAAAGGGGGACCGGGGCTAAGAAGAAAAGGACTGAGGGCTAGCGCCTAGTCACGGGCACATGGTTAGATGAGAAGCAGGGGCGGAGGGCTTAAGCCCTCAGGGGCTTAAGGCCTATATATATAAAAAGGTCGGGAAATAGGCTTAAAAGAAGGTTTTAGGCATTTTTTAAAGGTTCCAATAAGGTAAAAAAGGGTAGTTTAAACCATAAAAAGGGGTTTTTATAGGTTTAAAGGGTTTTTTTGGGAAAATGAGGGTAAATGAGGGAGAAAAGGGGGTTTTTAGGGGAATGAGCTGATGAATTAGGATAAGTGAAAATGAGTGAAGAAATGGGTGAAATGGGGCTGATGAAATGATGGGAAATGGCTTTGAAACAGTTCCTTTTCTATCAGCAGGGCTTCTTTGAAAAATATTTTGTGGAAATAGTAGTGAAGATGATCTGTAAGATAAAAGACACCAAGAAGGCTGCAAGAACTAGCAGTTTTCCATGAAGATTGCTTCTTTAAGGCTTAATAACATATTTAGCCATCATTTTCTGTGACAAAATTTAATGATGGCTAACAGTGGCTCCACTTGGGGATGGTAGCTCCATGGAGGTGTCAAGAACCTCAGAGATTTATCTCTGGAATGTAGATATGTGCTTGCACTTTGATAATCCTCTTTCTTCTTTAATCATGCTGCCTGAAAAGATTATCTGTGGATTGACAACAAAATGATTTTCTCCCAAACTTCTACCTACACAACCTACTTTCCTAACATTTTTTCTTCAGCACGGTGCACTTGGACTTGCAAACCCTTTGACATCAACATTTTATTCTTTTGAAAATAGGAAAAACTAATCTAAATCTACCCTTATAACTTGTCTGAGTTCAGATTAAACAGTTGAGATCATCAGCTTCTCTACCTAACTACTGTTTGTCAGGATTAAGCTGTCTGGAAGATTTCATTCTCTATATTCTAAAACAGAAATTGAAAACACAGCCAAACCAGGATTAAGCTGTCTGATTTGCTATAGTGTCCATGGAAAAAGAAACCAGCTACACATAGACTTATTTGCAGAAAATTAAAACAAAATTGTGAAGGCTTAAGATCTGAAAACAATGAGAGTCCTTCCTTCTTTCTTTTAGGTCTGATTTTGATCTCTTTGAGCTGTCTTCTTCTTCTTTTCCTGGTTCAATTTTTCAGCATGTTAGAACTAGTCTTTTTCCTTTCTTTGGCTCATATTTTGATCTGATTAGAGCCATTCTTTTCTTTTAATTCTTTGGTTCAGATTTTGAGCATGTTTGAACCATTCTTTTCTATCCTAATATATTCTACTGATAAGCCAAGATTAAATTGTTTGGCAAATATGATTCACTAACCTATCAGCATTAAATTGAAATCTAGTCATGATTAGGCTATATGACTAAATAGCAGTGCTCTCTTTTGGTAGTGGCATTTAGGCTTGCACACTTTTAGATTTTTCTTTTCTTTTTTGGTATGGGGCTGTACCTTTCTTCTTTTATATCTACCCTCTTTTCTCTTTTCTCTTTTTTTTATTTTTCAATTTTTCTTTCAAAGCAAAAAACAAAAAACTAACTAAATGCTCGCAAGCTGAGCTTAAGCTGAGCTTTATTGACATTCCTACCTACCCTAATCTAACTTGGAATTTACATATTTAGCTGACAAATTCTATTTTCCACTACATCCAGTCAATCAGATGGTTCCATGACTGGTATTTGCTCATCTCTTTGAGCATGCTGGACAGATAGGGTCACTCCCATCTCACTTGTTTTTTAGCAGCAGTGCTAAAACTTTTCCTTGCACTTGACAATAAATTTCTCCTATCAACCTTTACTGCCTCTTCAAATGTCTTCAAGAAATCAGCATAGGGATCTTGAAGTAATACCTGGTTGGGAGTGTTTGATAGGTAAGTTTCAACCAGGGTTATTTTTTCTTCCACTGGATCAAGAAAAAGATTCTTTTGAGAAAGAAAATCTTCCTCATCTTCATTGTGATCTGAACTAGAGGACTCATCATATTTGGTAGTGTTGTCCTCTTGTAGTCCTGGTATGCTCTGATTCAGTGGATTTTACTCTATGAAGAGATCATCATATTCTTGAGCAAGGGTATCTTTTATGACCTCAACCCTCTTAGGAGAAGGTTCCTTATATTCATCATGCTCAAGAAATTCTTCATTGTTTTCCTCCTCAACCATTGAGCTGAAATAATGTTGGTTCCCAATCACATGAAAACTGAAACTGATGAGTTGTAATGAAGCAGAGAAAATATTTAGAGATTCTTCACCCTCTTCTGCATTTTTGAATCTTTCTTCATCAGTATCATAAATAGCTTGCTTTGGCTCATTACTTTCTCAGAGTTGGTGGAACTGATCTTCCTCCCACAAATCTACTAATGATGGTCCTGCAAGATCAACTTCTATTTGGAGAACATCATCATTAGACAAATCAAAATTAGAAAATTCATTAATGTAAGTAATGTCACCAATCAAACATACTGGATTATCAGTAGATATTTCTTTATTCTAATCTACAAGGGAAATTTCTAAATTTTTACAACAAAGTTCATCAGGTGAATGGGAAAGAGTGTTTTTTTTGTAAAAAGTTTCAGAGGCTGGCTGTTTGTTTATAATTTGATCAATTTCTTCTTCTATCAAAGGGGGAGATGCTTTTGTGTTTCTTTGAGCATAAGTACAACAGTTCTCTTTCTCTTGTGAAGACTAAATTTGAGGTTGGATGTCTTCTTGAGCCTCAGCTAAAAGGGATGATGAATCATCATTAGTTATGTTTTCAGTTGGATCCTGAGGATTTTCTTCTATTTCTTGATTAATTTCTTTCTCAACTAATTCATATAGGTTTTTATGATAGTTGTCTTGGGTCTGAAATTCATGAATGGCTGCTAAGAGATCCTCAAGATGCATATTAACCAAATCCTCATCAATATCTAATAGGTATTGTATGATGTTCTGATATTGATCACAACAATTTACAGTCCATGATAAGGATGTAGAGTTTTCTTTATATTTTTCATAACATACTTGGTGCATGTATTTTAAAGAAAACAAGCTCTTAGGTTCTAACCATTCATACCAATCTCTTGACTTACCTTATAATGTTTCCATGAACATATTCATAAGACAGTCCTCATGCCATTCAACTTTTAACCTCCATACATGTATATGAAACTTGATGAGATGTAACAAGGGGTCATCAAACTTTTCATCTTGAAAAATAGGTAGGTTTTTCATCCAATCTATTTGAGGCATTTTAGGTGGGAACCCAGATATGATCTTTGTTCATTGTAGCATATCTCTTTTGTATCCATTGATCCATGTTTGTAAATCAGAAAAGAGGTCATTGTGTCAATTCAACCAATTCAGAGTCTTCTACCAGTGGATTCATTTGGTCTTTTGGGAGTTGTGGAGTCGCCAGGTGGAGGATTTAAAATTTTTTGAGATGAGTTGCTATCCACCATCAGTAATTGAATACCAATCTAAGGAGGTTTGTGGGTCTTTAGAGGTCTTAAGGATGTCTAAGATGCAATTTAATCAGAATTCCCCAGCGGAGTCGCCATTATGTTGGGGTCCTGTGATTTGGCAGATTGGCATACCAAATGACAAGGCAACATTAGAACCACTTTGGAATCCTAGGATCTAGCCCTCCTGGATTCAGAGATGGATCTCTCTGTATGTGTGTTAGAATGATATGCTTTCAAATCTTATGATATGATGTTAGGTTAGTTATGAAGTACAAGGGGTTTTTTTGTTTATTTTTGGTTGGGGATCATTAACTGAGAAGGTCATGTGAAGTGTGAAGGAGGGAATAAATTGAAGGATATTTCAGCATGGGAAGATAGGTCAAGAAACAGTGCTAAACCATTGGGCTATGGAGTCATAAAAGGGTTTACTTGCACAACAACTATTCAAGGGTTTTCATAGGGCAAGTCATCTATATCAAAAGATCTCTTTGAGTTGAGTTTGTGGTGTGGAACATTAAGAAGTGTGGTGAAAGAAGCAAACATATAAGGAAACAAAGGGCAGCCTAAGATCAAGTAAGGACTTTTAACCTATCCTACTTTTGGCATACTCTTAAGAATAGAAAACATATAAGAAAACAAAGGGCAGTCTAAGATCAGGTAAGGACTTTTAACCTATCCTTCTTTCGGCATACACTCAAGGGAAAAACATTTAAGATAAACATAAAAAGTAGCCTAAGATCAGGTAAGGAATTTTAACTTAGCCTGCTTTTGGCATACTCTTAAGGGAAATCTTCAAAAAAATTGTTTAAGACTAAACAAGGGACAGGGCTAACCATAAACTTCCTTTATTAGGACTCTACTTAGCATGCAGTGAAAATATCATTCAAGAACAACATCTCAAGTTCTACTCAGTAACACATGGGCTCTCCAACATTCCTTGACTGGTTATACTCTATTGAAATCATTCCCAAACACACATTTAGAGGAAAACATAGAGATAAAGTTTATCAGTCAGAATTAGAGTACTTTTAAAAGTAAATCCTAATCTATACTTGCTATTCTTTATCAGAGAATATGAACACAGTGGAAACGTAAGGAAAATAACAATTACAGTAAGAATAACATCACCAATGATTTAGATCAGGATCCAGTGAATCTGCTTGTCTATTTGATGTCCAAGACCAGTTACATAATTCGAGTCCAATAGCTTTTACAGTATGATACTTCTCTTCCCAACCTATTATATTACAACTACTCAGCAAATCTTATTCAATAACAGTTCAACAATTAACAACTTTCCAACCCTTTACAATGAATCTTCAATGAGTACTTATAGGTGAATGAGGAGGAGAAGTGAAAGAAGTGGTCTTAATGATCATTTAAAATAGAATAGATGTGCATCGGATGCTCCATTCTGCTCAATGAATGATGTATTAACTTGTGAACCATTCTAGTTTCTTTTGTTGACTTTGAGGCACATCTGGTAGGCTAGTAATAACTCCAAAGTGTGTGCTTTTGGAGATATCTTCTGACTGCAGTAACTCTGTCTTGGCTTCTGGGATAAGTTAGGTGGAGCATTTAGTTTTAAGGCCACCCATGCCTTTATAATAACTTCCCTGACAGCTTAAAATATCTTCTATCTATGTAATAACTGCCAATTTGTCTTTGAAGGTAGAAAATAGGCTACAGGTGGCTTTAGATATTCTGAGGGAATAACTTCCCTCTGTTGATGTGTCTGAGGTTTCTCTAGCCTAATTTTTCCTATGATTTCATCATTAAAACTGGCTTTAGGTCTGACCTTACTTTAGGCTTCATTATGCCTCCTTTATCCATCTTCTGTCTTTATCACTTTGCTGACTGTTTTACCTTTATTTCATTTGTCTCAATACCGTGCTTTATCTTTAATCTTCACAGGTTAAGCTCTTGATATTCGGGCTTTATGCTTTAACCTTTATCCTTTAATTTCTTTTCTTCATTGATCTTCACTGCTCTTCATTTAACTTTATTGTTTCGCTGACAGATGCTTTCTTTACACTGGAATGTCCATAAAACACTTGATTAAACTTTGAAATTCGACCCTTTTTTGTCCCTTTTCTGCATTTGATTAGGCTATGAGGATCATCACCCTCGGCCTTTTGCCACTGTTTCCTTGGCTATGGGAGACCTTTTAACACCTTAGCCACCATAAAAACCTGCAAAAAAACAAAATATTAAATAAATCCTGTGTTTTTATGGGTAATATGCTTCGGAGACTCGGGAGTGGTGATGGAGCGATGCAGAGAGAGGGGTAGATGCATGTGGAGGAGGTTTCCATGGCGGAGAGGTGAAGAACCAGAGGAAAGGATGAAATTTTTAAGTTTGGCGTGAAATGGTGGAAAGGCGGTTTTGCGAAACCAGAAGTGGTTTTCGCACAACGTTCAGGCGGTAAGTGGTACTTGCCCGAATGAACGCGATACCATATAGGATGTGACACCTGTTCACAGAAAAACCGCTTGTTTCGCTCGGAAGATGTGCGTTGGAGTGTTTGGGCGGATAGAGCGCGAAAGGGATTTGGGGTCGTCCAATCAGGGCAATCCAGATCGACGGTCATGGTTGTGCGCAATGGTTGAAAAGCTGCGTGGGAGAAGAACGGTGGGGTCGGAGGCATGACGTGGGTTTCCTTTGTCGTGTAGTGGATGTGTTTATGAGCGGGGTTTGGAATGGGAGGCTAATGAGAAATGTCGGATTTCAAAGATCGACGGCAGAGATATGTTAGTGGGAAGAACGGATAAAGAAGTTTGGGAAATATAAATGGGGGGTAAAGAAGCCCAAACACCTTTAGATTTTTTAGGATCAATGGTGAAGATTGACTCGGGGAGAAAAAGGCGAATGAAAGAATTAATCAAAAGGGTTGTAGGGAAAAGGGCGGGGATGTGATCCCGTGGAAGAAAGGGGGACCGGGGCTAAGAAGAAAAGGACTGAGGGCTAGCGCTTGGTCACGGGCGCAGGGTTATATGAGAAGCAGGGGCGGAGGCCTTAAGCCCTCAGGGGCTTAAGGCCTATATATATAAAAAGGTTAGGAAATAGGCTTAAAAGAAGGTTTTTAGGCCTTTTTTAAAGGTTCTGATAAGGTAAAAAAGGGTAGTTTAAACCATAAAAAGGGGTTTTTATAGGTTTAAAGGGTTTTTATGGGAAAATGAGGGTAAATGAGGGAGAAAAGGGGGTTTTTATGGGAATGAGCTGATGAGTTAGGATAAGTGAAAATGAGTGAAGAAATGGGTGAAATGGGGCTGATGAAATGATGGGAAATGGATTTGAAACAGTTCCTTTTCTATCAGCAGGGCTTCTTTGAAAAAAAAATTGTGGAAACAACAGTGAAGATGATTTGTAAGATAAAAGACACCAAGAAGGCTTCAAGAACTAGCAATTTTCCATGAAGATTGCTTCTTGAGGCTTAAGAACATATTTAGCCATCATTTGCTGTGACAAAATTTACTGATGGCTAACATTACCTATCCTTTCTCAGGGTGCGGAAACCTGGTTCCAGCACCCACCCATACTACTTCGGGTGAGACTTTGACCTGCGAAAGCAGGTCACTACTGAAAGGGCCAATAGTATAGGGGTTTGTTGGCAAACCTTGCACACCAAACCTGGTTCAGGACCCCTTGAGCCAACAAATGATTCCGTTGCCGGGACCTAAGAATTTTGAGAAAGGATTTGGGTACTAACAAGCAAATGCGAGAAACCTATAAAAAAGGAGACATGGCGGTGCACTTAAAATTACCTACCTTTAAAGGCACGACTAATGAAGACATGGATCGATTCTGGTTTGTGGCAGACTCGGTATGGGTTGCGTAGGGCGTGGTGGGCGATACTGTGAAAAAAGCGCAGCTATCCCTAGCCTCTGAAGAAATAAATTTGGACTGGTATATGGGGTACGTATCCCAAAATGGGGCCGCATCTATCCAAAACATTAAGGACGCCCTAAAACAACAGTTTTGGAAACCTAAATCCTACTCTCAGGTTGTAGCCGATGTAAAAGATTTCAAATAGGGAGCAACTGAGTCCGTGTGGGAAGCGGATCAACGCCTAAAGAAAGCTATCCGAGAAGGAGAATTTCAGTATGATGACAAACAACATACAGAATGGTTCATTGCCATGCTACTCCCTCACTTATGCATACCTCTGGGTCACTAGACTTTTGATTCGCAAGATAAAGCTTTGGAAGCTGCCATGAAACTAGAATCTATGCCGAGGACAGATGTTGCATTGTAGGTACAGCAGATCCAGGCGCAGCTTGGGGCTATGCACCAAGAAATTCAGGAGCTACAGTAAGAAAAAGGAAGAGAGGCTGGCATAAAACTAGGACAACCGTCAGGCCACCTATGAATATGAAAACCTAGTCTAGGCCACCTGGGGTCAGGGGGGCCTAGTCCAAAACATCAGAGCTCAAGTGATCTACAGTCTGGTATGGAGATAACCATGTAGAGGGGCTGCGTAATACCAACTGCTACCCCTGTCCGAGCACCAATGTTTTAGAACCAAAGAAACACTGGTGTTGGTTTTTCCAGTCATTTGGCCATGAGGAGCAGGACTGTTGAATCCATAATTTAGTAATAGACTGGGGAAAGTTGCCAGAAGTATAGTTAGACCCTACCTCATCGAAAACCCCCACGACTAGGGATGTCTCCCCCTCTGAAGGAAGGGACGGGAGCCAAATCGAAAGTGCAGGTCGGGGTCGGGGCCAGTTGATCTTCTATAACTGTGGGGCCACGGGGCATTTTGCGAAGGATTTCTCGAACCCCAAATGACAATCTTGCAGGTATTGTAGACAGTTGGGCCATACGCTGGAGGATTGTCTAGCTCTGAAAACGAAGATATAGGAAAAGCAGCTCCCATCTACGTAGAAGGTGCGAAGGGTCCAGACTGAGCTAAGGGGTAAGGACCCGAGGGTAAATGTGGTAACAAACAGCAGAATGGTGACTAGGGGAATCAAGGAGAAAGATGAAACTGAAACACTGATCCACAGAGCAGTTAGCAACCAAGAAGGGTTGGACCTGGCCAAAGCGAGGGAAACGTTTATGGAAGCTCGGAAGGACTTCCTCGAGACTGAAGCCTCTACATCCACTCGCTCTAGGGACTTAAAGGTAGTCGATGAGGTTAAAACTTTCCTGCAGGCATGTATGAGACTACTGCGCAACCCCCAGGCAGTACGAAATCTACAGGTGTTACTAGAGCGCTACATAGCATACACTGCCCTGTCGCCCAACGTTAAGGATGTGCATAAGTTATACAAATATCAAAGACGCACTGGCAGGGAGATGCGGCTGACAGTCCATATCAGAAACAACGATATGGATCGGGTCATCTTAGACCTCAGATCGGACGCAAATATATTACCTAAGAAAACTTGGAAATGCATGGGGGAACCAAAGCTGGAAAGGTCTACCATCCAGCTTCGAATGGCCAATCACCAAAAAATAGTACCTTTGGGGAGGCTCTCTGGGATTATCGTGGATGTCATAGGTGAAAGAGTCCAGGCTGACTTCGAAGTCATTCAGATTTTCGGGGATGCGGACCCATACCCTACGCTACTAGGATTGGATTGGGCCATCGACATGGGTAGTGTCATTAACTTAAAAAAACGAAGCATGGTATTTTAAAATAATGGTACAAGGGTAGTTGTGCCATTAGACCCTGCGGAAAGCAACCAATATATGGAACCCATACCCAAGGGGGAAGATGTGGATTATATCTATAAGTTGACGGCGCGAAACAGGGAAAACCCAACCAAGGATGCAGTACTGTGCTACGAAGGGGATATTGAGGGATTGTCTGATCCCAGTGAGGAACTAGAAACTTGGCAGAACCGGTTAGGTGAAGCCTCTACGCTGCGCTGTCTTCACATCATAGAGGACTTCCTCCCTATGGTCCCGAAGAAGAAAACCCAGACAGAGCTAGGCTTGATCAACTGTTGCGAACCCACCCTTGGAGAGGATCAGGCTGGCCCACGAACAAGCAATAGGCTTCCTACGACAGTTGTAGGCTCAGCAAGTAGCAGTCCCATGCATCGAGCCACCCCTACAGTGACAAAGCAGTTAAGGGTCAGGCGATATATTCCAAAAACAGCACCCCTTGGGGCCTTAGTAGGACAGATGGTCAGCTTACCTTGGTCTTGGGTCAAGAGTTGCCTAGGAAGCAAGCCTGTGTTGGGGGAAGGTATGCAGCTGTCACTAATAAGTAACCTTAGTGTGACAAGTACATCAAAATCACTGAGGATGCGCGAATTAGCCGTTGGAACGGTACCTACAGGTAAAAAACAGAAGTTACCGTTGGAAGAAGTGGCTCCCGTGCCTTCAGTAGGATGAGTTATGGGAAATTTTTACCATTCCTCGAGGAACCCACCCCTAGTAAAATGTCCTTCTCCATCACACGCTCGGAAGTGCTTAAAAGGGGGAAAGATAGCCCAGTTAGAGGTATCATCTCATTTCTACAACTGTCATGCCTTAAGCGTCTCATGGAAGCATTTGAGAACAAGCATCCTCATAACCACAGTGTCCCTCTCATTTCTGGTCAACCTCCTCCATCTGATAGTAGTCACCCAGAGCTAGGATTCATTTTTCATGCAAGGATGTCGGCTACTACCCCTGCCGAACCCTCAGCCCCGACTGAGACTGATGATGAAGAAGTCCTGGAGGTTGAGCCTGAATTAACAAAAGTCCCCCCCCCCCCGACGGTCACCAAGAAAGGAAAGGAAAAATCACAAAGTTCAGGGAAAACCCTGAAGGCAGCAAGACGGCCTCGAAGCTCCCTAAGACATGTCAGGCCCACATCCTCAGAACAAGATGACCAAGAGGGTGCTCTGCCGACTAACTTGATCAATTGGTTACCCCCCTTTTTTCGGCCGCGAAGGCCATCTACACGAATGCCAAAAAACTTGGATGGCTTGGTCACCTACCTGCAAACCCCCCTAACCCCAGGAGAAGTCCCCATCCTCAGTGATCCTTGTGGACGCCTCCATGAGGTCAAGTTTCATGATCACGATTTGGCGGACTATGATGCCCTCTCGGAATTGGCCCCTGCCCTATACTTTGATACAATCCATAAGAATGATGGAATCATGGTAGTACCTCAGCGCTGGGTATGTGGCTTGGCAGAATCCGAACTTCTGAATATACTCTGAATGCCCCACTTTGGCCATTAAAACATCACAGATTGGTTGGCTCGCTAGTTACTTGATCTCATTCATGATGGTTGCTTATGAATTCGTGAGAGGGTCCCTATTGATGTTGTGTTAATCCACAAGATTACAAGCCTCCCGATGCAAGGGCCACACCTGCTAGCACAGGTTGGAAAGAAGTACGAAGCCGCTACTGCTGCGTTTTTTCAGGAGACCTATGCTATACAGTGAAATCAATGAGGGTTTGTGATCCAGACTATCAATGACCCTTCCACGCAGATGGGGTACTCGGATCTTAGCCTGCAAACTAATGAGGAAGTGCCAGGTTGCGACTGTCCCCGCCTATGTAATCCAGCTAGCCGGACAGTGCACGAAGGGTGTTTTTTTCAATTGGACTCAGTACTTATGCGAAGAATTTCTAGCTAATGTCCACGAGTCCCAGGAGCAAGGGACACCTTTCTTCTATTCATGGGTATTGTTTCTAATTGCACTAGTCACCTGGGACAAACCCGAGGAGTCGGTCATTCTGGAGCTCCCTCAGGGGATGTGTGAAGGCGCTCGGTATGCTCACTTATGGGACTCTAAGGATAAGCAACGCATTGAGGATAACAAGGTCTTTTGTATCCTCTTCCAGGGAGGTGTCGCAGCTACCATAAACTCCCAACCTCGGTTATCTCTGACCATTTATGACAAATATAAGAATGTTTTTGCATTCCAAATCACCATGCACCATGTCCATATTCACATCCTTATCAATAATACATGGAAAAAACTCCCTTATATGGTAGCCGATGAAGAAATTGACCTACTGATCTCGCTGTGGCCCCCTGCCTAGAAGGAAGGCCTCACCGACACTCCTGGGGAGACCGTGGCACCCCACCAGGAGGTAGCAGCTGCCACCAAGCCCGGTAGTAACCCGCCACAGCAGCCCATAGCAGTTCGTGCCTAGGTAGGCTCCGACACCGTTACCACTCCTCCCCTAGGCACTTAGAGGACAGGGGAATCGGCATCAGGACCCAGAAAGAAATAGCACGCCCGCCACGCACAGTATGATGCGGCAGTCAGACTAACGGAAGGTGACCTGGAACAAATCGCGGACACAGTTACCATGGCTACGGAAGATAAGTGGGAATCTGTCAAGACCTAGTGGCAGACCGGGGTCAACTTCTTCTAGGCTGAACTCCGCGCTCTCCAGATCGAAATTGATACTCTCCCAACCAGCCAAGCACACCCCTTGTCAGTTGACAACAGTTCAGCGCCCCTCGGGGAGGCCATTCATATCTGGGATATCCCTAGCAGTGCCTTGGTAGGAATGCATCCCCCGGCCGCCACAGGGATGCAACTAGACCTAGCTAAGCTACCTCGCACAGCCTTACACGGCCTACTTCATGCTGTCTTCTAGGATTTTCGCTCCTGTGATCAGCAAGCACACCAACAGCTTAGTACCGCTGAGTACACCATTGCGCAGCAGGCTGCTACTCTACTCCTGGCTAGGTCACAACAGGCGGAGCTTGAAACTGTGATCCACCAGCTCTGCACAAAGGTTATCGATGAGATCCCGGTTGTGGATACGCCTCGGGATAAGGTGGAAAAATTAGTTGCCGCTCTGAAAGCATCTCGGATGGAAATACACACCATCAAGGCCCAGCTAGAACAACAGATCTTTGACTTGTAGGCCAAGCTACAGCCTGAAACACCCCCGGAAGTCCGCGCCCAGCATACCGCCCTAGTCACCGATGCAACCGATGTTATTTCGGGGAAAATTGCTCAAGGAGCCAAGCTGCTGGAGTCATCCTTCCAACTCTGGACTACTGTCTAGTGCGATTTGGTCCTCCAACAAATCAATCAGGATGTATGACAAAAGGAAGAAGTCGTCGAACAGATCAACGCTACGCTACCTACTTTGGTGCCTACCCAGCGCTTAGCCCGACTAAAAACCAACAATGATCTCCAGGGTGAGATTGAGAAACCCCGACATAAACAACACATCATGGTTGAACGTCTAAAGCCTTGGACTACCACAACCCTTCGATTATCACAAGACATTGATGGCACGACCAAGCGACTTAACCAGCTTCTTGAAAGCGTTACCTCAGCCACCGACAGACCGCCCTCCCAGACACTGGTCGATCTTGCACAGAATGTTGCAGCTCAAATTCAGGATGTGCTCCCTCGGCTCAACAGTGCTCTTGATACTTTGCGTGCGCAGAACAAGGCCACACCACCGCAGTGACTCGCGACGAGTCACAAGATTGTGTTGGGGGACTGTTGGAACAGGGTCTCCTACAAGCTACGAAACTAGTCCAATTTGAATATTTTTTATTAGATTTAGTCTAGTGCAGGGGTTTTGGGGTGGTTCAAAGCCCTGAAAGCATTGTAATGGGTCAAAGGGTAAACCAGGGATCCGAAAACCACGGTTTGCAGACCATAGGAAAGTCTAGGCTAGATTGCTATAAATAGAGGGACATTTTGTATTGTAAAGGATAGGAATGATGAGCTATTGATGGAAATTGTGGTTTAAGCTATCTATTTGGGTTTTGGGGAAAGGAATCCTGCTGGCTGTGTGCGCGGAGATCCAAGTCCAGTTGTGTGCGGACCCTGCTGCTGTGTGCGCAGGTTGGGAAGGGAATTGTAAGGAAGGATTGATGAATGAATGAATAAGAAAGATTGATAGAGAACTGAATCTGTGAGTACTCTTGTGCGAATTATTGGTAATTGTTGCACTGTGTATTTTCTATGTTTAAGCTGCGAAGATCTGTGTAAGCATGTTTTCGGTATTTGGATTGGTTCTGTTATGTTTATGTAATGTTGTGTTACTATCCTAAAGGAATATAATTATAGATCTAGCGCACGTGGATGCGAATATTGTTGTGTAACTATAGAAAATCCCTTTTTCTCTTTTTTCTTCCAATTGTTGTGGTGTCAACCTTGTAGGTTGTGGAAATCTAGGCATACCAACACTTCCTTCTTTATAGAATTGAGTGGTAGGCTTCCTTGTCGCCATATTTTTACATTCAACTTTTCTTGCCAACCTGAATGCCTTCTCCAATGAATCAGGTTCCAGAACGCGAACTTCATGTTGAATGTTATCCTTTAAAGTGCCTATGAAGAGATCAATCCTGTGTTCCTCTGGAATATCGGTTACCCTTATATTCAATTTTTGGAAGTCCTCAATGTGCTGCCCCACTAAACCCTTTTGTTTGAGATTTATCAATTGGCTAAAGAAGGTGTTTCTCTTTGTATCCTCATAATGTGCTATCATTTCCTCCGTAAAAATTGACCAAGTGACAATTTTTTTATGGGAGCAAAGCCATAGATACCATACAAATGTATTTTGTTCTAAATGTAAAGTTGCAATGCGTACCTTTTGTGTGTTTTGCACGTTATGGAGATCAAAATATTTCTCCATCTGTAGTATCCATGTTACAGGATCCTTTCCATCAAACTTCCTCATATCCATTTTTGGAATATGGTGGTTCTTCCCTCCAACAATAGAGTTTATGAAATCACGATTAACATTTATTTTGTTCTCATCATGATTTTCCTCTACTGTACTTTCACCATTAGGAAACATTTCTTGTATCAAATTTCCCAAACCTTCGATGTCTACTTTTAGATATTTCTTCATGTTTTCCATGTTGTCTTTCATTTTTTCATCGATCTTAGCTTCCATGTCATCCATCTTAGCTTCCATGCCCACTTCCATGCCATCCATCTTAGCTTCAAAACCATTCATCTTAGCTTCCACGCCTTTCTTCAAACCATCCATCTTAGTTTCCATGCCTTTCTTCAAAACTTCCATTTCATTTTTTGTTGTTCTTTGCGAGAGCGAAATTTGTTGCACTTGCTCTTGTAATTTTGATATGTCATGTTGCCATTATTCGTCTTCATGAGTCATAGTAGAGCCTTCTAAAGGCTTAATGGGTGTTGAATTCTTTTTAGGGGCCATTTTAGAATCCAATATTGATATCTATTCTACAATATGCCCTTGGAATCAATTCAACTTGATTCTTCAAACAAGACATATGCAATTCGGAAAAACAAATACAAACCTTTTACTTGCTTTGAGGAGCTCGATATTGAAATTGAATTAAAAATCTTCAATATCTAAAATTCAGCCCTGTAGTAGCCCTCTGAAGTTTCTTTCAAATGCCACAGGTCTGATCTAATTTGGATTCTTCAAGACAAAGTTATGTCCAATCTCCCACAATGACCCAATTTTGGACTCGTTGAGTAGAGAGAACTTGTACGACTTGCCACGTGTCACTGTTTCATCCTTCGGGTCTGAATTTGATAGCCACAAAACTAAATTCCATGTACTTGCAACCACTTTTTACGGCACTCCAATCCGATGCTCAGAGAGAGAGTTATGAATATTTTCCCATGATCACCTCTTTGAGAAGAAATTCGGGAGCCTGACAAATCACTACCTTCCACAGATCATATCTCAAAAAATATTGTGAACCAAGCTCTGAAATTTGTTTGACGAGTTTCCTCATGATTTTAGCTTCGCACCCTAAAAATTTCAGATTCTGAACCTTATTATAAAAAAATTTTGTAGTGCAAATTCCACGATGACCTGTTTAGGAGCCTGAAAAAAAAACCTAAATTACACAGATCATATCTCCAACAATATTGCGAACCAAACTCTGAAATTTTTAAACAATATTCCTCAGTATTTCGGCTTCGTACCCTAAAAATTTCAGCTTCTGAAACTTCGTAGAAAAAAATTTATAGCGAAAATGCCATGATGACCTGTTTGGAGTAGCGAAACCCTAGAATCCAAAGCTCTGATACCAAATGTTGTGTAACCAGCTTCAAAAATAGAAGAAAAGAGATATCAACACCTTAGAAATAAGCCACTTCGAGGGGGAAACCTCCAATACATTACAATTCTTGGATGATACAATTTAGAAAACCTCCTTTCTATATATAAGAGTCCATGGGGCCATAATGTAATCCTAGTGGGCCACAATGTAATCCTAGCCGACCTAACAATAATAATTTAACGGCACAATAATAACAAAATGGGGGTTACAAGGGTACAATAATAACAATAAGGGGGTTACACTAACAATAATAAGGGACTATACTAGTGATATAGGGACCTAACAAATATAGACCTAATTAACCCTGCGCAGAATGACGTAATCTGGGAATTACAGGGTCTAACGCAGCCCTGCTTGCCTTAACTATCCTTTCTCAGGGTGCGGAAACCTAGTTCCAGCACCCACCCATACTACTTCAGGTGACAATTTGACCTACGAAAGTGGGTCACTGCCGAAAGGGCCAGTAGTATAGGGGTTTGTTGGCAAACCTTGCACACCGAACCTGGGTCAGGACCCCTCGAGGCAACACAGATGAATGTCGAGATACTTCAGGAGATGATGTAAAGGTTTCTACTATTTCTGATTTCTAAGTTGGTGATCTAGAATGTGATCGGGAAGTGGTAGAATTATTTTGGGGAGATCGACTCTGATGAGGGCTTCTAATTTGAGGTTTAGACTTATATGCCATTCATAGACAGGCCCTCCTTCTAGCGCCAAAAATGTTGAGGCCTCAGAAATATGTGGCAACAACAAGGGGGATAACCACCTGGTCCAGACCTTAAGACAGTTCCTTTTCTGTTTGGAATAGTGGCTCCGACTGGATATAATGGGACCAGTTTCCCAGAGTTGGGTTTTTGTTTGATTGATGGATTCCTCTCAAAATATTTGCATGGAGAATTACTAAAAACTAAAACAAATTTATTCTAAAATGAAAAACTTTGAATTAGTTCTAATTTAATCTAACCCAGGATAATATTGATGCGATCTAGAATGATATCTATTCAATCTGTGATGACTAAGATCATCACAGATTTAATAGAATTATTAATTTGTAAGATGATTCTCTTGAAAAAATAGTTAATCAAAAGAAAATGAAAAACATATTGCATATATTTGATGACTATATATAAAACAAATCAATTTCTATCTTTATATCGTACAATAGTGCAACTTGATATTTCAGACAAAAACAATTAATTTCATATATAATTCATGGAAGCTGGATTCATCACTAATATTCAAAAACAGAATTAGCATACATGATAATAGTACCAGATGTGTACTGCTCTTTTTATCTGATCAATGATTAGACCACTTTCAATTCTTCTATCAAGGATTCTTTCAAAGAATACAAAAGTGCATCAACAATGATCAACAAAATGATATATAATTGAAAAGGTCGTGTTCCATTACTTTATCAAGGCATCCACAAACTTACTTACAATTAAGCATTCTTTGCAAATGTTCTCAATAAAATTCCAGACCCTTCTCTAAATGCATGAGAAGGGTTTAAATAATAAACTAACTACAAACTAAAATTAAATTATTACAAAAATGTAGAGGAGGTTTCAAACAAACTTTCTCTAAAAACTTAACTTAAACAATAATCTAGGAATTTTTAACTAACAATCCTGATTTTGTGAATCCTGCCCTTCTTTCTGAGTGTGATCATGAAGATGAAAAATATCTAGCATTACGTTAAGTTGAGATAGCTATGATATCCATGATCGAATCTGTCCCTTGAAAATAACATTTGAAATTACTGACTGTGATATTTTTGCTGAATCTGTAAGAGATTGAAGAGTTTGATGTTGATGGTAAGGTTTGATCAGAAAATTCCAGTAATTTTCCTGATCAAACTTATTAAATTTTTTGATCATTTCCTCTTGTCTATCTTCTCTCTGTCTCCACTTTATTTCTACTTCCTTTGTTCTTGAAAACACATCAAACGTGTTTTTTTTTTAGAAGTTATGTTTTAAATAATTGATCACACATAGACTGAATAATTTCATTTGATTTCTTGGACGTCTTGACTGCTGCTTTCTCTGCTTGATTAACTTGTGCTCTCCATTCTATGAATAAAAACTCTTTATGAAGCTTATCTATTTGTGGTAGATTAGCTTGCTTTCCTGTATCTAAAATTTTCCACTGAATGTGTTCTTCGATCTTCTTTTCAAGTCTTTCACATTGCAGTTTCTGAATTGCTATTTGATAAATAATTATCTTATTGGAATCACAATAAGAATCAATCATGGAAGCTTGGTGACAAAACATTTCTTGTTCTTTCTTTAACATAGTATTTACATCAAGTGCTTCTTTGATGAATTGTTCTAACTGTGGTTGACTTTGTAACTCAGCCATTGATTTTTCTAGATGTGCTTGCTTTTCATCTAGCTTTGTTTGATACTTTGATTTGAGGCTTTCAATATTTTCATGAAATTGAGATGTGCTTATTCTAATCTACTCCATGGAATTGGTTTTCTCTTCTTTTAACAACTATTCTAATTCTTGCACTTTGGCTTCCTTTTGTTTCCACAATATTGTAACCTCAGTAGCTTTATCGACAGTAGCGATAGCATATGCCCCTGCATATTGTGATAACTTGGTTAGATGTTCAGTGGGATCATCTACGGAATCCTTCCAAAGTACATCAACTGATTCATCTGTTGGTTTTGGAGTTGTTTCATCAATTTTTATTCTTTTATTCCTTTTAACTATAGTTTTGTAGCTAGGACTGTAGAAAATGTCTAAAGATGGAATATCTTCAATATGTAGAATTATCTGATCTGTAGGGTAGGATGGTATGATTTTTGTCATGCATTGCTAGAACTCTCTGTAGCGGATTTACAGTCTCAAATATTTTCTGTGAAGGTTCTGGTGTTTGAAAGTTTGATGTTTGATCAACATTGGGATTCTCTTTGGGAGTCTTTATTGCTTTGGAAAATTCTTCCCATTCAATCGTCAGATCTTTTACTTGAGGTAGCTTGGACTAATCCAACATGTTATGAGTCTGTTGAACTGTTTCCGAATTTGATTTTGTCCCATTATTCTTTGTTTTCTCCAGCCCTTCTATCTCTTAAATAATTTGGTCAATTTCTAAATTTTCTTTCTGAGATTCTGATTCATTTTCAGATTGATCTGAATTATCAAACTACTGTTGTGATTGACCTAATTCGTTTTCAGATATATCTTTCATTTCATCATCTAGACTAACTCTTGGAGTGTGTTTTTCATCTTCAATGGTCAACAAATTCAAAGGAACTTTTTCTAGTCTCTTGTTTCTATATTCTTGGAAAGCTTCAGCATCTTCTTGACTTAATTGACTAGAAATATATTTGGTAATATCAAAGAAATTTTCCATGCCTTCGAAGAAATCATTGAATTTATCTTCTTCTTTTATAAAAGGCTTCATTTTTAGCTCTGCGATGTAATTTTTAATAACATCATTGGGGTCATATAATCTTCCTGGCATAAATGCCAAATTTAACAACTGAATCTTGGGAACCTCTTTGTATGTATGGCCAATATTGACCAGAGCAAAGGTGCTGCACTGTAGAGGGAAAGTAGGCCAAATAGCATTTTTACAATCTTTTAACTGCTTTGTGACATTGTTGATGAGCTGATAAGATATTTCTTTTGCAAGAAATTTATCTGGAACATAGTAAGGTAAAACATGGGGAGAATAATAACTCCAAAATACTCTAACATATGTGAATTTTTCTTCGGCAAACCATCTTGCTACGGAAAGAATGTCTACATTGGCTTCTTCAGAAACCCTAGGAGCCTTTTTGTTGAAAATCATCTGATGCATGGGCAATATGACTCCATAGCAGATTTTATAGATGTGTAAGTGGAACTCAGAATCCCAGAGTTCTCTATGGTAGATATTAATCGGGGTAGGGTCTTTGGTGGTCCATTTCCAGCCCATGGTTGGAAAATTAGAAGTGAAGCAGATAATGTCCATAACATAAGCAGACATATAAAATGGAGGTATTTTTTTGAGCGAAAAACTTCTCTTATTCCTATATTTAGTGATATGTTTGGCTAGGTAATTGGATAAAATGTCTGCCCAATTTAAGATAGACGAATTGACGATTGTGTCAATTAGGGGAACCCAATCTCTTGAAAATCTAGTACTATCAAGCTTGGAAAATATTCTACATAACGTATCAGTGGCATAACAATAAGGATTAGGAATTTGTGCAATTGGGTATGTACCAGACTTATCTTGCTTCAATTTCCCTTCATTGTCTTTCCATCCATGGATGACTTTGATAAGATCTGGATGTTTTGATTTGAAATTTTTCACATATTTGTTGTCATATTTCTACTGCGGGGTTGGTAGATGATACATTGCTGCTAAATCCTCTGATATGAAAGAACCCATAGTCTATCCTCTGGAATTATTGAAAATTCTATCTTCAATGTTTAAGTGGTCAATTTCCCACTTAACCATGTCTGTATAAGGAAGAATCTTTGGTCTCGCGGCTATTCTGTGAATGTGCGACCATGCAACGTCAAAAAGGGTTGCATCATAGGTAGAATCAGTGCTTGTAGCAGAAAATTTGTCTATCACCATTGGTCCATCATCTTCGAAAATTTTGTACATTGCCTCCCATGACGAACTACCATAGTCTTTGTTGCAGACGGTGTCTGAAAATAATGAAGACATATTTGTGTCTTCTGTGGATGATGTTTGAGAAATTTCTTGGCCCTTTTTTCTCATTTTGAACTGATTCAACCTGATAATTGATTTCTGAGAGCGAAACGAATTTAATATATAAGGAGTATTATAAGAGAAAATCGATCATTTACTTCTAAGGCACGCGAGAAGATGTCAATATATCAACCATCTTTCATAATTCCTAATTTAATATTTCACATGGCTTCACATGTAAGATCTATCTATCGTTTTAAAGTCGTTAAGATCTTAAATCTTATTGGATATGACACAAGTTGCTTTCACACGCTGAATTCATTTAATACGCAAAATCACAATCATTCCTTATAATATTTCACGATGATTGACCCTTAAAGCTACGAAATGCGATCTGCGCAAATCACAGATTGCAACTTTTATAGGATAGCATGAGTATATATTATAAGTTGCACGCAATGCGAATTGAGAAAAACTTAAAGTAAACGCAAACGTGAAAGCTTTTATATTTCCTAGCTTATTTTCTTATCGAGTCTGCGGGTATCACAACTTATACCGTTTGTGTCTTAAAGATTTTTGATTAAATAAAGTGCGATGCGCAAAGGAAGAATAAAATGACGGTTTTGATGTTTTTGCAAGGTTTTTTAATTATTTTTAATTATTTCTTCGGAAGGGCTCTAAAGCGCATTTCGCAATTCACACATTTTATGTTTTATAATTATTTTTGAAATAAAATATGTAATATGCGAGCGCTTTAAGGGAAGAACAAAAAAATTTATTTTCTAAGTTTTTATTTTAGGAAATTATAAAAAATAATTTCCTATTTATTTCTTAAGGGTCCCTATTTAATAAAAATAAACGGGGGGTTTTTGTATAGCACAACAGATTCCTAGAGTGCAATTTCATCACTCTAGTCTATATGGTTGTCTTCTAGCCAACAATGCAATTTCAATACATAGAATTCACAATTTGGCTCTGCAATATTGTAGTCTCCGTCAGAAAGAGGAACGTGGTTGAGATCAATGGTGGGAGGGATCATAGGATTATTTGAATTATCATTATTATTTTTCTTTGGAGGCATATTGATAATTGATACCGTAGAGGAAAGGAGGTGACAGTGGGAGATTATTGGGAATTAGCTGACAGTTTACTGTTGGTGATAAGGATGGTTGATTCTCTACGCGATATGATTTCTTTGCCTGGTTTTCAAATGATTTTCCTGTGCAAGGCGAAATTAGAATGAGAAGAAATGTATTGAATGAATGAAAATGCGTGAAAATTGTGTAAAATGAGTGAAGAAGGAGGTTTTTATTGTAACAGTAGACGTCTGTTAGGGGCGTGGGACCATTACAAATTCTAAACAATAATCTCGGGTGAATTTAATTTCATAACAGATATTCCAAGTTTCATAAACAGAGTGGTGGTGAGGGTGTGGGGAGTGTTGGAGGGAAAAGGAAGGTGGATTAGCAGTTTTCGGAGGGGGTCAACATGGTAAGCAAAATATGGAGGGGGGGGGGGGGGGGTGCGAAATGACGAGGCATTGACACGTAACCGTGGGGTTGATAGAGGCTAAACCTTTTTTCTGACCCCCCCTCCGCCGATAAAGTTAGGCTGGGTAGGGGGGGAGAAACGAGTTATGGACCGTTGATATGAGATGATAGAAATCTGAAGGTTGGATCATGAGCGCCTTTTAACTCTATACGAAAAACCGTTTGTCGCTTGTGAATTCCATTATATATGCCCTCAAAAATTTGGATAAAATATATAATGTGCCTCAACTTTGCATAAGCATATGTATGGTTTAAACACAAATAATTACATTTGAACCCTTTTCATCCCCATTTTCTCCTAACCTAAGACTAATTTTGACTAACAAAGGGTGCATTTAAATGTGCAAAGCCTAGTTTTATTTCTCTCTGAAAGGGGAAATCATCTATTCTAATCCTACCTACTCATTTTCTTTCATTGATCCAACTTAAAAAATTGGATCAATTTCTTCATCTACCTAACTATTTTAGCCAACATTAATAAGTTTAGATAAATTATTTCTCTAATATAAAAACAAAAATGTAAATATGTGAGACCATGATTACATTGTATTATCTAAAAAAAACTTATGGTTGTGGCATTAAAACGAGTGCACACTAAATTATTTCTCTAATCAAATAACAACAATTTAAATATGTGAGACCATTATTCGATTGTATGATCTAAAAAAACTTATGGTTGTGGTATTAATACAAGCTGCACACAACATTCTACCTTATTTTTCAAAAAAAACTATTTTCTAGTAGTGGCATTTGAATTTGCATCACTTTCATATTTATTTTTATTTTTCATGGGGTTCTTTCATCATCACTTTTTATTCTTTTATTCTATTTTTTCTTTTCTTTTCTTTTTTTCTTATTCTATTTTTCTTTTCATATACCCTATTTTAATTTTTTACTTTTATTTATATATATTTTTTGGAAATCATTTGCGAAAAGCAATATTATTTACAATTTCATATGACTGATAGAAAATATTCAACCACCTTGTGATTCTATGAATTATAGAACCCTAACACTATGATGCAACTTTCAATGCCTACTGTGGTCACTTGAGTGACCCTTATACTAGTTACAACATAGGGTGTTGGAAAAGAGAGAATAAATAACTTATAAGTTATATGATTAAATTTAACTTAAGGACGAAGTTCCTTGAAGATGGGGAGTATATAATGCCCCATAATATAATAATAATAATAAATTGAAGTTTATAATAAAAAAATAAAAGAATATATATATATATATATATATGAGTAAAAAATGGTAAGAATATATTTATGGGAAAAAGTAAAAGAAATATAATAAGAGTAAATTATGGAAAGCTAAGTTAAGAAAATAGAAAAATAGAAAATTTCATAATGACACATGGATTATGTGCATGAATATTTTCCTTGCATTTTTAGGGCTTTGATGCTTGCTTTGGTGCAGATGAAGTTTGAGCCTTGGGGCTTTAATATAGACAAAATCCCTTTAAGACTAGTTCTGAAAATCATGAAAGAAGAGCTTGAAAGTACTCATGGTTTTCTCCCCATGCTGTGATGTAACTTTCAATGTCTGCCTTGGTCATTAGGGTGACCTATATACTAGTTACAACTGAATGTTGGATAGAAGAGAATAAATAAATAAATAAATAACTTATAAGTTATATAATTAAATTTAACTTTGGAACAAAGTTCCTTTAAGAGGGGGAGTATGTAATGCCCCATATTATAAAATAATAATAATTATTATTATTAATAGATACAACAAATAAGATAAAAAATAATAAATAAATAATTAGTAAAATAATAAAGTGAAGTTCATAATTAATATATATATATATATATATTATGAACTTCACTTTATTATTTTACTAATTATTTATTTAATATTTGTTATCTTATTTGTTGTATATATATTATATATATCATCTTGGAGTTTTTTTATCCACCCATTATGCCTTAATTCCTAAAGGAAAAAGGACTAAGCTAGAAAATCGTAGCATGAATTGCATTCTTCTTGGCTATTCAAATAGAAAGAAAGGATACATGTTGTTATCTAATGGGAAGTTTATTATTAGTTGAGATGTTGTCTTTGTGAAACCAAAAGTCAAATAGTGCAATAGTTTGATAATCACCTTTGTCACTTGGAAAATAAAGCAAAAAAATCAATTCCTCAAAGAAAATCCAATTGGATTGAGAAATACTTAGCCCCCAATATGAATATTCATGAGATATATCACTCTTCTTCAAATGAATATTCTTCCAGATTGGACATAACTACTATAGTAACTTATCCATAAAGACAATATAATAATCCAAAATGACTCACACAATTATTAAAAGATGTTCATGAAGATGGATAAAACAAGAAAGGGACAAGAAGTTACACTCAATAAAAACAAGGACAAATCTATCTCTCTAAGAGGAGAACCCTCTTTGGAAGGGTCTTCCTAGAAGGAATTAATGATATATAATTTGAGGCCCAAGAGGGAGACCTTTCTTGGTTTATCTAAAGGGGGTTGTTACTAGCTTAGGTTTAAATAAAGGTATGGATCCAAAATATCCTTGTAGAGGGAGAAAATGTTTTATATTATTTTCATAGATAAATGATGCAAAAAAGTCCTAAATGATAATAAATGATCCATGATAGGGTTCCTAGAGATTTAAACGCCCATTTGGGAGTTGTCTCATGATTTGGTTGTCACTTAACTACCGAGAGTTGGCCAATCCATCCAAAAAAATAGGATTCAATGAGGATTATGATCATTCACAAGCCAAATATGATCCTGTTGTGTGAGATTATGAGCAAAGATAGGAAGATTATGGGTGATATTGAAAAAATATCGAGTCATTGGGTGCGAGTTCATGTTTATAGATTCTAAGGGTAGATATAGATGTCCTGTTACTGGATGAAGAATTTGATTTTTTTTTTTCTCTAATTGGTGACCTTTTGAATTAAAATTAGAGATAATGGTATATTCTTGGAATTTGGGAAAATAAGTGACTATTTTGAATGTAAATAGTCCCTATGTTGATAGGATTTTGAGCTAATGGGAATATTTACTCAATGAAGGCTAGATGAAAATGGGGAACACTATTCTTGGATGGGACCTTAACTTTTATTTGGTATTTTTAGAAATTTAGGGTTTTGTAACATAGGTGGATGTTTTATGCAATTTTTTTAGATGGGGTATGGGGTTGGGGAGGTTGGCTTATTAGACATTGAACATATTAAATTGAAACTTGCCTAGTGGGTAGAGGCTAATATAATAATGAAAAGAAGAAAAAAACTCCTTATATCAGAATCCTTCGAAGAAGATGCTATCAAAATGAGGTAGTGTATCATATTTTGTGAGGGATCTAATCACTTTCATATTCTTTAGGAGAAAGTAAAAACTTGGAAAAAAACACATATCCCATTCAAATTTTACCTTCAGTGGCTAGATGATGAATTTTTTTTAAACTTATCAAAGAGATTTATAGGAATTTTGATGATTCCATTAGGAAATTAGCCTCCTTCTGGTTAGAACCCTATCTCAAAATAACCAATCAATTTGTCATTTCTTGGGCCCATGCTAAAAATGTAAGAAATGGTAAGGACTACTGGAAGTTTATGCCAAGCTAGAGTTTTTTTATGTATCTAAGAGAGTTGGTGATCTATTAGTGGAGATAAGTGATGAGGTAAGTTCCATGGAGCAAAGGTAAAGGAAACTTTTGGATGCAAAGGAAGCAAGATGGAGATTACAAAGTAGAGAATTGTGGTTGTCTAAGGGTGACGAAAAAAAAATTAGCTTCATCATTTTTCGAATCATGGAAGAAATGTAAATTTTGTTTAGAAAATTGTTCATTTAAATGGGTTGGAAGTCAATAGTTTCAAGGAAATAGAAAAATATGGCACGAAACATTTTAAGAAGATTTGTGAAGCTCTGTAAATGGATTGTATAACTAAGGTGAATAATATGACCCCATTTGTTCCATGAGTTGTAAATGAGAATGATAATTCACTTTTAATTAAGGAAGCTTATAATGGTGAACTAAAATTTGTTATTCATAGTTTTCAAAAGGATGAAATCCCAGGGCATGAGTGATGGCTAATAGAATTCTCCCTAGAGTTCTATGTTATACTTGAGGGGGATGTCCTAAGAGTTATAAAACATATAAGGACACTTGGGAGGATTTTAGAAACATTGAATTATACTTTCTTAGTAGTTATTACAAAATTTGACAATCCCCACTCTTTTGAAAGTTTTTTCCTATTTACTTGTGAAATTGTATATATAAAATTATTGTTAATTTCCTAACCCCGGTAAATGAAAAATTAACATGGTATCATAACTTTTTTGAATTGGATTATGTTGTGGCCAGCAAAAACCCCCCTTCTTATTTAATATTAGTAATAATACTAAATAGGTGGGGACCCTTAGTTTAAAAATCTAAGAAATTTTTGGTGTTTGTTTTCATTTTCAATAAAACTTACTATCATGGACTTAAGGAAATTTCTTTGGAAAATCTTTAAACTAAACTTAAGTTTATGATAGACTAGAATAAAATCTCCCTTTGAAGGAAACATCGCATTCATCGCAAAAAAGTAGAATATATCTTAAGCAAAGCAGAATCTTCAAAATTGCGATACCGCGATCCAATGACATTTCACTAAATTGTTTATCGCAAATCGCATATCGCAGAAAAAATATTAATGGATATTATTCATATATTATATATTTTGCGATATTGCGATTTCACGATATTGCGATTCCACGATGTTACTGATTGCGATTTGCGAAAGTTGCGATTTGTAATAATTTTGATTTGTGAAAACTGCGATTTGCGATATTACGATTTTGTGATATTGCAAAGCAAATCGAAGATCACACTATCGCAGATTCTTGAAAGCTAGTTATATGAAGTAAATCTTTTCATAAATAGATATCCGTTATGCGCTTTGATGTCAAATTAATGAATGAATCGTCAATTATTAATGAAAAGGATTTTGTTTTGATCAAAGGGTTATTTCACGATTAAATAATATATTTCATATGCCTTCGGCATTTAAAACTATCCCGTCACCTTTCTCATGTCATTATTCTCACTTAATTCATAAAATTGCAGGCGTGAAGAAAAGGAGACTATACAAAGCAACATTCAGAGCATTATGGGAAAGAAAGAGAAAGCTCCTAGTTCTGGAAAGAAAGAGAAAGCTGTGAGTTCTAAAAATAAAGAGATGGCTTCTTTATACGCAGAAACTGCTTGCAACGAGGACGCTGGTATCACCACCTGGGAGGGTATGTTTAGTTTTCTTGAAGAAGAAAACCCAAGGGTAATGGATGTTTAAGCTACCGCTGGTTCAAGAAATTCCTCTGAAGCATCTCTTACAGAGCTGGCTTGTTCGTTTCTACACCGAATAGCAGCAAGACCAAGAATTCTCCCATATACAGATATGGTCAAATGGGTGCTGGATAGCACTGATATCACAGACAGACAGTTCAAAAATCCAGCTCAAGAGCTTATCGGGTTGTTTACTCCAGAATATTTGAGGCTTATGTATCATTTGTCGGAACCTCAGGCAACTTACAACAAACAATTTACGGAGAAATTTGCAAAAGAAAATGCAAATTTGGCAGAATGCACTAAAGAATGGACCAGAAGAGATGAACCACTGAAGAAAGATAAACATGGTATGTACAGTACCGGTTCACTCACCTCTCCATATTGTTTTGTTGCTGCTATGTTCTACAGGCTTTTTGGAAAGCCTGACATTAATAAGATTTTGCCTGAATGGCTTCCCTTGTTGAATGTTGCTGTTAATGCCACCATTGTAGAATAGGCCAAAATATTGTCTGATAATTTAGCCACAGCTATTTTCAATTACCGATCTAAACGGACTGTGTCTCAGAGGATTTATCCTCCTTTTTACCTATCTGCCTATGTTATGGATTCAATCTGCTTTGTTTCTAAGTTCCCTTTAATGGGTTGGAAATGGACAATTCAAGATCCCTTGCCCATTCATGTCTATCACAAAGAGTTGTGGGAATCAAAATTCATTCCTCATTTTTATAAAATTTTCCATGGCATAATGTTGCCTCTATACAGAGTGTTGTATAATAATGATGCTCCAAGGTTGTCTCCTGAAGCAGAGGTTGACATTCTCCCTGTCGTAAGATGGTTTGGAGAAGAACTGTTCACTTATGTGAGGGTTTTTGGAAGCTTTTCTTCTCCTCATGTTTTTCCCTTATATGTTTCGGATAAACTCATAGCTCGGGAAATCGCATATCAAACCTATGGAGACGGAGGTTTGACAAAAGAATTAAAGGATAAAAAGAAGGCCATCTGGCCACAATTTCCTGTTTCCTGCGGAGCATTTTCATTGTTTGATGTCAGTCACGCGTTTAAGGAAGTAAGCAATGTTACATGTTTAAAATTGTTTAAGTTTCCGAGAAGGCTATTTGATCCATATGGTATTGTCAAGGATTTCACCACTTTTGTCAAAGTAAGAGTATTCTCTGGAGAAGAAGATCTTTCTGACGATATGTTTCAGGAAAAATGTTCATTTAAAGACATTTTGAATTTAGCTCAAACACGGTTTTCCCTAGAAGAATTTCAAGAGTTTAAAGTATATAGAGAAAGAAGACTGACTACTATTCCTTTAGATAATTTGCGTTTGGAACCCACAAGGGAACCAACTCCTAGTGTCAGTCTCAGTGGCGGCTCAGATTCAGAGAGATCTAAGTCAAAGTCTGACGAAGAAATTTCTAAACATTCTAAAAAATCTGATCAAGATAAAAGTGAAGGCTCAGTCAAGGATACAGCTCAATCAAAAGAGCTTTCACAACAACAGACTTCAACTACCCCATAGTTGATTCTTCCACCTCTTAATGTACAACAACCATCCATCAACACTCAGTTAGATAAATAATGGGAATCATTTAATGATATGATTAATGTTGAAGGACAAAACATACAAACTCCCGTACAAACAGAAAAAGTTTTGGTTACAGAAATAAGTGGCAATGTCACAGAAAAAGAACATATACCCATTACTCCCTCTGCCGAGCTTGTACTTAAAATAGAGGAAATTCCTCCTCTGGATATTTTCTACAGCCCACAACATAAAGCAGTAGTAAGGAAGTAAAGAAAGAAGAGAAAATTAGAAAGTGCGCTTTCTACTGATGCAGAACAATTGGATGTTTTATGGAAAGATCCTACTACAAATCCCACTGAAAATCTTACTAAATTATCTCAGATAACAGGAGCTTATGCCTCTGCAACTATTGAGAAAGCATCTGAGGTAAGGTTGTTATTAAATGAAAAAGAGGATCAGATACAAGTTCTGCAACAACAATTGCAACAAGCACATGCCAACAGTGAAGCACAGGTGAAATTTGAAAAGTTAGAGCAAGAGTTTCAGCAAATGCAAATCGGTTATCAGAAAAGCTTGGCCGAAAAAGAAAAAAAAATACAGATTATGCAAGAAATGCATAAAGAATACCCCAAGCTTACAGAGTGTATTTCAGAATCTATTTCTTTGAATAATCAATTGCTACAACAACAAGACATATTATGCCAGAAAATCTCACAGTGGAACTCTTTTTGTCAAGAAAGTGATAAAATCACTAATCATGTCGTAGAATTACGACATGATTATGATTTAGCAAATGAAAGAGTTACTAATTATTTGGCATGGCAAAAGACAGAGGAAGGAAAAAGAGCAGCAACACCAATTATCAACGATAGTAATAAAGAAATGCTCTTTAGCATTTGGAATGCACAAATCGGAGAGGCAGAAAAAGCGGTAGAGGAAGCAGCTACAGCGGCGAGCAACATCACTGATTGTGTAAATGGGAATTTGCACAAGGTTAATTTGATTTCAGAAACCATTCCAGGATATCTACCACAAGCACAGAAATTGCAAACAAAGTGGAAACAGAAAGCGGAAGAGAAGGCAAAATCAATTCAAGAATTGACAAAATTAAACTGGGATTCTTACTAGACCTATCTAGTAAAACCACACAGTCAATGCAGTACTCTTAATTGCATCATTAATTCTGCTGAGAAGATCGCGCCCACACTTGCTGATTCCGTCTTTTCGAGACAATTGAAATCTGAAGTCGGCCAGCCCCCTCTTCTCAAATCAATGTTGGATGCTTGCAAATTCAAAGACCAGAGTCATAAGTAGTTAGTTGTTAATTTTAATTTTACATTTAGTGTTAGTTTTACTTTATTTTTGCCTAGAAAAAGGACGGTCATTTAAAATGAATCCTAAATTTTTGTAATAAACTATAATTAGATTTAGTTAGTAGTATTTAAACCCTTCTCATGCATTTAGAGAAGGGTCCAGAAATTTGTCAAAAACTTATCCTCAGAACATGCACTTCTGCACCCTTAGAGGAGGTTTTGATGAATGAACGGAACGAGATTTATTGATATCTGTGTCTAATATCTGTTACTGATGTTGCATTTCTGTACTCTTAGTAGATGTTGGATTAGGAGAAGATAAATCATTATTGCTTCTAGCTCATGAGTAGAACCAGTTATAAATGGTACTTTTATCTCTTAACTTTTTCTGCTTCTGTGTTAAAAGTGATATTTAAGTTCAATTATTTATATATTGATGCTTGAATGCTTCAGTTATCATTTGGCACTTTTGTACGGTGATGACTATTTGTTTATGCTTAATGTATGAATAGCTTATTATGCGATATGTTTCTCACAACTATTTCATCTAAATTTTTATATGAAGTGGTTTATCTTTATTGAATTCTTTTCTTATAGCAGTTGAATGATCTTTATTACCAATTGTTATTCGAAATCATTTTAGATCGCATAAACAAAATTTTATCCCAGGTTTAGTTTAGAATTAGATATTTATGTTTTAATTAGAATAAAATTTTCATATGATTAGATTAGAAATAGCATAAAATCACTTTACTTAGGAACCTTTTTTAGAAAGGAAATATCTATTCTCAACACACACACACAAATTGGGAAACTGGTCCCATTATCCCCAGTCGGACCCACTACACCAAACGGAAAAGGAGCTGCTAACCAAGGTCCAGACCAGGTGGTTATCCCCCTTGTTGTAGACCCGATTTTCGAGGCTTCAACATATTTGGCGCTAGAAGGAGGGCCACAAACTATGAATGGCAAGTAAATCTAAATCTAAATACCATTCTAAGAGTAAATCACCCTCACCATCTTCCCCGACTTCTCCATCGCACTCAGAAATTGTAAATCTAGAGCCAGAAGTCACAAGAAGAATAGACACCGCTACAAACCATGACTTTTCAGAAGAATTTGTTATTGAACCTCCTGAAGTTGAATATTTGATTCATAAACTTTAGCGATTCTCAATATCACCTCAAAGATCTGATAAATCTCAAGGCAGTGTAACTTCACAATATAATCCTGCTCATCCTCTTACCAGATTACAGAGTGAAAAACTTGGCATTCAGCCAACCGAATTACCTCTACCTACAAGGAAAAGAGCAAGGAAATCATCTAAAGGGTCTGACAGCGAGACTCTTTCTTCATCATCACCCTTCTCAACCTCTTCATCACAAAGTCAACCGTCCACCCCTCCACTTCAGACTATTGTTCCTCATTCCACTGGAACTTCCACATCACCTTCTCAATCATCTATAATTATAATATCTTCATCTTCCCAATCACATACATCATCTTCTACACTTTCCTCTGTTAGCAGTTCAGCGATGGCGCAAATGCCATGGAATAATCCAGGGGCAGTCTTAATGCCTGCACCCTTGAGTCAATTATCGGCCCATCCTGAAAAATGGCTGCCTAAGTTTAATCCAGAAGCAGGCATGTTAGAAAAAGAACATATAAACAATTTCATGATGTCCATAAATCTCAATGGAGTTATTAATGAAGATGTTGTTGTCCAAATTTTCCCTTATACTCTACAAGGAGTAGCTGGATGATGGTATTTTTCATTACCATCTGGATCCATCACTAGTTGGGATATCTTTCAAGATCAATTTTTGACTAAATTTGGTGATGACAGGTCTACAGCGACTTTGATAAATGATCTGTCTAATCTTAGAGCTGACTCAAAGGAACTTTTCAAGGATTTCAATTCGCGTTTCAATAAATTGTTAAAAAAAATTCCTACTGCTTCCAAGCTTAGCGAAGAGGTGCGAAGTGAATGGTACATTTCTGCTTTACCATCAAACAGAGAAATCTTTGTTGATAGGGCTAACAAACCAACTTTAGCAGAAAACATGAAGGAGGCAATAGCGGTAGAAAAATGTATCATTGCTTTAGACAAGAAAAATGTGATAGAAGAACGAAAATCCAAGAAAGTCACTTTTAAGGAAGATCTCAAGAAAAAGCAATCAAAAGATCCATTTGATTTAGAAGGACTGCAAAAAGTTTTGAAAAAGTTTTGAAAACATGTCTAACGAAATGGTTGACATTAAGAAACAAGTGGCAGAAACATCTTCTAAAAAATCTTTCAAGCCTTTTAGAAGAAACCCTTCAACTGATCCAAAGCCACCAAATGCTACTACTAATGCTGAATCAGAAGAAGAAGAAGAAGAAACTGCTACTGATGAAGAAGAAGTTGTAGAAGTACAAGGTATGTGGGATTTCATCCTTCCAGATGAGGAAGATCAAGAAGCATCCCCGGTTAGCACTCGAAATAGAAATCAACTTGATCCTCCTCAATCTACTCCTAAGTCAAAGAGCGCAAGCTCATTGAATAAGGATAAAGTTGCACCTAAGAAAACAAAATCTAAAGCAATTCAAACTATCCCAGTCCAGACAGATTCATCAACTCCATCAAGAACACTGATTGTTCCAGATGAGATGGAATATAATATCATAGAAGACATGAAGAAGACTAGGGCTAACATCACTTTTTATGAATTGAGCAAGTTAAAACACCAACAAAAGGTACTTTTGAAAGAATTACATGTTGTACCAGAAAAACCTTTGCCTGATCCTGTGATTTCTCAAGCTTCAAATGAAATGGGAAGACCTCCGGCTAATGCGATTAGTAAAGTTGATCTAGAAAATATCGCTTTAATTGGAGGAAGGTCGAGATCTCATACTCCTCCATTTCTTCTTACTTATGAAGTTTTCAATAAAAATTTGCATAATTGTTTAGTGGATTCTGGAGCTTCATCTAACATTTTACCAAAATCAATATGTGCAAAGCTGAACATTCGACCACAAAAATCTGTTGTGCGCATAGTCCAGCTTGATCGATCGCAAGTTGAAGTAATTGGCAAATTAAATCAGGTTACCATAAGATTGTCATCAAACCCAAAGGTATTTCAAGTCATTGATATTTTAGTTGCAGATATTCCAGAATTTTATGGCTTAATTCTTAGCAGAGATTGGTCAGAAAAACTTCATGGATATTTCACAACTGATTGGTCGCATATGTGGCTTCCTTATAATGGTAAACCAAATCAGATAAAGGTTGAATGAGAAAAACATCAGAAATACATAGTAACAGAATTGGAAGGAGAGAATGAACCAGTTGCATACAGTAGTAATATTATTGGCAATTATTCAGTTGATTCTTTCTTAGGAAATTTCAATGCTCATACTTCACCTTATTTAGAACATTTTGTTTTATCTCAAATAGAAAATTATTCTCAAACAGATAGTTTTAAATGTATTAATTTTGTAGATACCCCTGTAAATAAATCTTTATTTTGGAAATTATTTTTTGATGGTTCTAAGTCTAATGAAGGAGCAGGAGCAGGATGCGTTCTAGTTAGTCCAGAGGGAAAAAAAATTATGCTAACCTGCAGACTTGAATTCGATTGCACTAATAACACCGCAGAATACGAGGCTTTAGTCCCAGGACTATACAAAGCAATCGGATTAGACATCAAGTATCTACAAGTTTTCGGAGATTCGAAAATTGTAATCAAACAGGTATGCAATACTATACATTGTTTATCAGGTCATTTAAAGCATTATCAATCTTTAGTCCAAGATCTGACTGAAAATTTTATAGCATTTAATATTTCATCAATTCCCAGAATTCAGAATGCTAGTTCAGACCTCCTAGCTAATGTAGCTTCCAAGCTCATTCCTGCAGAAGACTTTATTCCTGATCGATTTTCAATCGAATTAATCTTTAGACCTTCAATTCCTGATAACGTTACCAATTGGAGGATTTTCAATGATGATCCTGATATTGTAAATTTTCTCACATCTGAAGGATCTTACACCAATCAGATAATTGGTGAAGACCAACATGACAAAAAATTACTCCAAGATAGCACCAATAATGCTATGCCGAAATCAGTAGTCAAGTTAGAAGACCTTTATGATTTGAAAGATTGATTTAAAAGATCTACCAATTCAAAATTGCAAAGTTCAACTTTGAATTATGAATTAGTAAATCTAGGAACTAATGCCAAACCACAGAATATCAACCTAGGCCTTGGTCTAGCTCCTGAAGAAAAGTGAGCATACGTTCGTCTTTTGAAACAATATAAAAGTGTCTTTGCTTGGAACTATGATGAACTGAAAACTTATGACACTTCTATCATCCAACATACTATCCCAATGATCAATGATGAAAAACCTGTCCAACAGAAGTTGAGAAAAATCCACCCCAATCTAGAAAACCAAATCAAATCTGAACTCAATAAGTTATTGAAAGCCAAGATAATTTTTCCTGTTCGACATTCTAAATGGGTTTCCAATATGGTTCCTGTTAAAAAGAAGAACGGAGACATTAGAATTTTCATTGACTTTAGAAATCTTAATAAATCCTGCCAAAAAGATAATTTTCCTTTGCCTCCTGAGCAAATATTACAGGCAGTTGCAGGATCATAATTAATGTCTTTCTTAGATGGTTTCTCTGGACACAATCAAGTGTTGGTCCATCCTGATGATCAATTGAAAAATACATTCAGAACCAAATGGGGCACTTACGCATATCAAAAGATGCCTTCTGGTCTGATCAACGCTGGTGCCACATTTCAGAGAGCTATGGACATTGCTTTCAAGGGATTAGTTAACAAATCAGTGGTAATTTACTTGGATGATATAACTGTATATTCTAAAAAACGAAGCAATCATCTTAGAGATCTGAAGCAGATCTTCCAACGCTGTCAAAGGTATGGAATTTCACTTAATCCAAAAAAATCATTTTTTGCATTAAGTGAAGGAAAAATTCTTGGATTTATAGTATCAAAATCTGGAATTCATATTGATCCTGATAGAATCAAGGAAATTTCAGAAATATCTTTACCTCACAACAAAAAAGCTATGCAATATTTTCTTGGCCAGATTAATGTTGTAAAAAGATTTGTGCCAGATTTTTCGAGAATTGTATCACCCTTGCAAGCCATGATTAAAAAGAATTCAAACTTCAAATGGGGCAAAGATGAATATGAGGCATTTAATTTGATCAAACAAGAAATTATTAATGCTCCATCTTTAGCAACTCCAAATTTTTCCGATCCTTTTATTTTGTATACATTTGCCTCTGATAAATCTTATGCTGCAATACTCACTCAAGAAAATCAAGACAAAGCAGAAGCTCCAATTGCCTTTTTCAGTTCAAATTTACAGGGAGCTGAATTGAATTATTCAGATGTGGAAAAATAAGCTTATGCTGTTTTCAAAGCAATTAAATATTTCAAACCCTTTCTACTCAAAACCCATACAAAAATCATAGTACCGTTTCCAGCGGTAAGAAATCTTTTAGCTCAAAAAGATGTGGGTGAGAAAAGAGCCAATTGGGTTACTGCCTTACAAGAATATGATATTGAAATCAAACCAGCAAATATTGTAAGAGGTCAAGGTTTTTGCAAAATACTAGCTGGAGCATCACTTATTTCTGAAAAACCATCTGAAGAAATACAAACATATAAGGTAAGCCTAAACGATGTTGAATCATTATATGCTAATATCATATTTTATCTGAAGAATGGATATGCTCCTCCAAATCTCGATCACACCAAGAAAAAAGCTCTAAGGTTGAAGGCTAGACAATACCAGCTTGTAAATGATGCTCTTTTTAGAATTAATTATGATTTTGTTCTTCTTAGATGTCTGGAGAAATCTGAAGCTGAAAAAGTCTTTCAGGAACTTCATGATGGGCCAGCAGGTGGACATTATGCTGGAGATGCTACTGCACATAAGATCCTCCGTGCAGGCTATTACTGGCCCACATTATTCAAAGATTCACATAACTATGCAAGGAAATGTCAAATTTTTCAAACTGCAGCTGGAAGACAAAAGAAACCATCATTACCATTACAACCAATCAACATTGAGCAACCTTTTGATCAATGGGGATTGGACATAATATGTGAGATCGTTCCTCATTCTTCTAAACAACATAGGTATATCATTACAGCAACTGATTATTTTACGAAATGGGTAGAAGCAGTCCCTCTCAAGACTGCTAATGCTGAACATATCATCGAGTTTATATATCAGTTCATAATCACCAGGTTTGGTTTACCTTCTGCTTTAATGTTTGATAATGCATCATATTTTTCTGGGAATGCTATGACTGAATTTTCACTCAGGAGAGGTTTCAAACTTAAATATTCTGCCAATTATTATCCACAAGGAAATGGGTTAGCTGAATCCACTAATAAAAACTTAATCAGAATCATTAAGTGAACCATTGATCTAAATCATAAAAATTGGCATAAGTCTTTGATATATGCCTTATGGGCAGATCGAATAACGAAGAAGACCTCTATTGGCACTTCTCCCTTTAATTTAGTTTATGGGAGAGAAGTGGTTCTTCCAACTCATCTAACAATCCCTTCTCTAGCCTTAGTCCAATATATAGATGAAGAACCAACTTCTTCTTTACAATTAAGGCAGATGGAAATAATTAAGTTAGAAGAACAACGAGAAAAGGCTAAAGTAACTCATGCTCATCATCAAGCATTAGTTAAAGTTTCTTTTGATTCAAACATGATAACCAGAAAGGATTTTCAGATAGGAGATTTAGTTCTAAAATGGGACAAGGCTCATGAAGAAAAATGAAAACATACGAAATTTCAACGAATGTGGCTTGGTCCTTTTAAAATTGTAGAGATCATAGGTCCATCAACTTTTATATTACAGGATTTAACAGGGAAAAGAGAATCTTTACCTGTTAATGGACAGATCCTTAAAAAATATTTTCCAGAGGAGATCATTCTTCTATTTTGTAGATTAGTTTTCTTTGTTTGTCATAATAAAACCAGTTGTTAATGGTTACATTTGGAATTCATCAAAAAGATACTACTTCTCTTTTTAGATTTTATTTCTTCACTTATATAAATAGAATTCTTTTCAAAATATTGATCATTATTATCCAAAGATACAGTTAAAATTTTTTACTCTAGAAATGATATTAATTTCAACTTTGAAAATTTTGATGAAAAACAACTTTTGGTGAAAGATTGTTTTATATCAATCCAATGAAAGGTATCAATAACAAAACGAAGATTCTCTGTAGAAAATTTATTTTCCAAAAGAACTCTATTATTTTCATCCAGAGCTATCTTAAAGAAACAATGACTTCCTCCCCACCTAGAAAATTACAAAATTCAGGGAATAATCCAATGATACACTTTTAACTTAAAGAGTAAGAGGTCTCATCACGAGCCGACTTATCATGATCATAGATATTATAGCTTGCTGACTTTGCCAATACTTCATACCACAACAGGGCAATGACTTAAGATTATTGCAATCAAAAGGCAAGGGGTCTCATCACGAGCCAACTTGTTCAACAAAGTTATAAATCAAGTGAATGGCACTGTCATAAATTGGCTATCAAACCAAGACATTGTTCTTTAAGGATAAAAAAGAAAATAAAAGCAATAAGTGTGAATATGGATTTCTCTTTGAAAATTGTATATTTTTCTAAGTAGGACACAGGATCATTGCTGGGTAACAGGTAACCCTGTCAAAGCTATAGATGCTTGCTGACAGTAGTGGCTCTACCTACGACAAATGAGCATATTTAAAACTGATTTACAGAGAAGCCTTTTGTTTTTATCTTTAAAACCAAGTAATGACTGATGTAGATACAAGGACTAGCTTGAGGAAGTGAATAGTCAAAGTTGATCATAGAAGAAATGAAATATCATTCATAGATTGAAGCATAATGTACTTTGTCTTTTTATAATAAAGTTTGATTTTCTGGAAAATTTTCTGTTTTGAAAAGTTTAGAAAATTCAAAAGAAAAGCAGAGATAACTGGTTCTTCCAAGTGAATCGCCAATTGTTGTGGCCAGCAACAACCCCCCTTCTTATTTAATGTTAGTAATAATACCAAATAAGAAGGGGACCCTTAGTTTAAAAATCTAAGAAATTTTATTGGTGTTTGTTTTCATTTTCAATAAAACTTACTATCATGGACTTAAGGAAATTTCTTTGGAAAAACTTTAAACTAAACTTAAGTTTATGATAGACTAGAATAAAATCTCTCTTTGAAGGAAACATCGCATTCATCGCAAAAAAAGTAGAATATATCTTAAGCAATGCAGAATCTTCAAAATTGCGATACCGCGATCCAATGACATCTCACTAAAATATTTATCGCAAATCGCATATCGCAAAAAACATATTAATGGATATTATTCATATATTATATTTTGCGATATTGCGATTCCACGATGTTATTGATTGCGATTTATGAAAACTGCGATTTGCGATATTGCGATTTTGCGATATTGCAAAGCAAATCGCAGATCGCACTATCGCAGATTCTTGAAAGCTCGTTATTTGAAGTAAATATTTTCATAAATTGATATCCGTTATGCGCTTTGATGTCAAATTAATGAATGAATCGTCAATTATTAATGAAAAGGATTTTGTTTTGATCGAAGGGTTATTTCACGATTAAATAATATATTTCATACGCCTTCGGCATTTAAAACCATCCCGTCACTTTTCTCATGTCATTATTCGCACTTAATTTGTAAAACTACAGGCGTGAAGAACAGGAGGCTATACAAAGCAACATTCAGAGCATTATGGGAAAGAAAGAGAAAGTTCCTAGTTCTGAAAGGAAAGAGAAAGATGCGAGTCCTGAAAATAAAGAGATGGCTTCTTTATACGCAGACATTGCTTGCAACAAGGATGCTGGTATCACCACCTGGGAGGGTATGTTTAGTTTGCTTGAAGAATAAAACCCAAGGGTAATGGATGTTTCAGCTACCGCTGGTTCAAGCAATTCCTCTGAAGCATCTCTTACAGAGCTGGCTTGTTCGTTTCTACACCGGATAGCAACAAGGCCAAGAATTCTTCCATATACAGATATGGTCAAATGGGTGCTGGATAGCACTGATATCACAGACAGACAATTCAAAACTCCAGGTCAAGAGCTTATCGGGTCGTTTACTCCAGAAGATTTGAGGCTTATGTATCATTTGCCGGAGCCTCAGGCAACTTACAGTAAACAATTTATGGAGAAATTTGCAAAGGAAAATGCAAATTTGGCAGAATGCACTAAAGAATGGACCAAAAGAGATGAACCACTGAAGAAAGATAAACACGGTATGTACAGTACTGGTTCACTCACCTCTCCATATTGTTTTGCTGCTGCTATGTTATGCAGGCTTTTTGGAAAGCCTGACATTAATAAGATTTTGCCTGAATGGCTTCCCTTGTTGAATGCTGCTATTAACGCCACCATTGTAGACTGGGCCAAAATATTTTCTGATAATTTAGCCACGGCTATTTTTAGTTACCGGTTTAAATGGATTGTGTCTCAGAGGATTTATCCTCCTTTTTATCTATCTGCCTATGTTATGGATTCAATCTGCTTTGTTTCTAAATTCCCTTTAATGGGTTGGAAATGAACAATTCAGGATCCCTTGCCCATTCATGTCTATCACAAAGAGTTGTGGGAATCAAAATTCATTCCTCATTTTTATAAAATTTTCCATGGCATAATGTTGCCTCTGTACAGAGTGTTGTATAATAAGGATGCTCCAAGGTTGTCTCCTGAAGTAGAGGTAGACATTCTCCCTGTCGCAAGATGGTTTGGAGAAGAACTGTTCACTTATGTGAGGGTTTTTGGAAGCTTTGCTTCTCCTCATGTTTTGCCCTTATATGTTCCGGATAAACTCATAGCTCGGGAAATTGCATATCAAACCTGTGGAGATGGAGGTTTGACAAAAGAATTAAAGAATAAAAGAAATCCATTTGGCCACAATTTCCTGTGTCCTGCGGAGCATTTTCATTATTTGATGTTGGTCACGCGTTTAAGGAAGTAAGCAATGTTACATGTTTAAAATTGTTTAAGTTTCCGAGAAGGCTATTTGATCCATATGGTATTGTCAAAGATTTCACCATTGTTGTCAAAGTAAGAGTATTTTCTGGAGAAGAAGATCTTTTTGATGATATGTTTCAAGAAAAATGTTCATTTAAAGACATTTTGAATTTAGCTCGAACACGGTTCTCCCCAGAAGAATTTCAAGAGTTTAAAGTATACAAAGAAAGAATATTGACTACTATTCCTTTAGATAATTTGCGCTTGGAATCCGCAAGGGAACCAACTCCTAGCGTCAGTCTCAGTGGCAGCTCAGATTCAGAAAGGTCTAAGTCAAAGTCTGACAAAGAAATTTCTGAACATTCTAAAAAATCTGATCAGGACAAAAGTGAAGGCTCAGTCAAGGATACAACTCAATCAAAAGAACTTTCACAACAACAGACTTCAACTACCCCACAGTTGATTCTTCCACCTCTTAATGTACAAAAACCATCCATCAGCACTCAGTTAGATAAAGAATGGGAATCATTTAATTATTTGATTAATGTTGAAGGACAGAACATACAAACTCCTGTACAAACAACAAAAGTTTTGGTCACAGAAATAAGTGGCAATGTCACAGAAAAAAAAACATATACCCATTACTCCCTCTGCCGAGCTTGTAATTAAAATAGTGGAAATTCCTCCTTTGGATATTTTCTACAGCTGCAACATAAAGCAGTAGTAAGGAATCAAAGAAAGAAGAGAAAATTAGAAAGTGCGCTCTCTACTGATGCAGAACAATTGGATGTTTTATGGAAATATCCTACTACAGATCCCACCGGAAATCTTACTAAATTATCTCAGATAACAGGAGCTTATGCCTCCGCAACTATTGAAAAAGCATCTGAGGTAAGGCTGTTATTAAATGAAAAAGAGGAATAGATACAAGTTCTGCAACAACAATTGCAACAAGCACATGCCAACAGTGAAGCACAGGTGAAATTTGAAAAGTTACAACAAGAGTTTCAGCAAATGAAAATCGGTTATCAGAAAAGCTTGGCCGAAAAAGAAAAAAAAATACAGATTATGCAAGAAATGCATAAAGAAGACCCCAAGCTTACAGAGTTTATTTCAGAATCTATGTCTTTGAATAATCAACTGCTGCAACAACAAGATATATTATGCCAAAATATTTCACAGTGGAACTCTTTTTGTCAAGAAAGTGATAGAATCACTAATCATGTCGTAGAATTACGACATGATTATGATTTAACTAATGAAAGAGTTACTAATTATTTGGCATGGCAAATGACAGAGGAAGGAAAAATATTAGGAGCGCCAATTATCAAAGATAGTCATAAAGAAATGCTCTTTAGCATTTGGGATGCACAAATCAGAGAGGCAGAAAAAGCAGCAGAGGAAGCAGCTACAACAGCGAGCAACATTACTGATTGTGTAAATGAGAATTTTCACAAGGTTAATTTAATTTCAGAAACCATTTTGGGATACCTACCACAAGCACAACAATTGCAAACAGAGTGGAAACAGAAAGCGGAAGAGAAGGCAAAATCAATTCAAGAATTGACAAAATTAAACTGGGATTCTTACTGGACCTGTCTAGTAAAACCACACAGTCAATGCAGTACTCTTAATTGCATCATTAATTCTGCTGAGAAGATCGCGCCCACGCTTGCTGATTCCGTCTTTTCAGGACAATTGAAATTTGAAGTCGGTTGGCCCCCTCTTCTCAAATCAATGTTGGATGCTTGCAAATTCAAAGACCAGAGTCATAAGTAGTTAGTTGTTAATTTTAATTTTAGATTTAGTGTTAGTTTTACTTTATTTTTGCCTAGAAAAAGGACGGTCATTTAAACCGAATCCTAAATTTTTGTAATAAACTATAATTATATTTAGTTAGTAGTATTTAAACCCTTCTCATGCATTTAGAGAAGGGTCCAGAAATTTGTCAAAAACTTATCCTCAGAACATGCACTTCTGCACCCTCAGAGGAGGTTTTGATGAATGAATGGAATGAGATTTATTGATATCTGTGTCTAATATCTACTACTGATGTTGCATTTCTGTACTCTTAGTAGATGTTGGATTAGGAGAAGATAAATCATTATTGCTTCTAGCTCATGAGTAGAACCAGTTATAAATGGTACTTTTATCTCTTAACTTTTTCTGCTTCTGTGTTAAAAGTGATATTTATGTTCAGTTATTTATATATTGATGCTTGAATGCTTCAGTTATCATTTGGCACTTTTGTAAGGTGATGACTATTTTTTTATGCTTAATGTATGAATAGCTTATTATGCGATATGTTTCTCACAACTGTTTCATCTAACTTTTTATATGAAGTGGTTTATCTTTATTGAATTATTTTCTTATAGCATTTGAATGATATTTATTACCAATTTTTATTCGAAATCATTTTAGATCGCATAAACAAAATTTTATCCCGGGTTTAGTTTAGAATTAGATATTTATGTTTTAATTAGAATACAATTTGCATATGATTAGATTAGAAATAGCATAAAATCACTTCACTTAGGAACCTTTTTTAGAAAGAAAATATCTATTCTCAACACACACACACAAATTGGGAAACTGGTCCCATTATCCCCAGTCGGACCCACTACACCAAACGGAAAAGGAGTTGCTAACCAAGGTCTGGACCAGGTGGGTATCTCCCTTGTTGTAGACCCGATTTTCAGGGCTTCAATAGATTCCAATTTGTAAATTTTCAAAATAGAAAACAACAATAATTTTCTTGTGGGTGCTAGAAGGGTTTAGCACACAATAGTTTTATTTGTTAAAATATAGAAATGGTAGCCACTCTCAGGTTTGAGGATAGTTTGGATGGGGTTTTTAAATTCCCAACCTAAAAATAAAGGATTAATTTCTTCTGAAGGAGAATTAGATTTGGGAAATCATTGATAAGGAGATTTATCAACCAACAAATGCAGCATTGTTCGCAGTCCATGAGAAGAAGGATATTAAATCCTAGAGAGTCATCATGGATTCCATGGTAATGTTCAAATCTATAGGATTTTTTATAGAGAGATAATGTGAAATTTAAAACGTTATTAAATAATAAATTAGGATCCATCCAAATGTTAATATCAAACAACATGACCAACTGCTTCATGAATATCACCCAAGTGTGTGATCAACCTGCAACAATTGGAGAAAATGTCGAGGAGGTAAAACTAGTAAATGTGGCACTAAATGGGTTCACTAAGGCTTAGGAACCATTTTTCAACAGGATCTACCCTCGGGAGCACCTTCCCAATTGGGAGGGGATTTGGGATGATAGCATCTAGGGAGAGGCTCTGGAAGATTCTAAGTCCAACAAGTAAGGAGGTGAAGAGGAGAACCTAGCCTCGATGGGTAGGGCCAAGAAAGGAAAAGAAAATGGCTCTACCCAATAGGTCAAAAGTGAAGGGTCAACCCCATAGTTGGGAAAGAAGGACTTGAGTAAAATAAAGTGTTCAATTTGACACAATAATGGGCACTATGCATCATATTATTTGAAGAAGAAGAAGAAAGGGAAGAGGAAGTCACAACAGATAGTAACATTAGCACAGTTTGATGAGTTTGAAACCAATTTTGAAAAGGACTTATCGTTGGTATCTTGTTTTCCTACCAGCACCACCAATATTAGTGCATGGAACTAAGAAAATTGTGCATCATGCCACATGACATCAACATGAGATATTTTTAGTAGTTTGACAGGGAAGGACTCTGATCTACATGTGGATCTAGGAAATGATGCCAAGCATGCTGTGAGGGGTGTTAAGATGATGAAGTTCCAAATTAATTTTGGAGGGTCATTGGAGCTTAAGGATGTGTTATATGTGTGAGGTTTGAAGATTTTTTTTTCTCTGAATCTTCGACATGGATGAAATATTCTTTGTTGTGTTATTTCAGAAGGTACATCTAATCATGTTTCCAGAGGGAGATAGTCTTGACTCAACAAGAGTTTTTGGGATTAGAGAAGGTGGTCTCTACAATTTGTAGGTAATGACAATATAGGCCTTGGTACATAGTAGTGAAAACCTATATGAGATATAAAAGAGGAGTATGGGAAAATTGCAATATAGTACATTTTCAATTCTAAGGGAGATTGTAACTAGTCACCCAAATCTCACTATTGAGCAACAAGGAGTGTGCAAAGGGTGTGAACTTGGAAAGAATTAACGACTAATTTTCCAAGTAGTGATAAAGGCCCAAGTTAATTTATACATAAATGGAACAACGTTTGTGGTATCAATACAGGGGTCTCTCTACTATGCCACATTAATAGATGACTTTTTTAGGAAAACCTAGATCTTCTTTTTGAAGACCAAGGATGAGCTCTTCAGTCAGATCAGGTAGTTCAAGGTCCAAAGTTATAACTAGAAAAAGAGGAGGATTAAGCTATCATCATGTCAAGAAATTGGGGAGAGTACATATCCAATGATTTCAATGATTCCTATAAGGAGGCGGGGATCAATAGGCATATGGTAGTCTTGTCTAACCCTCAACAAAATAAGGTTGCAAAGAGGGAAAAATAGTTCATTGTAGGAGCTATCAAGGTGATGATTTATGGCCAATATCTACTTATGTTTCTTTGGGAATATGCATGAAACACAACAACTTATGTTCATAATAGGATTCCTCACATGATCTTGGGGGACAAGACTCCTAAGGAAGTATTCACAGGGGTGAAGCTAGAGATAGGGCACTTTCACATCTTTGGTTGTTCAACGTGTATTAATTTTCTTGTAGAGAAGAGAGAAAGGATACAACGCTCATGAGATAAGGGAATATTTATGGGATATATTGAGACTTCAAATGCATGCAATATTTTCATTCTAGTATAGAGAAATAATTTTGTTAGTACGGATGTGAAGTTTAAGGAGGACCTAACAGCCTGAAAGTCTCACAAGCCACTTATAGTGATAGAATATTAGTGTTAGTGTAAAATATTATCGAAGGTGTATAGAAATATCCTACTTTAGCTATGAGTGACGAATATCCCTAACAATAGAGATGGTCATTTAACCCTTTAGATCTACAATAGATAATTAAAATAAATCCTGCAAAAAACCCAGATCTATGCAGTAAAAGTAGTTAAAAAACAAAAAGAAATAACAACTGATGAAGAATTAACTCCAAGTAGCCAAAAAATAAGACAATATTAAAGATTTATTTCTTATATTATAACACATGGTAAAGGAAACAAGTAAATGTTACCAGTCCCCCTCAATGGGATCGGCTCTTGGTTGTCCTCATTGCTTTAGCTTCACGAGTCTTCGTCTCTCTTAATGATGTAGAAAAGCCAAATATGTGACGAACTCAAGTGGAAAAAAAAATGACAATGACAATGAGAATGATAAAATTGAAGAGTGAATAGAAAACCCCTCATATTTATAACAAAATATCGAGTTATCCTCTATAATGAAGAATAATAAAATATGATTAACCAAAATCTAGATCTAACCGCTTGGAATACTTTATTATATTTTGTTGGAGGGAAAATGTATTTAAAATGGTTAAATACCTTTATTTAAAAATAATAAACAAATAAATTATTTATTTATCATTTCAAGAATGTGGTTAAAGAATAATAAACAAATAATTATTTTTTTAATTATTCCTAGGTGATTTAGTCAAATTTAACAAGGAATAATAACTAAATAATGATTTAATTAATTATTCCTAGAGAAAAATAAGAAAAATAATGATTTATCTAATTATGTCTCATAATTGGGTTAAATATGACCACAAATATTATTTAAACAATGGTTTAATTAGTTATTCCTACAGGAAAATCAAAGAAATAAGGATTTATTTAATTATTCCTCATGGGGTTTCTTGTTTTAACCAGAAATAACTTAATAAGATGTGGTTATTAAATTATTTTTTATAGTGAAAGAAATTTTACTATGGTAAAATTGGTCTTACAGGTGTACTTTGATCCATCTAATTAGAAATGGTTAGATGATCAATTTTTGGTGATAACAATTAGGAGAAGGAGGATTCTATGGATGAAAAACAACCATTAGATATTTCTAATTGAAGCAGTCATACTACACCTGAGGTGGAGGAGTCAACAACACCTCCTACCAATTCTATTATGAGACCTCAATGGCTTGAGAAAACATTTAGGGATGCTCAAGAGCATGTGGAGGCTCCTAGGAGCACATTCAAGGTGAGTATACCTCTAGAAAAATTTCAAATTACATGGCACTTATGAGCAACATTATTGATTTAGAGTTGACCAATTTTCAAGAGGAAAGAAACCGACAAGTTTCGATGGATGGCATGATGGAAGCATATAAATCAATTCTGAGGAATGGTGTATGGGATATTGTGCCAATACTATAATGCTTGATTCATAAAATATGGTGGATGTTACATTAGAGAGTTAGTCACAACAAATCTAATAAAAGCATATTTAAAAATCTAAAATCAACATTATTAGGGTTTTATTTCTCTTTAAATTGAGGATCTATAGATTGATCTTATTTGCATACGCATGAAAATTAAAATTATGAAGAAAATAGAAAACATGGAAATAAAAACTTACAACCATGATTTGAAACAAGATATGACTTGGGAAACCCTTTTGGGAGAAAAACCGACTGGAATGTGAGGTCACTATGCTCCCTTTCTTTGAATAGAAAATCATGTTTTTGAGTACAAAGAAGTATGGTCTGTGGCCCGTGGGATTTTATAGTGCACAAATATTCTCTATATGCTATATCTCCAATCCCTCTTGGCTATTTTTTCTCAACTATGGAACAAATGCACTCGAAAGAATAGAACCCCTTTTCCTCCTAGTGACCCGGTTATAACACAACATGATAATATACTAGTGGTTAAGTTTGACTACCTCAAATCTTAACCAAAGTTACAATATAGAATATTCTAAGTATTATTCATCATAATCACATGGATAGCCCATTTCCCATGAATAACGAGGAATTACATGGCATCCTCTCAAATTATGGTGGTTAAAACAAGAAGGTCAACATTTGAGTGGCATAAATTTTGCATATGAACTATGTTGATGAGGTTATTATTCCATTTGAAAGGTATCAATGTGTAGAATATGAAAAAAAAATGTATTTCTCTAAATTGGAAAAATTTTACCACCAAAAAACATCATTTTGTGCATCAAAATTCTCTTGGATGGTTTCATACCCCAATTTTCCAAACCAAGCCCCATTGGTAAAAATGGTCCTGTGAGGTTATTCCTCCACTTTTTCCACACTAAAAGCATCAATATGAATGAAAAAAAATATAATGATCCATTCTAGATCAGATAAATCTAGTGGTGAGTTTTATATCGGTCTTCAAGATCAAGAATGCTACAGATGGTAACATAGAGAAGTATAAAGCAAGGTTTGTGGTAGGTGGTTTCTCCCAAAAAGAGGGAGTGGAATATGAGGAGACATTTTCTATAATCACTATATATAATTCCATCAGTTCTTTAGTTATGAGGTGGTGGATACATCAAATGGATTTCAATACAACATTCCTCAATGGGGTGATTTAGGAGGAGGCGTATATAGAGAAACCTTAGGGATTTGAGGTACATGGGAGGGAGTCTCGTGTGTGAAAATTCAAGGAGGACTTATAGAAACTCGAGTAGGCACCTAGGGCATGGTACTCTAGGATTTTTGGGTAATTATTGATCATGATATTCACCAAGAGTGAGAAAGATACCAAATTCTACTTCATACTTGTTGGATATGATCAACTTATCTTGGTACTATATGTGGATGATTTGTTTCTCACAGGTTCATAGGAGCTCATTGAAGGGTGCAAGGAAAACTTGGCTATAGAGTTCAAGATGAATTACATTGAGTTGATGCATTACTTCTTTGGGTTATAGGTATGCTAGAGATCAAGTAAAATATTCCTTGGTAAGGAGAAGTATGTACTATAGATCTTAAGAAAATTTGGGATGGAGGGCTATAGACCTATGGATACACCTATGATCACCACATAGGGCTATCGAATTCTTATTTAGAGTTGGTGGATCCCACATTGTAGAGAAAATTGATAGGATCCTTTATGTATTTGGTCAATACCAAGCTAGATATATATTTTGACCTGAACACATTGAGTTTGTTCATGGTGGAACCAAGGCAAGTGCATTTGGTAGAAATGAAGCATGTGTTAAGATACTTGAGAGGTATAGTGGAGTATGGTTTGGATATTTTGGAGGATATGGAGTGAAGATATATATATATATATATATATACTTACATTTGACAGGGAGTACAACGGATTGAAAGAGCACCTCATGGTGCTACTTCAATCTCATATCAATGATTATTTACTGGTTTGACAAGAAGAAAACTTATATGGAACTCAATTTAATATATTTATATTATATGGCAGTGAGTATGGAGAGTTGCAAGGCCACTTGGATTCACAAGTTGGTTGTAGGATTATTTGGTCAGGAATTGGAGCCTAAGATGATACATTGTGATAATCAGAGTTGTATCAAACTCTTTGAGAATCCAATTTTCATGACAAGTCCAAGAATATTTATATTAGGCATCACTTCATCAGAGACATTATTCAAAAATGGATATTGAAGCTTCAATATATCTCCACAAATTAGCATATTGAAACCACTATCACCTGACCCTTAATGAAATCAAAGTTTGTGTTTTACAATGACAAGATAGGTGTGGTGAAAAATACCTTCCTTACTAAGAGGGAGTGTTTATGTCTATAACTCAAGTAGGTACTTTTGCACAATCCTAAGTGTTAAGGTGTGTGGAAGTCGCCTAATTACCTCTTAAATTTAGTAATTACTTCATCTATTAAAGTAATTTATTTTTATGATAAAAGTGAGTTTAATCTAATGACATACAAAAGTTATTTGCATTAGTGCATTAGATAAGTCATAACCACTGATATAAAGTGAAGTTGAGATTTAATCTCAACCATCAACCATGTTAATTTTCCAACCCCAGTAATTTTAAAATTAGTTCCTAACAATTATATTTTTTGTTCTAATTTAATTTTTCAACTTGCTAAACAAAATGTACCACTGGGATTTTAATTGGTGAATAAAAAACTTAAATATTAGTAGAAGCAAAAATTCAATAAGAAAATTTCATTAACAAACACACATAAAAATTTACATTTCAAATATTTTATTTCATTTATAAATATCTTCAACATAAAAAGACATTCTCAATAGGGAAAATGAATGGCCACGAAGGAAAAATCACACACAATAAAACCTGGAGACTTCCAGCTAAGAAATTTGTCCTCAACCCTTAATATTACATTCAAATTTTTCATTTCATGAGCCTATTTTCACCTACTCATGCACTTTTATATGGCTTCTTCGGATCAATACACAACTCACATGTGCAACTTCTTTATTGAAAAAACACCTATTGAATATTTCTTTGCCTTGTTGTTCCTTGTTTTCTATGTCTAGCTACTACACACTTGATTGACTATCCTTTTCCATTCAATCACTGAGATCCTCACTTGTATATGATTTCTTATGCTCAATGTTATGTTTTATCCCTTAACCCAACCTTATTTTTATAATTTGAGTTACGACTAAATTAGAAATCATAATATCAAAAGTGATTGATGGTTAAGACTAAATTTGAACTTCACTTGAGGTTAATAGTTGTGCTTTATTCAATTCACTAATGTAAATAACTTTTGCATTTCACTAGATTAAACTCAAAATTATCATAAAAATAAATTACTTTGATAAATAAATTAATTACTAAGGTTAAGGGGTAATTAGGTGATTTCCACATGCCTTGAAACTTAGGCCGGTACAAAAGTACATGCGTAAGCTACAAACATCAATAATTATTACAAAGGTCATTGTTGAAAGGGTTAAAAAATTGTTGTCTATTTTAGTCTCATGAGAACAAATTAGTTTTTTTGAAGTCTACAATATTTTTGTTATTTCCCTTCAAATTTATTCATTCTCTCTCTAGGGAAATAACTTCAACCCAATTAATGTATGACCAAAGTTGGATAAGCTAGTATTCCTTCAACTTAGTTGATAACTTTAAAATCAAAAAATGTTGGGATTCCCATTGTTGAAGTTTGAACGTGTTTTAGAGTGTCGATGGGATGTAAGAATATTTTATCTGCTAATTTTAAATATATGGTTGTCCTTTAAAGGTTTGATTTTCTAGGCCTTACCCAGGTGTCTTTAGGGAGAATATTTACGTTCGACCCAAAGTCGACAACAACTTGAGATATCATGTGTCTATTTATCTCAAGGTCGACTTGAGGATCATAGTCTTCAAAATGTTTGTCCTGGGACAATTATCATAGGTTTTTAATTAACCTTTGATCTTCTATGTATTATATAAGTATACAAATAAGCTCAATTAGACAACTAATTTATTGTTTTCCTTTTAGCATTTCTATAAATTCTTCTACAATATTATCTTTAGTCGATGTTTTGTTTCCAATTTTGTTTATGAAAAAATTGACAACTTCTTTCATGAGATCATCATAGTATTGTATATTTGGATATGGATTAACAATTTTTTTGGGTCAGATGATTGCTTGTGTTCTAGGTCTAATTTCTAGTCCTACTCCCAATGTAGTGATAATGTGCAAGTTTTCAGAATTTAACACTTCTTGTCTAGGTACAAAGTGGAGAAAATTGACAACTCTTTTATTCATTAGTTTTTCAAGGATTTTAGGGAAATCCTCCAAAGAGTGATTGCATAATCCATAGATGTTGTAGAAGCATAGGTCAATTTTTTCCTTTAATGAACAATCATGTCCAATATGCCCCTCTTACCAGAAATTATAGTAGTAAACTTGTCCTTGACCACAACCTCAACCTCATCCAAATATTTCGTTAAATAAACCTCGATTGTTTTAATTTCCTTGATATCCATTAGAGAAATTTAGAGGTATAAAATGAGCCTCAAAACAAAAACGTACAACCAATTTCAACTTTATAAGAACAAAGTGGATTCAAGATGATGATGTGAACCATAGGGGATGATTCACCATTTTTGGAGTAAAAAACAAAAAAAATAAAGAACTACTTTTTCAACTCATATTTTAACTTATCTTCTTACGGTCTTACTCAAATTTCAAGTAGGAACACTCTTTGGATGCAAAATTTAATTCCTCATCCAAGAAATACCCATGTTGCATACTTCTGATGTACCCTTCTACATGAAAAATGAGAAATGCCTAAAAAACATGATTGCAATCACATTTTTCATGTATTTCTCATTTTTGTTTAGCAGGGTCCATTGAAAGTATGCAACATGGGTACTCCTTGGATGAGGAATTAAATTGTGAATCCAATGAGTTCTCTTGCTCGAAATTTGAGTGAAATCGTAGGGAGATAAGTTGAAAATATGAGTTCAAAACATAGTTTTTTTATTTTTACCTCTAAAATTTGATGATGTAATCTAATCTTATTTTATTATTTCCACTATTATTTTTATAATATTCCTTAGGAGGACCATTTTATACCTCAAAATTTCTCTACTTCTCCATGACACTATTATCCATTTCGTCTTTCTTGATATATATTTCCTCTTTGAGAATGGGTTGTTGGATCACTTGAGTGGTCAAATGATTGTTTATGGTAAATGATATGGTAATTAGGATTGTTTTGACCATTTATTTGGAATTTATGAGAAAGTGGGTGGCTTCCTCTCATATATCACACCACTTTGCTTTTGAATTATTTAAATTATACAAGAATTTTCTTTTGGTATGATTTGATGTGACTTGGAAAATTTCACAGTATATATATGATTGTACACATCTAATGCCACGTTCAATATGATGTATGAAATTTCAGTTATCCTTAGTTTCCCCCTAATTTCGGTAGTTGGTGCACAACAACTCCTTGCATCGTAGAGTAAGATTCATGAGAGATTATTGTAATTGCTCAAATTTTTCTTCAATTCTCTTTTTTTTAATGAGGAGGTTGATGGTAAATCATGATTTGTTTCGATGTGTTGGGTATTTTCCAAAGCTTCTTCACATGATGTAATTTAATGCATTCTTAATAGCCATTTGATTCATTATGAGAGTCCAACAATGTACTATTAAACCATCAGAGCTTCGCCAATCACATATGGAATTAGACTTAACAAGCATTTAAATATTTTATCATATTTGTGTTATTTATATTGATTTTGCTTAATTTCTTTAAGTTCTAAGCTGCAAGATGCTTAACATATTTAGCCTTAAAGTGAGGAAAGTTCTCCCAATAGCTTTCTTGGTTCTATCATGATTATCTATGAATTCATGAACCTAGTACAGGCTCTTTTCATGAGGGCTCTTGAAAATTGAACCATTTTTTTGTCTTCATCTTTAACATTATTAGAATCCCAAGAATTTTCACAAACAAATGAGTGTTTTTTGGGGTCTTTGTCTCCCTTTTAGAGGGGGATTTGACTTAATCCCTTATTTTATTTTTATGGAGGTTCTTGTGTTGAAATACCTTGGACTGAATATTGTTTACCTAGAGTATTTGGTTGTTTCAAATCAAATTTTTCTACTATCGTGTCGGTTTCTACTTCGGAAATTAACTTTTGTATATTTTTGACTATAGGGTTGCACTTTTCGCTTATGACTTTGACACTTAAAGGCGTTGATGGGACATCATTATTTTGACATGTGTTTTTATAAATATTTTATGAATTGATTTGTTTTGGGATGTGATGGTTTTTCATCTCACCTTGAGTTGTCTTCTTCAGCAGTTACTAATTTCAACAAGGGGTCTCTAATATGGATAGGTATGTCATCATTTCCCTCATTATTTACCCAAGTTTGTGTGATTGTTCAGATTTCTATTAGGAGAAGATCCTTTAGATTTCCTTGGTCTTCTCTTCTATACCAAAATAAGGAAGGTTTTGAGTTGATATGGAGCCTCTAATTTGGAAATTCTCTTACATGAAGACTTGTTATATTCACTATGGGAGATTGTGGTATTGCATGTCTAGATTCATCAACTTCCATACTATCTACATGCCTTATTAGAGTAATGATTAATTATATATTTTCACTTCTCCTTGAAGTTTTTGGGTCAACACCTCTCTAATCTGGATGCTCAATGACATATTTAGGTGAGTCTCGTCCATCCTGTATCTGTTGCTCCAAAATTTTCTTTCGGTTTAACTGGTAGAGGCTTCTTTCCTCACATGTATCATATCATTTATTTTATTGTGTCACGTTCAATTTTTTGAAGCTCGATCGGTTGTTTATTCTAATACATGTTCCATTTAGTTTTTCTCTCAGACTCTTCCAGCCAACAATCTTCCTCTCATGTCGACTCAAATTTTGTCAACTTCTTTATTCTCTTTCTTATTTTTTTTTCATTTTATCTCATGAATGAATACCCCCTATTGTGTAATTTGACTTACTCTTGTTCAACACCAAAATATTTGACAAACAAATTTATTTTCTCAAAAATTAATCCCACGCTTCTTTGGTATCTTTATAATAAACATTGAGAAATGTTTCCTAGTTGGTTTGGTGCTTGTTGCAACCAGACTTCGATAATGGTTCTAAAGGGGATCTATACTTAAAGATACGTCTAACTCCCTTGTTAAGGAGATTTTTTTGTAAAAAGGTAGGTATAGTGCAAAATAAATCCCTCGTATAAATTTTCATGAAACCACTCCTTGATTTTGTTGATTAAATGTGTTTCACTCACTTTCTCCTTCCAAAAATTGTCGAGTATTTTTTCAACCCACTCATGCATTTTTTTCCATCCCTTGTTTTTTAATTAAACATAACCTCCACATCACTGTTGAGTCGGTGCATTATATGGTTCGTTGATGTACTTCTTTAATTCCGACTGGATTGATTCAATGAGTTTTTCGTGGGTTTTTGTAAAGAAGTCTGCCATTGATAATTATTTTTTTTAGGCATATGTATTCAAGTAATTATTAATTTTTTTGTGCCACCACTTCTATATCTCATCTAAACATGTCATTTTTATACACATATTTGATGTACTCTGGTCTAGAAAATGCGAGCATTGGAACCAATTTTATAATCTAATGAATAACATGCATCAGTTTTTTTTAAAGAAGTGGTTATATTTCTATTGATCAATCTGGATTCTGGCCAGAACCATTACTTTCAAAAGAAAAAACATTTCCACATCCCTCCAAAAATGATTTGACCCAAATATGTGAGTATTCAGAGATGTCTTCTCCAAATTTTATACATCATTTTTCTTATAATTGCACCAAAAAACCCCATTTAGCCTTACAAAATTACATAACATAAGAAAACTAATTCTAAAAATTAACTACCCAGATCCTTCTACTTCATGCTACCTAATTTCTTGCATGTCTACCGCATTCTCTTCCTCCTATTGGCCAACTTCTACTGCTTCTGTTTGCTCATTCCCCTGCTACATCTCCAATTGATCAGCGAGCTCCTAAGGGAGAGCTCCTCTCAAACCAAGCGCCAAATCATGGTCACCACTCTCTCTGAGGAAAAATACTTCTTTTAGTACCAATACAACAACATTCTCCACCTTATCCTATGAATTATCTAGTTTAAAGTCAATATTCTCCATATTTGTTAAAATGACCTCCACCACTGCCTACACATTATCAACATCTTTCTTCGGGCCCTCCAGATCACCTGAGACCAGTGAAATGAGAGCGGACCTCATAAATATTTTCCCTCCTATCCAAGATATCATATCCTCAACTTCATCCTTGAATGCTAAGTATAAATCCTCATAGGATCCTTTGTCACCATTTCCTAATAGGGCAACCATTTCTTCAACACGATGGGATTAAATGGCAAGCCACAAAGCATGAGCTATCCACATCCATGCTCTTATAGCTAAGTTTAGCTCCAAAATGATGACATAGGAGGTCCCTTAATTTTTAATGCTCTATGAATTCATTTCACACCCTGATATTGAATTTATATTCATTGCCTCTTGATCCAGGTTGTGATCTCACACGATTGTTCTGAGACGTTCCTCCTTGAACTCAGAGAAAAATTCTCCTTCGCAACTTCTCTACCTTAAATCTTGGGCTACAGTCTCCCACATGTCCAAATTCTTGTCATTACTCTTATTTATTAACAATCTGTTGGATGAAGGGCTCGACATGTTGCCAAGACATCCACCACAATGCAGATGTTCCATGGAATGAAAATAACATTTAATTAGCCTGCCATACAGTTTATCCTTCTTTATGATCCTCCATCAATTCGAGGTTCTCAACTTATATTTAATCATGAAATAGAATTCATTAGTTACCAATAGTCTATACAATAGTAAATATGACATAAAAATATGCATAATTAATAATGGAGAAAAGAGATAATATAAGTAGAGCATATCCAAAAAAGGTACTCTTATATTATATATATCAGCAACCAAAATCAACAACATAGTGTCGTGTACATACATATTTATACTTCCTTTAGAAAGTTACAAAAATTATACCAACTAACCTACTCATTCAACCAACTCAATAGTGAGTCGACTGACTTACAATACAAACTAAAACTTAATCAGATATGGCGAATCGATGAGGCTAGTTGACTAAGTTTACTAGCCCCTCCAACAAGAGGAAAATATATGAGGTGATTGGGGTGGTCCAAAAAGGTATTCACTCCAATGAAACAAATAATTTCAAGGCTATGGTGGTCAGAATAAATCTTTCAAAAGCTTATAACAAGGTTAATTGGTTGTACTTGAGGTTGGTGTTGACTAGTTTGTTTTTTAATGTTCTCTTTGTTGATTGGGTGATGGTATGCATGTCATTTATCTCCTTTTTTATCTAGATTAATGGGTAAATATTATTTATTTATACCTAGCAGGGTCTTAAGGCATAGTTTCTCACTATCTCCCCCAATCTTCCTCATTGTTTCTAAAGGTCTAAGTAGAGGTTTGGCAAATGAAAAAAAAACCCATAATTTAAGGGTGCTAGGGGTGGAGGATCTTATTTTTGGTTGAATTTTCTTCTTGTTTGATGGTATATTAATATTTTGTGATGTTTCAAGAAATTATATGGAAAACATCATGGAGATATGATATCTCTATTGTTTGGCCATTGATACAAAGATGAATATTAAAAAATCATTTCTTTCCTTTGTGGGAATCCATAATAAAGATAAGGTTTATTTCTCTATTATTTTCCCTTATAAAGAGACTTTTGAGAAGAAGGGTTGAAGCACTTAGGATTTTTCTTGAAACTAACTAATTATCTAAAGAAGGAATGAAATTCATTGTTTTTCAAAGATATAAAAAAAAAATAATAATTATTTCTTGTCATTGATGGCTCTTGAGGGAAGGTACACTAGTGTTGGTAAATGTTGTCTTGGAGGTTATCCTATTATATTTGATGTCTTTTTCCTTGATTCCAAAATGGTTTCTTTATTAATTAAGAAGAATTATTTAGTTTTGGTTGGCTATATTTTATTGGTTTTTCCTTCCCCTATTACTATTTATCCCTTGTTTGTTCCCTCTTTCAATCATTCATTCAAAAAGTCCTGAAGATGGATCCTTGTTGGGATTCGAAACGTCGAAAAATTTATAATAACATTGTGGATAATCCGGATCATTCTTCTCCAAATGATAACCAAATAAGCTTTAAAATTAATATCATTTCTGTGTACGGAGGGGCTACGTGGGATGAGATTTGTTCTCTAGAAAACTCAATAATGAAGATTGAAAGGAGGGCCGCAATTTAAATTAGGTTAAGTTTTGGTCAGCTCTCTTTTATTGGTTTTTCCTTCCCCTATTACTATGTATCCCTTGTTTGTTCCCTCTTTCAATCATTCATTCGAAAATTTCCTGAAGATGGTTCCCTGTTGGGATTCGAAACGTCAACAAATTTCTTATAACACCATGGACAAGCCAGATCATTCTTCTCCAAATGATAACCACAGAAGTTTAAAAACTAACATCATTTCCCTGTATAGAGGGGATACATGGGATGAGATTTTTTCTTTGGAAAACTCAACAATGAATATTGAAAGGAGGGTCATAATTTAATTTAGTTTTAGTTTTGTCTGACTCTCTTTTATTGGTTTTTCCTTCCCCTATTACTATTTATCCCTTGTTTGTTCCCTCTTTCAATAATTCATTCAAAAAACTCTTGAATATGGATCCTTGTTGGGATTTGAAACTTTGACAAATTTCTTATAACACCGTGGATGATCCGGATGATTCTTTTCCAAGAATTATTTAGTTTTTTATTTGGTTTGGAATAGGGAGAAAAAGGGAATTCCAAATTAGAGGAATTTTGAGGTCAAAAATGGGCCTCGTAAGAAAATTATAAAATAAGAGTGGAAATAATAAAATAAGATTATATTACATCATCAAATTTTAGAGGGGAAAAGGAAAAAAACTACTTTTTCAACTCATATTTTCAACTTATCTCCTTATGGGTTTACTCAAATTTTGAGTGAGAACACTTTTTGGATGCAGAATTTGATTCCTCATCCAAGGAGTACCCATGGGTCCATACTAAGTATGAAACATGGGTACTCCTTGGACGAGGAATTAAAATTTACATCCGACGAGTACTCTTGCTCGAAAATCGAGTAAAACCTTAGGGAGATAAGTTGAAAATACGAGTTGAAAAAGTAGTTTTATTATTTTATTATTTTTTAATATTTTTACATTTTTACTCCAAAAATGGTGAATCATCACCCATGGTTGACATCATATTTTTTTAATTTTTTCACTTTTTTACTCCAAAAATGGTGAATCATCCCCCATGGTTGACATCATCATATTAAATCCTATGGGTTCTTATTAGGTTTATTTTGGTTGTACATTTTTCTTAGGAGGGCCATTTTAGACCTCAAAATTCCCCTATGGAAAATATTGGTTGTGCCTAAAGTACCTATGGGAGGATGAGGACCTAAAAATATGTTTTAATTCTCCAAGCTATTGCTAGCCAAAAAATATTGGAGGCTCATTCAAGGCAAGGATATTTGGTGCCATTTTTTTGTTCAAAATTATATAATGCCTATCCACGGGGTCTTGTATAGATGGTGATTAGGTGCTCTATTAAGAAAATCCTTGATGTGAAGTCATCGGTTCAATTCCCCG